>OZ025292.1:109134565-109487645 GCA_964019185.1 Maratus speculifer | reverse complement strand
GAAAATAACCAATATATAACGAAATAATCGTTATACCCCCCCCCCTTACTAAAATGCATATTCTGAAGATATTTACTGTCCCCCTCCTCCTCCGAATATTTTAAGATAAATTTTTTTATTCCCTCTCCTCTAAAATCCCTTGGAAAAGTGGCTCTTCCATACACACTGTCTAGAAAGTCAATAAGAAAACACCTGACCATAATACGGACAGATAGTTCCTTATCTGTACACTTTTAAACACTTTTTTGTTTTTATCATTTAAATTAAACTATAATAATTACAAGGTCGCTAATTTTAATAATGATAGTCAATAGACCAAGGATAGTGGTCACATAATTTTGGAGTCCTATGACTTGTACAGGAGGGGGAAAAAGATACATTTTCCTTAGGGTGTCCATATTGGGTATAGGTGCATTATAAATAATTTAAGCTAACACATAAATCTGCCTAAGCTCTTTAATGTGATTTTCTAAGAAATATTACATTGGTTAATTTGCAATTCGTGGCTATTAACTTGAAAGGAGACCATGAAACAGATTTACTGAAATACCAGAATTAGTAGAGGAGTAGTGAAATTCTTTCAGACGATTCTAAAATTCGCTTATAAAACACTTAATGTGAAATTAAAAAAACTATTTTTAAATTTTCTCATTTTACTCTGTTTTAAAACTCCTCACCATTCGTTGAATATAAACTTATAAAAATTGTTATAGTAGAAAGTGTGACTATATAATGCAATTCCGTACATCCCTGTAACTTTAGATCCTAATTCCTAGCAGAAATCCCAATTTCTTATAAAATAAGCGAAAACTCACTGCCAAAAGCTGCTCCTTCAAACATCTAAACAACAACTGTACTTGAAGTTTGAATGTTCTTCCAAATTTGCGATGGAACTATGCGATATATTATCCAACTGCTCTGATTGCAGCAACTACCTCTATAAATATAGTAATTACACAAAAGCATTTACATATTTAACATACTATTTTAAAAATAAGTCTGACAACCAAACTTACCTTGTGAATCTTAAAGAATTTAGATAATAAATCTCATACATGTACAAATTTTATGTTTTGAAATACGACAATTGCATGCAGGGTTCTCGCTGGATTTTAACCAATATTAGAAATTTGGCAAATAAAAAATAAAAACCAGTCGCCAAATGAAAAAAAAAGGTAGGAAAAAAAGATTCGCCGTGAAACGCTGAAAAATGCATATTTAACCTCTTATTGTATCCTTTTCTTCTGAATTTTCTGAAAAAAAACCTAATATTTTGTAACTGTTTATAAAATAGAATTTTTAATACCTTGTACAAAAGCTATCACAAAAGACTATAAATGTCTCCTAGCTCTAAATGCGTAAATGTTTCAAATATACTTTTCATAGTTTAAATTATTTAATATTAAAGATAGTTAACATTAAAAATAGCTATCGTTGATTTACCGTTGTGAAAATTTACGCTAAAAATTATTAGAAAGTTTTGAAACGATATAAAAATTTCACCCGTCAATGATTACATTGCATAGAACTATTAAATAGTACGGTAAATGTCTAATTTCAACGATACATTGAAACAAAACTTTTCTGTATTTGGCACTTGATGCGAATAACTTTCTTTATCGACACGACGCTGGTAAATAGATAGTGATTAAGTGCAACAGGTAAACATGTATTACATAATCATTCCTGTGTTTAGCTATTTCCAGACTAAACTGGTATTGAGCCAATATCTCTATAAATAAAACAATGTAAATTACAAAGTTAAATTAAACATGTAAAGTGACATCAGATCGTTGTCCAATGCGATTAAGAATTTCCAATATTTTGACACCCACACACAAATAAAGAGTAGTAATTGGTGACTCGCAATTTGTAAAGTCTGATTATTCATTCACTCGCCAAATGGAGCATTTTGTCGCAATTTGGTGCATGGCGAGCAGCAGCGAGAACAATATTTGTATGCAAAATCTCAAAATAAAATTCAATAGATTACTCTGATACAACTAATATATCTGCCACAAACTTTTGGATAAATTTCAACGATTGATATAATTTTGTGATTTAATGTCAAAATTTATATGACAGGGAGAATATGACTGACGGAGTTTATTTTATGTACAATTTGAATAAATTTTATTTAAATATATTCGCATATTTTATATACACATATATTTTATAAAAGCAATTTTATATAAAGTGTCATTTTATAGTTCAATTTAAACTAACCCTTTAACCATTCAGTTTTCCTTTAGATTCTAATTCCTAATAGAAATCCGAATTCCTTACCGAAAAAGCGAAATCTCACTGCCAACGGCTACAGTAAGCTTCTTACTGACAAGTGTAATTGAAATCTGTATATTCTTCCAAATTTTCGGGGGAACTATGCAAGATTCTATCCAACTGCTTTGATTGCAACAAATATCTCTATACATATAATAAGTACACAACCGCATTTACATATTTAATATACTACTGCAAAAATAAGTCTCACAACAAAACTTTCCTTGTAAATTTTAAAGAATCCAGATAAAAAATCTCACACATTTAGAAGTATTACGCTTCAGAACACAACACTTGCATACCGAGTTCTTTCTGACTTTTAACTAACATTAGCGATTTGACAAATAAGAAATAAAAAACAGTCTTCAAATGAAAAAAAAAAATGTTAGGAAAAAATATTCTTCGTGAAACACTGAAAAATGCATATTTAATTCCTATTGTATTCTTTTCTTATGAATATTCTGAAAAAAACCTAATTTTTTCTAACTGTTAATAAAACAGAAATTTGAATATCTTCTACAAATAAGAACATTCTAAATGTCTCTTCACTCTCAATGCATGGATGTTTCAAATCTTTTTTAATAGTTTAAATAAAAATTAAAATAGCTGCCATTGATTTACAGTTCTGAAAATATACGCTAAAAATTAGTTGAAGATTGTTAATCGATGGAAAAAATTGACCCGCAAATGTCTACTTTGCATACAACTATTAAAAAATCCCTGTCGGCTGGGCCTATACGCGGAGGTAGAATTCGAAGAGTGCTCATTTCAACAATAAAATATATGATTAGAGATAAACCCAGTTTAATAACTTCATTTGGCCGTTTATGAAAACTTTTTAATTTCATTTTTCTGCAAAAACTGGTTTTATCAGAATCATCTTAAGAAAAATTCAGCTCAAATGCCCATTTTGACAACATATTTTGAAATAGATTCTGAATTTATTAGAAAATCGACCAAAACAGTACATTATACAGTTCCTAAATAACAGAAAACTGTCAGTTGAATGCATTTGAGAAAAAAATTGAATTTAAAAATGAGTCATAAAATAACCGATTTGTTGTTTGAATACATCCTTAATTCTTTAATCATGATTGCTTAGGGAAATTTTGTGCGAAATACTCACTTTGACAGCATTTTTAAAAATATATTCTATCTTTATCAAAATACTGGCCAATGCGTCAGAGTATATAGTTCCTAAATAAGAGGATCTGTAAATTGGATGCGTTTGAGAGCGAAAATGGATTTTAAAACGAGTCATAAAAAACGCAATTTGCTATGTGAAAACTTCCTTAAATTTTCAAATCACGAAGACTTCGGGAAATTCTGTTCAAAATATCCTTTTTGGTACCCTTTTTCAAAATATATTCTGTCTTTATCAAAAAACCGATCAATGCATCACATTATATAGTTCCTAAATAAGAGGATCTATAAATTGGATGCGTTTGAGAACGAAAATTGATTTAAAAACAAGTCAGGAAAAAACGCAATTTCTTATTTGAATTCTTCCTTCAATTTTCAGTCCCGATGACTTTCGGAAATTCTGTTCAAAATATTCTTTTTGGTAGCCTTTTTTGAAATATATTCTGTCTTTATCAGAAAATTGACCAATGCGTCACTTTATACAGTTTCTAAATAAGAGGATCAATCATTTGGATGCGTTTAAAATCAAAAATGAATTTAAAAATGAGTCAGAATATAAGCAGTTTGGATTTGAGGGTTTTTTTCTCCAACTCCTATTTTTGTTAAATTTCTTTTTGCTATACGAATTGGTCCTATGAATAACTTGTCAATATAAAAGTTGTAGATATTTTTGACAAGATGTAAAATAAATTTAATCAGATTTGATATCTTAAAAATTGACGGAGTTATGGATTTTTCTCTTTTTTCTCCGCCCTTTTTCTTTTGGTTTTTAATTTTTTTCTTAGGTAAATGTTGGTCCTATCAAAAACTTGTAAATGCAAAAGTTTTAGATAATTTTAAGAACATTTACAAAAAACTTAGTTGGACTTGATATCTTTAAAATTGGCGAAGTTATGAATTTTTTTCTCTCAAAATCCCTGTTTTTTTCGCCCCTTGAGCCCACTTCTAAAGTTATCAAAAATCTGTCATGCATATACTTTTGGCCCATTTATAAGAAGTAATATAAACTTTAAACCGATTCGATATCTACTTTAATTAAGAAGGTTTAACGTTTTTTCGGTTTTCACAAAAACGCCCCCTATTGCGACCCCCTCGGTCCGATTTTGCTCATTAACGAACTTAGCCAAGATTTTAACCTCTTTGATTTTATGTACAAGTTTGGTGGAGATTGGTGAAGAATTATAGAAGTTATCGTGTCCATAAAAAAGTGAGATATATATATAGATAGATAGATAGATAGATAGATAGATAGATAGATAAACTGGTGCGATTGCAATAGGTAGTATTTCTTACGAAATCTACCTAAAAGTATGTTAAATTGCTAATTTCAATTATACATTGAAAAAAAACTTTTCTCTATTTGGTGTTTGATGCGAATAACTTTTTTGTATCTTTATCGGCATGACACTGGTACATAGATAGTGATTAAGTGCAATAAATAAACATGTATCGCATAATCATTTCTTTGTTTCGCTGTTTCCAAACTAAACTGGTTTTGAGTCAATATCTATTAGTAAAACTATGTAAATAGAAACGATTAAACATGTAAACCGACATCACAATCAGTCACCAACGCGATTAAGAATTTCCGTTGTTTTACACACACACAGGCCAAAGGAGTTGGGATTGAGCACTCGCAATTTGGCGAATATGATTATTCTTTCACTTGCCAAATGAAGCATTTTGTCGCAATTTTACGATTTAGCGAGCGGCTGCAAGAACCTACTTGCATGCAAAATTTCAAAATAAAATCCATTAGAATACATTGATAAAATATAACTAAGTAAACTTCCGCAAACGTTTGGATAAATTACAGCGATTGACGTAATTTCGTGATTTAACATTAAAATTTATATGGCTGAGAGAATATAACTGACGGAGTTTATTTTATATATAATTTGAACAAATTCCATATTTTATAAAAGCATTTATATATAAAGTATCATTTAATAGTTAAATTTAATCTAACCCTTTAATCCTCCAGTTTTCATTTAAATAAAATAGTTATAAACAATAACACATATATCATATATGTTTTATAACAGTAGAATCTCTTTCTATATAAAACCTCTAAACACTAAAGATCAGAATTAAATTCAACCCATTGTAATTAAATTAAATTAATTTAAATGACAGTCAACATAATTTCAGCCAATTTAAATCCAGTAATATTTAAGTTTCAGTAAATTCTAATTCTAAATACTTTAACATAAAGTTAATGACAATTTGCATGGAGAATTTTCGATTATATTAGGTAGCTTTCATTACAAAAAGTAAAAAGCTACCTATTGCAGCCGTCCGGAGGAAAGCACTTCCGGAAAATTTTGGTATATTTTCACCGATCATGACCCCCAGACCCCAAAACCACCCTCCGTTTAAATGTTGACATATATATATATATATATATATATAACCATATATATATATATATATAACCATATATATATATATATATATATATCTGATTTTTGTCATGCGATAACTAACGTATTTATGAACCGATTTGAATGAAACTTGGTATGTACATAGTACATACAAATGTCTCGACCGAGTTCGTTGGTCAGCATCATTCGCCATTTTGTTTCAAAATGGCGGCCATTTTAAATTTTTTTAAAAATTTAAAATTTAAAATTAAATTCGAAAAAATTAAAAGTTGAAAAATATCTTTCTTTTACGTGTTAGAACTTAAAACAAAAATTTCAGAACACTTTTTATTTTGTCTATATCTTAAAAAATGATTGAGTTATAGTACTTTGAATTTTTCTTATGGCTGACATTTTGAAACGATCTGATTTTTGTCACGTAATAATACGCGTATTTATGAACCGATTTCAATGAAACTTGGTATGTACATAGTACACACAAATGTCTCGACCGAGTTCGTTGGCCAGCATCATCCGCCATTTTGTGTCAAAATGGTGGACATTTTAAATTTTTTTAAAAATTAAAAATTTTTAATTAAATGCGAAAAATCAAAATTTGAAAAATATTTTTCTTTTACGTGTTAGAACTTAAAAGAACAATTCCAGATCATTTTTTATTTTGTCTATATCTTGCAAAATGATTGAGTTGTAGCACTTTGAATTTTTCTAATGGCTGACATTTTGAAACGATCTGATTTTTGTCACGTGATAACACGCGTATTTATGAACCGATTTCAATGAAACTTGGTATGTACATAGTACATACAAATGTTTCGACCGAGTTCGTTGGCCAGAATCATCCGCCATTTTGTTTCAAAATGGTGGCCATTTTAAATTTTTAAAAAAAATTAAAAATTAAAATTAAATGCGAAAAAATCAAAATTTGAAAAAGATTTTTCTTTTACGTGTTAGAACTTAAAACAAAGATTCCAGGGCACTTTTTATTTTGTCTATATCTTAAAAAATCATTGAGTTATAGCACTTTGAATTTTGCTTATGGCTGACATTTTGAAACGGTCTGATATGAACAATCCACCATGTTGCTTTTGAAATGGCATACACTTCATGATATCGTAGAATTTGGTGACTCTCTAAATCGCTTAAAATAAAACCAGATTGAATAAAAGATGACTAATTTCTAAAAATTCCTATTAATATTCAGTCTTGACAAAAACTAGTATTCAATCTTATAAAATCACTAATTTTATAAGATTATTTCCACTAATTTGAGCTTAGTATTTTTGAACAATGTAACTTACTTTAAAATAAATAAATAAATATATAAGTATATGAAAGCTACCTCTTCCTCCCGGCATTGCCGGAAGGACTTTAATTTTATCTTATGGTATCAAATAATCCTATTTTAATATGCTTTGAACATCTTTCAAAATTTATGCGCTGGAATAACTTGAGTGAAACTTATATAGCGCTTATGGCTATTTAAAATATTCTGATTTTATTAAGTAATTAAATATAATTCACGATATTGCCTATAATACTTAAATTGAAAAAGCATTATTAAATTCCAAATCTATTAATACTGAGAATACATATTTGTTTGAAATATTCTATTTACTTTTGAAACTTTCAAGATATTATCATTTTAATTAACTATGATGTTTTAAATATTTTGAATTAATAGTTCAGTGCGCTGAAAGTACTATATAATAGAGCTCATACATGCATAAATATAATGTTTCAGAACACGACACTTGCATTCAAAATATCGAAATCACATCCAGTAGAATATTCTCATAAAATATAACATGGAAATCGCCACAAATTTTTAGATAAATTGCAACGATTAATCTAATTTCGTGATTTAACATCAAAGTCTATATGGCTGGAGAAATAATATGTTTATTTTGTGATATAAAATGAATAAGTTGCATGTTAGATAAAAGCATTTTTATACGAAATGTCATTTTATATTTAATCTATTCATTCTTAGTATTCAAATCGTTCACTTTTCATATAGGTCAAAATTGTAATAAACAGTAATACAAATTTCATGTTTATTTTATAACAGTAAAACCTCTTTCTATATAAAACCTCTAAACACTAAAGATCAGAATTAAATTCAACCCAGCGTATTTAAATTTATTTAATTTAATTTAAATGGCAGTCAATATAATTTCTGCCAACTTAAATCCAGTAATATTTAAGTTTCAGTCAATTCAAAGTCTAAACACTTTGAGAAAATGTTAATGACAATTTGTATGTAGAATTTTAGATTATATAATTTTATCTTGCTGTAACAAATAATCTTATTTAAATATATATTCAACATCTTTTAAACTTTCTGTACCGGAATCACTTAAGTGAAACTTATAAAAAGCTTACGGCTATTTAAATTGTTCTGGCTTTATTAACTATAATTTAAGATTTTGCCTGTAATACTTAAATTCAAAACGCAATATTAAATTCGAAGTATATTAATACTGACAATAGATATTTGTTTGAAATAATCTATTTACTTTTAAAACATTAAACTGTCATCATTTTAACTAAATTCGGTGCTTTAAATACTTTGATTGGATCGTGCTAAATTTGCAATCAATTTATTTTCATATTTTATTTGATAACAATTAAGCTGTCTTACAATTGTGCGATATGATGTATCGGAAAATAAATGGTGCTAAATAAACATTCGTCAATAATTTTTTATGAAAAATAATCAAAATTTAATTTTTTTAGTATTTTTATACGAAGGGTCATTTTATAGTTAAATTCATACTTACCCTCTTATCATTCATTTTTCATTTAGACCAAAATTGTAATAAACTAAAATACACATATTACGCTTATTTTATAACTGTAAATTCTCTTTCTATAAGGAGCATCTAAATACTAAAGATCAAAATTAAATTCAACCCAAAGCATTTCAATGAAATTAATTTAATTTAAATGACAGTTAACTTAATTTCAGCCAATTTAAATACAGTAATATTTAAGTTTCAGTCAATTCAAATTCTAAACATTTTAAGAAAATGTTAATGATAATTTGCATGCAGAATTTTAGATTAGATAATTTTATCTTGCGGTAAAAAATAATCATATTTGAATATATTTTGAACATCTATCAAGATTTCTGTAACAAAATTACTTAAGTAAAACTTATATAACGCTTATGGCTATTTAGATTGTTCTGGCTTTATTAGGTAACTAAATATAATTTAAGATTTTGCCTCTTATTCTTAGACTCAAAATACAATATTAAATTCCAAGTACCGGGTGATCCAGAAGTTCCAGGAGTTTTGAAATGTTAATAATTAGAAACCTATATACAATTGGAAGATACGATTTTCAGATATATGCTCAGAAGAGCTAGGGATTTTCGTTTATAATGATTTTTTTAAATAAATAGTTAACAGCTTTAGCAACAGGTGGCGTTAGTATACAACATCGAAATTTTCATTACCATGCGTTATATAAGCCGATGCAACATCTTTCCTGAGATTTTTGATCAGATTTCTGTCTAAGGGTCCTTAATGTTCAAACTCTTTTTCGAAGGTTAAAGAAATTGCATTTAAAAAAAAAATTCCATACCAAATGTGATGTGTAACTGCTAAGTTAAAAAATGCTTTCTTTACATGACAAAGCTTTGTTAATTTTGCAATTTTACGAAAAGGATTAATCGGCAAGTTTAACATTGCGTTCTTATCGTAGAATGCGTGGAATCAAAATCGGAAAAAGACCAATGACATTACAAACCTGAAGACTATTATAAAAAAAAAGGTTTGAGGAAACAAGCTCATTGGAAGATCCTCCCCACATCGCTCCTCCTGTCACGACGATCCTGAGGACTACGTTTGGAGATACCCGTGTCCTCAGTCGCAATTTTCAGTACGAATGGCCTCTAAGATATCCCCTTGTGAGTTTTGGTTTTGTTGCTACTTGAATTCTGATGTGTACAGAGATTGGCTTATGTCATTGAACTCAGCATGACTTAACGGAAAGATGCTACACGAAAGAGTTTCAAAGATATCCCTTGAATTGCTTTTTCATGCTGAGCAGGCTGTTTTACATCATCTCATAGCGGTACTTATAAGTGATGGTAGTTATACAGAAAAGCTCTAACCCTTGGATACTGTTTCTTTATTTTTAATGAGCTGCAGCACATCACAGCAATATTATATTATCCAGTTCAGCACCACCTGTTGGCAAAAAGTGTAACTAATATAACATTTTTTAATTAAAAAGCAAAATCCCACAAGTTTCTAAGAATTTCTATGAAAACCGCATCTTTATTTTGTTTATACTTTATTAATTATTAGCATTTCAAAACTCCCGGAACTTCTGGATCACTTGGTATATTAATACTGGCACTAAATATTTGTTTGAAATATTTCATTTACTTTTGAATCATTCAAACTATTATCATTTTAACTGACTTCAGTATTTTGAAGATTTTTATTTCATCATTCTGTGAGCTAAAATTACTATCAATTTGATAACACATTTTAATGGGTAGCAATTAACTTGTCTTACATTTATATGCAGTGTTTTTGCTTGCTTTTGACCAACATTAGCCATTTGGCGAATAAAAAAATAAAAAATAATAAAAATTAGCAAAATAAATTAGTCATGAACCGCTGAAAAGTCTGTTTTTAAACCCTTTTTTTCATATGTTGTAAAATAAAATAATTTTTTCTATTTTTTTTACATAATAAAAATTCGACAGTTCCCTACAGAAAGTACTAAAGATAAGTACATTCTAAATGTCTCTTGAAGGTCTATATATCTTTGATATTCTTTTATTAGTCTAAATAAAATTAAAAAAAAATGTTAATTTACTGTTGTCAAAATATACACAAAAATTGCCATGAGATTTCAACTCAAATACATAGAAAATATAAACTGGCCAATGATATCACGCATTCAACTACTAAATTATAAGTTTATATTATATTAAAATTATTTAATTTATTAAATGTTAATTTATCATTTTTTATTACTTTAAATTATTAAATATTAAGATTATAAAACTTAATCCCACATTTCAGCAAAACGTTTATCCAATTGACGCCTGATGCAAGAAATTTTCTTTCTGTTTGCATCGGCGCGAAGTCAGCACATAGATAGCGATCATTTTTAACGATATTTTTAAACTTAAAATTCGATTAAAGTACAGGATACCATTCATTAAATAATGAAGTTATTTTGCTTTTTTTTTGGCAAAGTTTTGGATTTTTGAATGCTTTCTTAATTTTACACAATTGTCATATTAAAAAACTCATATTTAGCATAAACAATGAATATTAATCACCACTTTACGTATTTAAAGAAATTGTATTTTAAAACTGGGAGTTTGGTTAAAAACAATACCTATTTAAATTTTTGTATTAACGAAAGCGATTATTATTAAATGACGCATTCTAAACTCTATATGGAGTTGAACTCAGATAGCTGCACGACTAATTATTGTAATTATTCTTATAACAATACATTCGATATATCTTATAATTCTGCCTTTTTTTCAAAAAGAAAATACTTTAACTATGCATCTAGTGAATAAAATTAATTGTGTTATAGAATATATTAAGAAGAAATTCTGAGATAAATTTCGGATAAAATAATTTGTTGTGTAAGCATTATTTAAAGACACAGTGTAAATGAAAACTATGAAACTTAAAATTTTCTGGAGATAAAGTTTTTTTAAGACTGTGTCATGTAATTATTTCAATAAAAATTAGAGATATTTCGAAATAAAAAATTAGTTTATTATATTTGTAGAAGAGTGAGAACAATTCCACAGAACATGAATTAAAAATAAGTATTCAAGAATAAAACAAATGCTGTTCAGAAATTATCTGCTCCCTTATGATCAAAATTTTCTAACTGGAACTTTTTTTTTCATTTCATTTGTGTAAATTTCGAATTACATTTCTTTTTTAAAAGTTTTTGTCATTTACTTTACACCTGAATGATTTTCGAGAAAGAATAGTTTTACATTTTCGAGCAATATTCACTAGGGAAATTAAGGAAAATAGGCTTGAAGATTTAATATGTTTTCTTAAATTAGTATTTCTTAACTTTTTGTAACTGTTCTTTCTTATGTTAGGCTTTTAAAAATGTTCTTATTCGGAAAATAGAAAGATATGTTTAGTAATTTTTAACAACTTACAATATACATTAAAAGTGATTATGATGTCGGATTGTCTACCCGTGTTCAATCTCTTAAAGATACACAGTGATTGTATTAACTTGTATATAATAACGATGTTTACGATTGAGCACGATTGCTATTGTAATTGAACTATATAACGTAATTCGTTTAAAAGGGCTATCAAAATTATTCGGTGCATTTTAATCACAGGTAAAATCGATATATTTATTTATTTTCATGATATTAAAACATTCAAAAATAAAATAAAATTTATATTCATTTATGAAGAGCTCTAAAACATGCTTTTATTGAGTATGGTGGAAAAAATGTTTATTACTCATTTAGAGTGCATATAAGTAAATATTTAAAAAAATTTCTGATCATCTGTTGCGCTAAATGAAAAAATTCCTTTGTATTAATGATCATAGGCGTGAATTTCTGAAGGGTGTTTTTTAATTGAGCTGAGTATATTTGTTGTCCCTGCTCTGTAACAAAAAATCTATAAAGTTCCTAAAAATTTTCTAGGAAACTGGGATTTATAAATTTTTTTATGGATCGGCAACAACAAAAATTAATATAATAGATGCATGTTTTTATTGTAAATCAAAAAATATGTATAGTTAGTAAGAATTTTGGAGGAAAGTAGGATGTCTAGAAAGTTATATGTAACTGCAACACGGGTTGTTGATGAAAGTTTTGTAAGATTTCTGTAATTTTAGTAAATATATTTGTAAAGACATACATTTATGTAGTCTCATAAAAAATAGTTTAGAAAACTCACTTCTTCATGTTGATGTCGATTGATATTGAAATATATTCATGATTAAAGAGTCTTTATGTAGTACCTTAGGGACTCTGCCTTTAGGAGTTGCAAACAAAACAAAACTCGAGCAGAAATTTTTACTTTTCTAAATTTTATGGGGGAAAAATCCCTACGAAAATAGCAACAAGTCGCATTGAAATGAAGGAATATTTTTCTGATAGTTCTGATAAGATTGCCATCCACTGGTCTACGCATGTTGCCAACTCTCTAGTGCATAAGGCGAGTTTTTAAACCAAATCCATATTTTAAAAACCCAGAACAAAAGGGTTAAAATTTTGTTTGCAGATTATAGTATTTTTTCATACCAGTTTTGCCAAAATAGACTGACAAAACTTGATTTTTAAAGTTAAGATATATATGTGTACATAGATGTATATGTGTTTGTATGTGTTATGATTTAAAGAAGAACTGACGTCATCCATTATGATGAAGAGTCAGTTGGCTATTATTCCGGAATTACTTTCAGGTTTAATGGCCAAAAATTAAAGAAATCTATAAAGATTTTCCAACAGGTAAATGCGGATTTAAAACTGTTTATTCACATAGTGGGTATTATACACATAGTACACATCTGTTTTCTACAGCACTCGATTACTCTTGAGTAACGACTATCTATCACGACATAATCAAAGAAGAGATTTAGGTGGTTATTTTCCTTCCTCCCGTGCAAATTGACAGTATTCTACAAAGAGCTACAATGTATTTTAGCAATCAAAAACATAAAAAAATCCGAGTTCCGCATTCATGAAAGCCAATTTAAGGAGAGTCTCAAAGAGTTATCTCGGCATTGTTCTGGACAAATAAAAAGCCTTTCGCCGACCTAAGTATCAAATCGAAGCGTTAAAATTTTTGCCGATAAGTGGACGAAATTTGAAATAAAGTTAAAATCTTATGTATATAACATATACTGGCCTGAAAATAGAATTCGAATATATTACTTTTTACAGTTAATAATTTCTAAAAATAATTATGAAATTGTGGTGAGTATTAAAATATGAAACAAACATTAAATGTAATACCACATAAAATATATCATTAAAACAATGTGAAGTTCTAACATGATGCATGCATTGTGAAAAATTAAAACATGTATAGAGTTAAAAAACCTTTATACATTGTGAAAAATGTTTGAAAAGTAACTCAGAAGTAACCTTTGCGAGTTTAATTATTTATATTTACTCTCTAGAAAGAAAAAAAGGCGTTTTAAACTCCACCCCTCCTTTTAAATTCATTTTTATGCGCAATCGACAGGTTTCATACTTGAAGACAGCCTTACATTAAACACAAATTAATAGCAAATAAAAATCATCTAACTACAACTAAATGTCAAAAACTATTATAAAGCAATATAAAATTAAACAAACTAAACAAATGTTCTGAAATAAATGTTTTCATATTTTTTATAAATGATTATACGTGCAGACACATTTATAGCATAAATGTACTATACTTTTGAAACGATATTTACTCAAGAACAGAAATAAATTTAAATCCGTGAAATTTCTATGATGAAATATACACCTACATAAATTTGAAAAATATACAAACCATGGAAGCTTTTGAAAACTGTATTTTAAGTCAGGTAGTTTTTTTTTTATGCAGCGTAAACATAGGAGAAAACTCTAATTAGAATAATGTCTAAAAAACACATAATTAAGGGAGGTAAAGATAAACTGAAGGGCAATGTAACACGTGTTTTTTTCAATTTATTTTAATTTCTTAAGTTTAAAAATTTTTAAATATTATTTTTTGCAGTTTTCTTATAAAAAATACATTTTTCATAAAAATGTTCGAATTTTTAAATATTACTCGAGCAAATTATTTGTAACATTATTCTTCTATTGGAATATCTTTTCGTATTATATTAAAAGCTTTTAGTCTACTTCTTTTGAAAGTGAATAATCAAGGAAATAAAGATTTTCATTAATTCATGCATCTATCGCAATAGTAACCTTTCGTTTGAATGTTGTACACGCTTGAAAGTGAAATATTGTTATATGAAATATGTTTTTCGCAATACGGAGTTTAATTTCTATGTTAACAGTATTCAAAGTCAAGGTTCAGCATAAAAATTTGATAAGTAGAAAACTTCGCAAAATAATATATCCGTTAAAAGGAAGTTCGATTGTATTAATAAAAATTTTACATGGAAATGGCACATAATGTTATTATACCTTAATCACTATACTAAAACATATTGAAGTACACTTGATTTGCATATAAAACCCACTACAAAATCTTAATTTGTTGACAATCGTAAACATTTTAGTGTATGAATGACGCCAAATAAAACTAAAATTAAAAGAAATGAAAATGTAATGAAGGGATATTAAGATGACAAACAATAGCAACACATAGCACTTAATCATCGTCTATTAAAATTGCTACATATTCGTTAAAGCACATTGTTTCATATAATAGGCAGCTAAATGAGTAAAATATAACGTCCTGCTTCTTAATGTGATGCATTGGAATTCATAACAAAAGAAGAAACAGAAAAAAAACATTTGGTTTTGAGGGAAAAAAAAGAATTGAACTTGCACTATTTGATTACATGCTTATACATCAACCAACACAATGGAGTAAATGTCGAATTCAGTTACCAATAAACATAGAAAATAAAACATAAAATAATGGATTTTTATTGGAAAAAATACATATTTCGCAATCAAAACACAAAATGATTTTTCTTGTATAAATTATACACATGTGTTTAAAAATAATTATGTAGTTTTAAATTAAACTACCTAATTTTAAACTCGAAATGAAGTATCGCAATAAATTAATTGCATAATCATTAGGTATCATTTTAATATTTATATGGAAATCCCATTTCGGAAAAAAGTTTGTTTAAATTAGAAAAAAAATAATTTTAAAAATATTAAAAAAATTTACTATGTATAGATAACACATATATATTCGTGTTTTTTTCCAAGATCGAATTGAATTAGTTTACAGTTAATTTCAAATACAACTCTCATTCCTGTGTGAATATTCACCGTTTCCTACAAGACATTATCTGAGTTAAAATAGATATTTCAACAAGTACTGTTAAAAACCTAATTCATTAATTTATTTTTTAAATACAATTGTTTAAAAACATTTCTTGTGATAGTTAAAACATCTAATAATAAAAAATGGTAATATCTGAACAATAAAAAATATAAAGTAACTTTGCCAAATATTTTCAATTCAAAATTATTTGCTTTGTTAGCAAAACATTGCCATCCAAATTATTAAGGAATTTTAAATTATTACGAAACTACTTGTGGATAAAAATAAACTATAAAAAATAATATAGGGGACAGGGTTCGTACACTCTTTATATTTTGTAAGGACTCTGGCTCTATTAATGATAAGAAAATTTATATTTAATTTTTAAGAAAAAGAATCCGCAACCACCTCCTCGATTCTCAATTTTTGCAATGTTTTTCTGCAGTGAAATACATTGAAAGTACTGTAAAATTTTAGTGGTACAGTTGTGCGAAGCCTGGGGGAATAATCGAAAAATAAATTTAATTCAAATTCTTTTAAATTTTCCATGCTCACGAAATTATTTGAAAAGCAAAAATTAGAACTTTTTAAAAGAAACTCTTTTATGTTATAATTAAAGAAAGAAGTTAGTAGTTGAAGTAATAGTTAAAATTATGTTTTTCTTACTCATTATCACGATAATATAAATCAGATGCTGTATTTATAAAACTTCAAATTTAAGAATAAAAATAGTGCAATAATGTTTTAATTTTGACTTGATAACCAAAAATTGTAATGACATTAAATGAGAGCAAAATATTTATTATTTATTATTATCAAAACATTTTTTTAATTACAGAAGCACGAAAAGATCTAACATTGAAAAATCTACATAAATATATGTAAAACATTTTCTTTTTTAAACTTTAAATTTTCCAAAATACTTAAGAAATGAAAGAAAGTATATTTGGAAAAATCTGTTGTAAAAAAAGATAAAGGAATGACTATTTTCATTTTATTACTTATACGTAAGGTATAGGATTAAAAAAATAATTTATTAATCTAATAAATGTTTTTAATGCTTATTTAATTGATGATGAAAACAAATGTAGGTATAAAAATCTTTTAAAGTTGTATAGAATAAAAAAGATTTCAATATTTTATAAGAAAGTAATTTGAAACTAGATTACATACTTCTTTGGTAAAATCAAATTCACATTACATTTTTTAAAATTTCTGCTTAATTGTAAATATTGAAAATAAATTTATTAAAAAATATTCTGAACTGACTAAAAGTTTAGAAAAGGAAAATGTTATTCTGTTTCATTTATTTAGGATGGTAGTTTAAACTGAACAATGACTAAAATTATTTAATCACTGTACAATTTAAACTTTATCTAATTTTGTCTTTATTTATTTATCAACGTTGTAATTTGATTAAATATATGTTCTGTACAAAAACATATATATTTTTTATTGTAAAAAGTCATTTTCACTTTCAATTTTAAATATTTTAGAAATCACCTGAAGAAAAATCTTCACAAAATCTTTTAGGGCTTAAAACATTTTTTTAAAAAATGCAGCATTTAATATTTTACTGACGCTTTTGCTGTTGGTTCAGAAATTATTATATAAGTGCTCTTTAAAACAACAAAATAGAGATGTATTATAAAAAGAAAACCATTGAATATCTGCCGTTTATACATAAAGAATTAGTTTAAAATAAGTAAAACAAACAATGCTTCTTTTTAGTAAATCGGGTAATAATATTTGATAGTTTTTGATTTTTTAATGTAAGCTCTTAAAAAACATAAAAAATTAAATTTTCTTTTGAGCAGTCTTATTTCTAAAAAGATTTATTACGCATAATTTTATGAATTAAAAATCTTCGTTTATCAATTTTGAACAATGAATATTTTAAAAATATATACTAAAATAAATACAGATTGCTAAATTGCACACTTATAAAAACAATATATTTAAAATACACTTAAAAAATATCAATGTTTCATAAAGATTCTGTGAAAGTCGTCAGGATAACATTGAAAGAAGTTAAATGTAATTTAAAGTTTCAAAATATAAACACATACGCCAAAGAGTTCGCGAGCATACTTGAATTGAGAGTGCGTAAACCTGCTTTTTAGTTAATTATAATATGTTATGCCAGATTTCATGAATGGTATGTGATACAAAATCGTCGCAAACGCGCGGCCCGAGCTTAATGATCCTAATGCACTATAAAATTTTATTAGGACATGGATTCTTGCATGAAATTATGATTTTAGCTACATCAAAATTAATTTTGCTTCCTACATTTAAAAAATATAATCTTGGGAGAGCTGTTTTGACTGTGCAATACCCCTTTTGTGCTATTTAAATCTCTTTGAAATTTTTCGTTTTGTTCCACCAATATATATTAATATTTCGTTATTTACGAGGATAACTGCAATTTCATAAACTCCTGAAAATTGATTATTATGAATTTTATTAAATGAAGGAAGCAAAATTAATTTTAATGAAGCTAATATGAAAATTCCATGCAAGAATCCATATCTTATAACATTTTAGAGTCCTCACGATTATTAATCTCGGGTCACGCACTTGTAACGATCATTTGTCATATGCCATTCATAAAATCTGTCATTATATGCTATAATTAATTAAAAAGCAGGTTTACGCTCTCTCAACTCAGGTATGCTCATGAACTATTGGAAGTATGTGCTTATATTTTGTAACTTTAAATTGCATTTAACATCTTTCTATTTTATCCTAACGACGTTCGGAGAAGCGATATGTAACGTTGGAAATTTTTAAGTGTGTTTCAAATATATTGTTTTTATAAGTGTACCATTTAGCTATATGTATTTATTTTAGTATATATTTTTAGTATAAATTATGGTGTAATTTTCCAATTCATAATTAATTAATATTTTCTTAAAAGCTTAAGAAACATCAGAAAAAATCCGCAAAAAATCAGATTTTATTTAACATACAATTAAGATTCTTTTAAAGAATACTGCATACATATTTGTTGGATAAATTAACAATGTATTTTAAAATTAAGATGTATTCGCAAAACAGAGAACACACTATATTATTGATTACTGAGATACTTAGACGTCCAACATTCAAATAGAGATTCATTAAGTAATTAATGTAATTTAAAATAAAAACAGGGCTATAAATATTATAACTTTTGATTATTTTTAGTAAAAAATAGATTTGTTAATATATTTCTCTGTCATTATTTAAGGCTTTTCTCAAATCCAAAAAAGCTATTTTTTGTTGTATTTCTCAATTAATTCCTTCTCGGAAATGCATAAAATTGACAAATATTCTCATTTAGAAATTCTGTAATCGAACGGCATCAACTATTTTTTGTTAAAAGAAATTAATCTTTGAGAAAATACCATTAAAGCTAAAATTTGAATCGAATTTACGTAGCGACATCATGAGAAAGAAAGACTTAACACTAGAACGGCGGTAGGAGTCATTTTGACACCTGAGCACTTTCGTCCTTGGATCACTTTTGTTTGGTTGGAAGAAATCGTTTGAAATTTTTTGACTTTTCCTAAATAGATAACATATATTTCTTTTAAAAAAATCAGCATTCTAGATTTGTTAGTTTTTGAAATATTTGCATGTATTCCTAGAACGGCGGACGGGGGTCATTTTGACCCCTTTGGTAAAATAGTCTTTGTACGCGAAGCATTGTGAAACCATGAGAAAAATTCAGTGATAAGCTTTTTTTCGGGTGCATTTATACTGTCTCCCAGAGAAATACAAACCAGGGTGGTCACACTACATTGTTATTTCTAAGATAGTTGTTTTCCTTTGTTAGCTTTTTTCCATTATTTTGAAGAAAATATTTCAAAAAAAAAAAAAAGCAGGTGCAGGGTTTTTCATACTTACATTTCTTTTCACAAATAGACAAATGTATTTTTGCATTTGTTACTTTTGTTAGTTCAGATTATTCGCAGCAGGTGGTAACCGTAGGGGAGGGATTTTATGATTTGAGTACGAATTCCATTGTTCCTAAGGCAGGCAGTTGTACGTATATCTTCCCGCTTTCATCGACAAAAGGGTGTCAATTTTTTGGCCATAATCCCTTTCTTTGCACCTGTCTGTTTTCGTTCTCGCAATAAAAGAAACATAGATGACGTCGGTGAAATGAATCCAGGTCTCTGTGTGGAACGCGAGAATACCAGTGACAGTTTGGCGGGAAAATTCTGCCGTCACATCCATTATCGCCTTACCTTTATTCTGTGAATGATACGCTGAAACATAAACTCTGTCGTTTGCTGATATTCTGACTTTTTTCCATCTTATTTTCAAATTTTAGAAAATATGTCTTATAAGCGAAAAAGAGGTCTTACTAATGAAGAAATTAAAAAATTGTTGCAGGAGCTCTCTGAAAATGAGTCTGACGGAGGTGAAAATGATAATTTTTCTGTAGAATCTGAAGATGAATTTCAGACACAAACTATTAGTAAATCCGAGGACAGTGATGTGCACGAAGAACAACTAAGCAGAAATAAACGAAAAAAAGCGGATCAGGGTTTTATCAAAACTGTTTTCACTGCCTCTGATAACACTATCTAGAATGAAATAAATTCTAAAAATTCAGCTTGTGGCCGTGTTCCTGCTTATAATGTTCTAAAAGAAACGGCGGGACCAACATCTTTTGCAAAGACTCGTGTTTTTGAGGACAAAGTGTCTAGTGCTTTCAAGCTTTTCATTGACGATGATATTTTGTTGCATATAAAGAAATGTACAGAATCAGAAGCTCATCGACAACGTGGAAATAACGACTGGAGTTGATCTCTAGCTGAGTTAGAGGCTTTTGTTGCTATATTATATATTCGTGGAGCAACAGGAGCAAAGGGTTTAGATTTATATTTATTGTGGTCTGAAGCATGGGGCATACCATTTTGCAAAGAAACTATCTCAAGAGATAGGTTCAAAGAAATAAAAAGATTTTTGAGGTTTGACGAAAAAACAACAAGATCTAGTCGATTACAGACTGATAAATTTGCTCCTGCATCTGAAATGTGGAATAAATTTATTGAAAAATAATAACATGATAATATGACACTTACCATCTATCAAGCCAAACGAAACAAAAGTGTTTTTCTATTGAGCTCATTACATTCTACTGTAAAAACTGAGGACAGCCTGAAAAAGTTGCCAGATTCAATAGATTATTACAACGCAACAAAGTGTGTTGTGGATATTCGTGATCCGATGTGCCGAAAATACTCCGTTAAATCTTCTTCTAGACGATGGCCTGTACATATCTTTTTCAATATTTTAAATCATGCAGCTTTGAACGCCTGGATAATTTATAAAAGTGTAACAGGCAAGCCCATCAGTAGAAGAGATTTTCTATTGAAATTAGGAGAGGAATTAAGAATGGTTCTTATGGCTTCAAAACTCCCAAAGATCCTTCCTGAATCTTCAGAAAAAACAAACGAAAATAAAGTGGATATAAAGAGAAAAAAGTGTCAAGTACAGAAATGCAGTGGAAACAAATCTCAAGAATTTTGTGCATCGTGTTCCAAAGTTGTGTGCGGAAAATGCACTGGAAAAATTGTTAAAAATTATTTTTGTATCAATTGCATTAATGTCTAATACATGTACGGGACTATGTTAAGCATTAAAAAAATTCAAACGAAATGCTTTAGATATAAACCATTCAGCTACATTTATAATGAAATAAAGGAAACAACAGAATAAGTTTCTCATTTATTGGATTCAGAGTGTGGTTCATTCGGCGAGTAAGTAGATTAAAAAAAAATATATATATTATTTTATAAATTGTGTTTTATTTTAGTTAACATTGGTTTTAATTTTTGAAAACATTTATTTTAAACCATTTTTTATGTCAAATTAATGAGTTTTTTGAGTAGTTTATTATGTACCAAATTGATCGCCTTGCAGCCGTTACATACACAGCACTTTAAAAATAAAATAAAATATCGAGTAATATTAACTATAAATTATGAAATACAGGGAAATTACATATTTGTCACAATGTATGCCATTTAAAATTGTTTTAGCATTGTTATTTCAGTAGTTTCATCGAGGGGTCAAACTGACCCCTTCCGCCGTTCCAGTAGGTAAAATTTTGCCGCCGTTCTAGTGTTAATCAAGTGACAAGAATATCTTATATGTTGAAAAGTAATTAATATATCAAGAATAGAAAATGCTTTAGATTCCAAATCCCTTCAATAGTCAGGCTTGTCCTCTTTACAGTTAAAAGTTAGAGAGAAAATGTTTCAATGTTTCATGTTGTTGAGCAATGAATTTGAAACCAGCATAAAGTATATTCAAAAGATTCTGTCAACAAAAATTCTCTATCGCTTTTATATTTTTACAAAGAATATTGCTTGCTTTTCACATCCTGAGAACATTTATGTTTAGTTCTGGCTTAAATATGTAGAAAAAAAGTGCAAGTCTGATCTCAGCATGGTACGAATTTGCTGAAAAAAAAAATAAACAGACACCATATGTGATTACGGTAGACATGTTACATTTCTGTGTTGATGTTATAATGCATTGGCTCGTGACACATAATTATTCCCGTGAAAGACAAATTTGATATCGGCTTAACCGAATTTAAGACCCATTTTGCTTATCTAAACACCCAAAGGATAAACTAGTTTTTCATAACTAAGGGGGTAATCCTCAATTTTTCCCTTTATACTTAACCATTAAACTCCCAAACTATTCAGGGGTTTGACTTAAGAAAAAGAACATGTATACAACATTTGAAGCAAATCTGTAAATTCAGCGTTAAAAACCGACTTATTTAAGTTATGGGTGGTTATCTCAATTGCTCCTTTTTTTTATACTTGATTAATAAAAATCCACAAGAAATCACGAATGTGCCTTGTCAGAATGATCCTATACTTAAAATTTGAACGAAATCTGATAAATCTGCATGAAAAAACACTTTTATCTAAATTAACGGGAGGATTAGCTTCTCTTTCAGCCTCCCTTCTCATTCTTACCCAATGACCTTCCAAAACTACTCATAAAAGCGCCTTATCGAAATAAAGCTACATCCAAAATTTGAAACAAATCGGATGTTTCTATAAAGAGTTATCACTTTACGTACGCACGTACATGCGTTCATACATGCATGCATACATACATATGGTACCTGAAGGCCCATTAGTTGTCGGGCTTTGACGTCTGTGTACTAAAAACATGTTGGCCTAGGATAAACAAGAATGTTGGCGTAGAGGCAATCATTGGATCACGCCAAGTTGAATTCGCCTAGGATAAACTTGTTCAGACCAATGAATAGTAGGCTAAACTATTTTATCCCATAAGCGTTAGGCCAAACTAGTTTGGCCTAGGAAAAACTGGTTAATCCTATAGGCATTAGGATAGACTAGTTTGGTGTAGGACAAACTAGTTCATCTGATGGGCGTTAGGATAAACCGATTTGACCTACGAAAAACTAGTTTATCAGATGGGTGTTTGGATAAACTGGTTTAGCCTAACATCCGGTTTGGTCGGTATATACAAACTTTGATCAGAATTCTATCTACACATTAAAATGAATCATTTTGTTGTTTTCTATAACAGTACCCAATGGTGACAGCATAAATGAACACAACACCTTTCAATTATCATAAGAACAAATTTTAGTGCAATTCTTACGATAAGTTTCGATAAAATTATTATTTCAAAATGCGCAATTTTTAGGAGTTTATAGAATTATGTTTATTTTTTGGTGAATTTTTTCTTTTTCTAATTTCTAAACTTACATTTCTGCAGGCGGAAATTCAGATTACTTTGTGTTTCTTTTGTGAAGATTTTTTTCATAAAATTCTTTATCTTTTTTATATTTTAAAAGTTGGCCTCAAATAATGGAGAATATTGTAATAAAAAAATGTAATAAGAGGAATACCTTTTAATGTTTGGTTTGGTTTAATTATTAACAAATGTCAAGTAATGAAATGCAAAAATGTTTATTATTACTGACATTGAAGTTTAGTAGATGTATAATTAATCGGTGATGTATCTATCTGTATATATATATATATTCAAAATGGAATATTCATATGGAGAATTTTCCTATACATAGCATAATCTTTTACCTAGTACTTGTCTTAAAAAGAACATAAAAGTCATACATAAGTAATTTTGTTTATTCTGATTTTTTATTACAATCTACCTGAAGATTTCTTTAGAAAATATAATTATATATGTATGTATTGTAGATTATATGTCGTGTGGGATCAGCCGACGATTTTTTTTAAATTTCCATTTGACATATTTTTGTTTTTTTTTGCGTTCGGATGAAAAATATTTTGAAATGTAAATTGTCCACTACTATGCAACAAAAATCCAATACATTTGGATATTTGACATCAACTATAATATTTATATTTTCATGAATAGATTTTCACTGAATTTCCATACAGTACATACATATAGTAAAAATATATAACAAAAACTACTAATTACAAAAAAAAAGAAAAAGAAAAAGAAAAATCTAGACATGTAATAACTTATACAATATATGGCCAAAGGTAACAGACCACTCTCGATTTTAGACATTTTGTTCAATATCTAAAAAATACATGAATAATTATCCTGAAACTCTAAATATGTAAACAAATTAGTACAAGTCATACATTTCTGTGAAGATTTCCCCCCCCCCTAAACTCCCTCAGGGACCGTTAAAAATAATAAAAAAAGAATATATTTTCGATAACTCTGTCAAAACTATTGTAGAAAAATTTTCAGGCTGTAGATTTTGATTAAATGTTTACTAAATATTTTTAACTGCACATGCCTGAACGCTATCAAAATTTCAAGATCATATTGTGTTAGCTAAATGTATTGTTCAACTTTTGTGAAAGCCTTAAAAACATAATTTGAAATTTTGAAAGTCGATAGAATAAGCTCAAAAACCAATATTCCCAAAATGAAGCAAAAAGATCAAAGGATGTATCGATATATCCATTGATTAGTGCCAATATAGAATACACTATATGGCACGGATTAATGTTTATGGATAATCCTCTTTTTTTCTTTATTTGGGAACAACTCAGTTTGAGCTTATTCTGTCGATAATAATTTTTTGAGTTTTCAATCTATGTGTTTGAGTCTTTCACAAAAGTTGCACAATTTATTTAGCTAATACAATATGCAAATGAAATTTTGATAACCTTTACCATGCGCAGAGAAACATTATATAGTAAATCTGCTCATTTTTCAAATAATTTTTAATATTATTTTAATTCTGTTTACATCTGGGTGATTAAATCTAATTATGGATATGTTGTTTTTCTTATTTTCTAGAAAGAACATTTTTTATACTAAGAACTTTGCAAATTATAAGCAAAAAACTTGAAAATTTTGGGACTTTTCATAAAAACCTTAATTTATCTAAGCCAGTTAATCATAATCTATAGTTTGAACGCTTTTGCTACATTAGTTTTGATAGAGTAATCCAAAAGAAAATCGTCATTTTTCAATTTTTAAAGTTATAAATGATCACAATTTGAAATTATTTTTAAAAAGAAAGACATCGAGAGGTAGAACCGAACTCGGGCCATCCGGCTGGTAGAGGAGTACTCTGGGATTAAGCCACAAATTACTCGGTAAATGTCGATAAGTATTTAAAATATATCCTGATATTGGGCCGGAAATTTTTCAAAATCTAAGGCCTATTTGAAAAAATTTTGTGACCAGAATAACTAGTGATAAGAATTCTACAATATACGTTAATTTCATCAAAATCAGGGACCTCTATGCCCGAGTGGTCAAGCCATGACTCCGCTAATCACTTGCGTGTGTAGGAGGTTATGGGTTCCAATATTTGTATGGGGCCACCGGGTGCATTTTCCTCTTGTTGTAGAATTCCCTTGTGCTATCTCATCCCTGTATATTGACGATGACTTATAAGCAGGCTTTCATGCTTAACATACAAGTCAGATGTATGAGTAAAAAAATTAAATTAAATATGAAAATTGCTGAGCATCCTGTTTGATGGTCTCCCAGCAAAGCTTTTTCAAGAAACAGTGACACTTAAAACTATTTTTAGCCGCACCAGTGACCGAGAGGTACAGACCTCCAAACTGGTAGACGGTTGGTGCTGCTGGGTTCGAACCCAATCGCGACCGCCAGCCTAACCGTTCGGAATTTTACGTGGTTTTCTTCAAACCTTGGACTTCTTTGCGTGAATATGGATTAGGATCTTTTAGAAAGACCCCCATGGATGGCATCCCTATTTTTACGGCCTATATCTCTCGATATAGGCAAATATCCCTAGATATTTGACTGTCATAAACACAAGAAAACAAACCTAGAACTATTTACACAACTGGAACCCAGGCTACATGTGGGATTTTAGTAAGATTACTGTAATTTTAGTAGATTATTAAGTAAAGGTACAGAATTCTGTAGCCTTATAAAAGCTTGTTTTGTATATTTTCACCTATTTTCTCACAGTGTATTGATAACGTTTTTGTAAGCATATATATTTCTGTAACATTACTTATGGTGAATTATAGATTTATTTTACAGTGTACCAGTTTCATTTCATTTTAATATATCTAACTTTATTAAAAAATAATTAAAAGTCAAAACGTCTACCTTTCATTCTCCAAATATTTTTATTCTTATTGTTATTTATTTTTTTATCACTGGCATTTTGTTTTTGTTTTTTGCACAGATAAAATCACAGTAAGCATGCAGTATTTTGTAATTTGACATCTTTAGAATTAAAGATTATTTTTATGTCAGGATTACACTTTCTTTAATAAATTCATTTATTTCTATATTGCAGTCCTTAAAATAATCCTTGTTATATAAATGAAACTGAAATAAATTTATTAAAAAAATGAATATATTATGGTTATTTTAATAATTATTCTTTACCAATAACTTGAAAATAATTATTTTAATTTTTTTTAATTCTCATTGTCTTTTTACTTTTTTCAAGCATACAAACATTTAATGGAAAATAAGAGTATAATTACTTTCAAAGCTCATATGTTTTCATTTTATATCAATTTTAGAATCAAATTCTCAATTTTTCATAAATACAGTATTTGAAGAACAATTCTAAACATGTATACATTATTAATTAAACAAATTTCCCTTTCAAAATGCATGTAAACTATAGACTTACTATTTCGTGGATTCTCTAGATTTACAGTAACAGAGATCAAATACAATTTTTTTAATCTAATTTTAATACTAGTTATAATTTGAGAAGTAAAAATTCTAATTAAACTAATCAAATCCTATCTTCTTTTCTACAGTACACTAAAGTCATTTCCAGATGTTTATTTAATAAATATTAATTTCCCTCTTGATATGTACTTCTTGTCAGCACCTTTTTAAAATGTGTTTCTCATTATCTAAATTTCAGAAAAACATTCAAAACAATATGAGAACATTTAATTAAAAAATATATCATTATGTTGCACATATCTGAAAGTGATTTATGATTTTAAATTAAACTGCATTTTCTCTCATAATAATTAAATTCATAAATATATTTTTTAATAACAAAGATGCGTGAAAAATCTATATGTAAGCTGAAATATTACTATGATGGTTATAAGTTCTAAATTGTTCCAATAGATGACATAAAAATAACGCATAATTTTAGAAAATAACGAACTTAACTGGTGGCATATAATTATATATAATCGTCATTGTGATTGAAAATATACAAAAATTTCATTGTTTCTTATAATTGAATACGGATGTAACTTTTATTTTTCCAAATAAAGTAAATATGATAATAACATATACTATTGTTCGTCTTCTATGGTAATAGAAGAATTTATATGTGATTTTTTATTTTATAACGACTCATAATACACTATATTGTCAAAGATAACCGGCGACTTGCGATTTTAGGCATTTTGTTAAATATCTAGAAAAATACATGAGGAATTATCCTGAACCTCTAAGTGTGTAAACATAATAGTACAGGTCACAAATTTCTTTAAAGATTTTTTCCCGAAATTGCATAGGGAATCGTCAACAAATTGAAAAATAACAAATATCTTTTGTGTAACCCTGCCAAAAGTAATTAAGCAAACGCGCTCAAACTGCAGATTATTATTAAGTGGCTTATTGTAATGTACTTTTTTTTATGTGTATACCATTTATTCTCGTAGAGAAATTAAGGTTCTTATAAAAAAGTCCTAAATTTTTTAGCTTATAATTTGCAGAGCTCTTAATACAGGGTGTCCCAGAACTTTTTTTTGATTCTGATGACAAGGTACTGTTATGCCATTTGTCATATTTTCAGAAAAGAACATTATTTTACACAGTGTATAAAATATGTCCCTGAACTTCGTGTACAAACTTTGAGGGGTGATAGAGAACATCGTTTGGAACCACAATTACACAGGAAAGCATGGACGAAAATGTCTTGTTAACCCTTTCACAGCCAGTGGAATTGTACATGAAACTACAAAGTTTTTACTACAAAATGAACATTGACACCAGAATTTTAACATGATTTTTCAAATTATTATGTATGTGAAATGTATTTTTTTTCTTCTTTTAAATACAATTTCCCGCAATTTCTGATGCCATTCATATTATTTCCACATTTTAACCTTTTCTAATAGTTATTAAAACACTTGATTTTAACGAAACATAATTTTAAATTTAATTTAAAATTAAATTATATCTTCTAATTTTTTCTGTGTAACTGAGCGTTCTACACTCCTTTCCGCATTGTTTCATAATTGTGCCTTTGTGTTTCTTTGGGCTTTTCACGGACAAAGCACTTCCATTGTTAAAATGTGGAAAAATATGAATGGAATCAGAAATTGCGGAAAAATGTGCTTGCAAAGAAGAAAAGACAGTCATTTCACATACGTAATAAATGGAAAAATCATATTAAAATTCTGGTGTCAATGTTCATTTTGTATTAAAAATTTTGTAGTTTTATATACAATTTCACTGGCTGTGAAAGGGTTAACAAGACGTTTCCGCCCATGCTTTCCTATATAACTGTGGTTCCAAACGATGTTCTCTATCACCAATCAGAGTTTGTACAAGAAGTTCAGGGACATATTTTATACATCTGTGTAAAATAATGTTCTTTTCTGAAAATATGACAAATGGCATAACAGTACCTTGTCATCAGAATCAAAAAATAATAAAAATTGTATGAAAAATGACCAGATTTAGTAAATAACCTTTCATTGCGCATGCGGCAAGGATATCAAAATTTCATTTGCATAGTGTGTTAGCTAAATGTATAGACCAACAAATGCGTACCAAACAATGCCTCAACATATAATTATGCAATAGAATACTTTTGTGTGGCCCTGTAAATCAGTAAGAAATATTCTTTGCATTATAGACTGTACTGAACGTTTATTATTGTATATACTTCATAGATGCATGTAGCTTTATTACGTTCGAAAGAGTGTAATATAATTAAAATGCACTTGAAACTTTTCCCCCATTGACCTTAATGTATGGAAACCTATTGATTGTCCCTGTAATTAAACAATGCATCCAATTTTCATAAAATTTAAAATAAATCACCAACATTATCCAATAATTATTTTAAATTTCAAATGATTCGGTTGGGTTGTTTTTCAGTTGCTAAATGAGGATGGTCAGATGGATAGACGGACGGACAGAATGACAACTAAACGGTGCTTTGATTTTGCATAAATACGAACGAACCTAAAAAGACAATAAACAGTATAAAAAATATTTTTATTTTACAAAAAAAAAAAAAAAAAAAAAAAACAATCTAAGTACCAAATACAAATGAAAAATGTTGCAACTCATTACAAATGATCAAAATATATCTTATTCGCCATGACGCATTCTTCACATCAGAGTCGCTTGCAATCATTCACACATTCAAGTTCAGCAGAAGTCTGCCGCTCAGCGATACGTGCCATATGGTCCATGATCATTGGAACTGGTGTCTTGCACAGCAGAGATTTAAAATAGCTCCACAGGTAGAAATCCAGGAGATTTAGATCCAGGTAATCCGGTGGCCACGGTACAGGGTCATTTGTAGTGTATTTGTGCGGCACAGATGTAAAGCATGCATCACAGAAATGAAGAACATTACAAACGTTTGTTATAAGTTTTTTTGTTGTACTTTGCACTTGGTGTATATTCTATTGTAAAATAAAGGTACTTTTACATCATTATCATCTATTTCTGCGTCAAGGTCACAATACAATTATACCATGAAAAGCGTGTTCCCGACCCCCAGTTTTTATAACATTCTTGTTATTATTTATATATATATATTATAATATATCTATTTTTTGTATATGTATTACATTATATATATATATATATATATATATATATATATATATATATATATATATATAATATGTATATATAATCCAAAAAGTCTTTAAAAATGTTTTAAGTAAAACTTAAAAATAAAACAAAATCACGTGACCGGCGCTATAGCTGCAAATAATCACATAAATTATATATAGCGCTTAATGTTTAAAGTCTACCAGCAGATCCAGAGTCCCGTACCATAATATAACTAAAGTCAAATAATCAAACTTTAAAGGAGATAAAATTCGAACAAGAAAACAAAGTACAAAAAACAAAAAAACTGTGAATCTCATTAGCGGTGGGGAAATAATATATATATATATAGCCAATTTTTTTTTTTTTGTCACATTTAACTTAACAATTGAAGCATGTCGTTCTTTTAACTTATAAATTATTCTCTCCTAACTCATAACCCCTGACAAATACAATGGCGAAGTACAATGTAGCTAATTTAACATGTTTCTTCGCTACAATAACGAGTAACAAAATTTATTTGCTTTTCGTCTATGTGCATGTTTTACAAACATAGTTGAAATTTATTCAAAAGTCCACAGAGCGATCACTTATGTAAGTTTTGTTTTATTTTTCCTCATTATACCAAATCTCATTAATAAAATATATAATTTAAATAAATTACAAATGTACAACTTCATCAAAATATGTTTAAAAATGCGTCTTATGTTAAATTTTCTGTATACGTGGGGGCCGGTGGCAAAAAAGACCGAGAACGGTTGAAAAAAGACGCGACTACTTTCGGGTTGACCGAGAATGAATCGTTTAGTTTTTACTATTCAGACAGTGGAAACAAACAAACAAATAAAAAGCTTGAATTTATGAAATAATAGTTATTACGTTAAAATTATTAAATATGCATTCTTCAAATTTTCGACAAATATAGTTTTGAGAATTACTTCATTGTTTTCTCTCTTTCAGTGGATTTAAAAAGTATAAATACATGGGGCATCTTTATTCTTTCCCATATGAAATTATGGCTACATTTTATAAGATGCTTTAACACTACATAAAGAAATAACTTTAAATTGTACACTCAGACAATCGTCCTGTAATAGGCAATGTAGCCTAAATATTCAGAAAATATTTCTTAAACTATTTGTGTAATCTTAAAATAAATATTCAAAATTTATTCACTAATATTTTATCTTATAATCTTACATCTTTCATATTTTAAAATCCACTAATACCTTGAATTTTTTCTGAAGAATTCCTTAAAGCAAACATTTGACACTTATTGTGAATAAGTAACAGCTACAATCTGCTTATGGCTTTTGCAAAGTAAAAAACATATTTCAAAACTAGACTAATGAAATATAATATTACTGTATGTAAAATACAAAAAAAAGCTATTTTCTTCTGAAGTCATTCTCTTTATAAACCTGTTTCCCCGATGTCTCATCTTTCTGCATTCTTCTGGGTATAAAGAATATTTATTATATTTTGCTCTTAATCTGTCTGAACATAACTTGTTTAAATAGATGAAAAATAATTTAAGCCAAGACATGTTTTCAATAATTTTAGCTAAGATGTTTTGTATGTATATTTTCTTAAATATAGCCAAGATATATATGTATAGGCAAAATAACGAAGACAGGTTTTCAATAATTTTAGCTAAGATGTTTTGTATGTATAGTCTTTTAAATATAAATTTGTCTAGTTATATAAAGATATATATTTTCTAATATTCAGGAGAATTGTATAAAATTCGTTGCTTTGTGTTGTTTTCTTTATGATTTTTAAAATTACATTTTGGTATTGTACTTTTTGGGTATTCTCAATTTTTTCAAGTAATTGACACTTCTATACCCCTTTACTTAAACCTATAAAATGAATAAGCTTAAATATCAATTCCTAACAGCCGAGCAAAAGAGCAAAATTGTAATGTTCTTTCCTTTTTTTATTTTTGATCACTTCAGGATACAATTGCATCGTCCGATCGCCTTTTCTACTCCCATTTTCTATGCAATTATTGTCCTTCAAATACATACCCCCACATACGTACATACATACATGTATATATATATGTATATGTGTATATGTAAATCGTATTAGTGCAATATGTCAAAAGTGCGTGCATTTAATTTTTTTTTTTTTTTTTTTTTTTTTTTTTTTTGCTTTTTTATTTGAATTTTCGAATAGAATTTTTGTTTTAAATTGATTAAATGGTATGAATGTTTCTGTAATTTGTATAACTGCTTTCTAATAGGAATATTCTTACTTAACTATAACTATTTTTTTTTGTTTCATTTAACCTAGAAAGTGCTAAATAGTTTTTATAATTCAAACAGTAGAAAAAAAAGCTTTGATTTATAAAGTAATTTTTATTATGTTTCAAATTATTAAACAAATAAATTTAGTATATTTGCGACAAATATACATTTGTTAATTCTTGTTTATTTATTCGTTTTTATTTTATTTTTATACATAAGCTCTTTTGCAATGAGTTAAACATACGTATATATATATATATATATATATCCGAAATTTGAATGATTACTATTCTAAGGATATAGTGTACACATATTCATGTACATTTATATATGTAACAATGTTAATTACCAATACATAAAGAAATAACTTTAACGCATGTACTCTGAAAATCATTCTGTGAGAGATAATACTTCTTAAATATTCAGAAATATTATCTGAAACTATTTGTGCTTTCTTAAGCAAGTACCAACCGTTTTATTTTCAAATCTCTTATTTTATAATCTCACATTTTTCATTTTTCAATGTCCACTAACACCTTGAATTATTTCTCGAAAATTCTTTAAAGCAAACGTTATGCGCTTATTATAAATATCCAACAGCTACAATCTGCTTAGGACATTTGCAAAACAAAAAGTAGATTTCAAAACTAGACTAATGAAGTATGATGATATTACTAAATGTAAAAAAAGAAAATATGTTCCTCTGAAGTCATTCTCTTTATAAGGATATTTCCAGCGGTGTTATATTTCTATATTCTGCATCTACAGGGTATGACGAAAATTTATTATACTTTGATTTTAATGTGCATGATCATAACTTGTTTAAATAGATGAAAAATAATTTTAGAAAAGACGTGTTTTTAATAATTTTAGCTAAAATCTTTTGTGTATTTATTTTTTCGAATATATTTAATAATGTATATTTTTGTATATTTATGTATACACATATATCTTTTGTCAATCTATTTTTCCGAGTATAAGTATATATGTTTGTATAGTTATGTATGCATGTATATCTATTCACTTATATTCAAACGAGTTCTATATTAAAATATGATGTTTCATGTTGTTTTCTTCTTAGCTTTTTAACGTTTTATTTCGGGTTGTATTTTTAGGTTATGATTTAATTTTTTTCAAACGATTTCTTTTTCTATACTTTTCCTCAACGTATAAAATGATTTTGATGAAAAAAATTCAAGAACACTAATGTAGAAGGAAATTAATGTAGGTAATTTTTGCAATTTTATACCACTGATCTATTTGTTCATTGCATTGTAGGCAGGGCCGTAGCTAGAAGTGAACAATAGGGGGGGGGCTCAAGAGATTGTAGGGGGGGGGGCTCATAATTTATTTTTCTAACGAGAAAGATAAATTAATGCATATTCACATTGTTTGCACTACGTTTCTAATTAAACTGTTGTAATAACTTCATTTTATGCTAAGAAAAGTATAGTATGACAAAAATTTTGAGTGTACAACTGGTGCAAAATTAAACATCATGTTAGCTTCATATGTATAAATAAAATGAAGGAGTGTGAAACAATTTTCGTAGGTATAATTTAGTAATTCTGCAAAACTGTGAAAGGGTCTCAAAACTAAATCAGATATTTGAACAGAATTAACTTTGAATTTTCGGAACAGAAATTCATTGAGTGACCTTGGAATCTTTTCCAGGGGGGGGGGGGCTGAGCCACCCATAGCGCCCCCTTAGCTACGGCCCTGACTGTAAGTTCAACTGCAATGGAAGCATTAAATAATGTATTTCTACAAAGGTAATCTAGTTTTTTATTTGTTAATAAGTTATGATTAACGCTTTCAAGGCCATATATGCCTACACCTTATAAAAAAATTATAATGTAAAAAATATATTTTTTGAACATTTAAAAAAATTAAAACAATGGTAAAATCAACATTACAATTAATTTTGCCTTTTTTCTGCAGTCAGGGGGTTAAAATGTCACTTAGAACAAGTTTTTACATATATTGATAATTTTAAGATGTAAATAATGCTTCTTTATGTTAAATGATATCAGTAAAAAATATAATTTTTTCAACTGATATAAAAAAACGATCAGTAGTTCCGTAAAGTAAAATCAAATAAAGGACATTCAAAAATTAGTGTAAAAATTATGGAATCTATGATTATATATATATATATATATATATATTAATATAGATATAAATTTATGAAAAAATCTAATAAATGAATAATAATGATATACTTAGCTTGATTTACATAGCTTAAAAATTCGGAAAGTAATCGTCAAAAGAATAGGCTAAGAATTCATTAAGCAAAAAAGATGAGGAGCTGTATCAAAAGATAGAACCGCATGCAATATCGTGTACGTGCAATAGTGTGCAAGATATACTATATTCGGATACAACGCCTAATCTTTTTTATTCATTTTGGGAATAAGGGATTTTGAGTTTATTATATCGTCTATGACTTTTAGAGTTTTCGAAATATGTTTTTAAGACATTCACATACATATATTTTACATTTTGAATAAAGGAAATATATAAATTCTCAAAGCTCAATTACATGGTTTTCATATTCCATTGTCTACCATAACTAGTAATACTTACGGTGCTACTTACTCAGATATTCTTAATCCTATAATATTAGATTTCGTACCCAATATTAGTATTAATTATTCTGATATCTTTGAAATAGGAAGAAAAACGTTGACTTTGTTTAAAGCGCATTCTTAAAAAATTCGAAACTTTTCATGATTTAATTACAACTGAAAATTGAGAAATTTATTTACACATTATGTAAAATACTTTGTGTATTCTTATAGAGAGGTATAATTACAAGAAAAATAAACAAATACAAGATCATTTTTAATCCTCAAAACTATTAATAAATTTTTAGCCTCTGATATGCGATATTTTGTTCGGACAGAAATTAAAGTGTGCTATCTAAAACACAACGTTTCGTTACATAAGCTAGTCGTAAAATGAGGCATCTGTATTGTTGTGGGGTTAAATGCAGATAATGTCTATTGCAATTTTTAAAAACCTCTAAGCCTTCCTCATTTTCAATTTTTACCATAAGTCAATACCGTCACATATAGAAAAATGGTATTTTAAATGCAAACTGTTTGAAGACCGCTTCTAAATTTATTCTTAAGAATTAAATTATTTTACAATTTTTAAAGCTATTTTTGTAATGTTGATCTTTTTGTTTCCTTTTTCTCACAAAAACCGAAAATTATTCGATTAAAATATGTTTTATGCCAAGAATATCATCTGCTATAAAAATGTATTCTAAAGTATACATGTGTGACATTTTACCTCACATTTACTTAATTCCTATAAAAAAACTGAAAGAATATAATTTAATTAATGGATTTGTAAAAAAAAAATTTCAAATTTTTCCAAAATTTGTGCATGAATGATTTCAGATAAAACATGGACTTATTATGAAGTATATTTAATTTTTAATATCCACATTAGTTGTATAAACTAATGAAGTATTATGAACCATTAGATACCATTAGAGTTTCTAAAGTGGCGACATCGCTTTGTACTTGCGATTGTGTCTTTTCGCGTTTTGATTGCGTTTGTGTCTTTGTCGGAGACAGTAACGTTCTATGCATACATTTCTATATGCATTTTTTAACATTGGATCGTAAATATAGAATACTTCCTGCCAATTCACATAAAATAAAAACGTGTATTTTATGTCTTAAAAGTGTAATGCGTTTTATACACTATATTGCCATTGATTATGGGACACTTGCGATTTTAGACATTTTACTAAATATCTAGAAAAATACATTAGGAATCATCTCCAAACTCTTAGTGTATAAATATAATAGTATACGTCATACATCTCCGTGAAGATTTTTACCGAAACTCCATAGGGGACCGTCAACAAATTAAAAAAGAATGAATATCTTTTGAAAAACCCTGTCAAAACTAATGTAGCAAAATCGCTCAAACTCTAGATTATGATTGAATGCCTTATTATAATACACTGTGTTCATTTTTATGCAAATAGCATGCATACTCGCAGAGTAATTAAGGTTTTTATAAAAATGGCCCCAAATTTTTCTAAGTTTTTCCCTTATAATTTTCAGAGTTCTTAATATAAAATAATATTTTTTTTCAGAAAGTATGACAAACAACATTGCATACAGTACCCTGTAATCAGAATTAAAAAATAATAAAAATTGTATGAAAAATGAGTAGGTTTACAAAATAATTTTTTACTGCGCATGCGTCAACGATATCAAAATTTCATTTGCATATTATGTTAGCTAAATGTATAGAGCAACTTTTGTGAAAGTCACAAAATCATAACTTGAAAATTCTGAAAATAATCGTCAATTGAATAAGTTGAAAATCCGTTATTCTCAAAATGAAGCAAAAACAAGAGGGGTTGTATCCATATATTCATTGATTAGTGTCAATATAGAATACACAATACGGGATGTTACGACTACTTTCGGATAAAATCCCTCATTGTTTTGCTTCATTTTGGAAACAACGGATTTTGTCCTTTTTCTATAGACGATTACTTTCAGAACTTTCACGCTATAATTTTGAGACTTTTACAAAAGTTGCTCTATACATTTAGCTAACATAATATGCAAATGAAATTTTGATATCGTTGACGCATGCGCTGTAAAAAATTATTTAGTAAACCTACTCATTTTTCATACAATTTTTATTATTTTTTAATTCTGATTACAGTGTACTGTATGCAATGTTGTTTGTCATATTTTCTGAAAAAAATATTATTTTATATTAAGAACTCTGAAAATTATAAGGGAAAAACTGGAGTTTCGGTAAAAAATCTTCACGGAGATGTATGACGTATACTATTATATTTATACACTAAGAGTTTCGAGATGATTCCTAATGTATTTTTCTAGATATTTAGTAAAATGTCTAAAATCGCAAGTGTCCCATAATCAATGGCAATATAGTGTAGTATCTATAGTTATATTTTTCTTTCATCAAGGGTGACACTAATTTCTGAAATAACAGAAATTCTTCTTCATGATTGTTTATAATAATAATAAAAATAACTGTTAATGTTTCTCCGTTTTTTTAATGTATTGTGATAAACAAATGAAAGTTTAAGAATCATTAGATACCGACATTTTAGTCATGACTGTATAGTAACGACATTGCTTTTTGCTCTGTTTGAACCTCAGTCAGTGACATTGACATCCTGTGCATGTATTCCTATTGATATGTTTAATACTGGATCTTAAATGTAGAATTCTTCATGTTGTATCATATGAAATGTAAGCGTATATTTTAAGTTTGAAAACTAAAATGTGTTTTCTATTACCTATGTTTATGTTTCGTCACCTGAGAATAATAAGGTTCTATCTGTGTTTTTAAAAAAATGACTTACCGACATAGAAAGGTTTTATTTGTATCTATGAAGGCATTTTTGGATTAAATAATGTCATAATACGATTGTAAGGTCATATGCAAGTTATATTAAACATCATTTAATGCAAAAATGCCTTTATAGACAAAAATAGAACCTATCTGTATCGCTAAGTCATTTTTTTTAAAAACACATATAGAACTTTATTATTCTCAGGTGACGATTTTTCTATTATCGAGAACGGAACTAATTTCCAGAACAGTAGAATTCATGCTTCATGTTTTTTTAAGTGATTAAAAAAACTGTATGGGCTTCTCCGTATTTTGAAACGTGCACTAAATGTAACAATTCTCATACTTATGATAGACTTTTAGAAAAAAAAGTGTTAATACAGTGAAAATGTAAAAGTGTCTTCTAAGAACTATTAAACATAACAGTCATGACCTTCTTTTTCAAATATTATTCTGTTATTCAACATTAAATGTTCATCATTTAGAACAATTCATCGATTTATTATCTTTAACGAAATAAATAAAAGAATATCTTAAAAATGCTGAGCTGTTTCCTAATCGTTTAGCACGCTAAAATCATTAGCTCGACGAAAATAGTTGAAAATCTCGTTCGTACAAATTAATTTAATGAAGCTTAATGATTATTTTCGTTTGATAAATTCCACGAGAAACATTAAAAACTTTAATACTTTTAAAAACTTTAAACCATCATAATCAGTCATATGAATTATAAAAGTATTCCTTTTCTAATGTGAATCTTTAAATAAAAATTTATTAACTAGTTCATTCTGTTTGTGTACATTTTATTATGTTTTCTAATACTTAAGGAAAGAAGAAGACATATTTTTGTACAAATTTTGTTTTAGACAACAATATCCATTTTTTTAAGGTTTTACAAAATAAAAAAAGTAATCTGATAATAAAAATGTCTTAAAACCCTTTAATACATAACTTAAGCAACAAAAAGTATTTCTCAAATAATCCCAGTTTGTATGTTAAAGTTACACAGTACACAATTTTTCAAACTTTTGAAAAAAAAAAGGTTCATATTTCCAAAAGCAGATTTATTTTTAATCCAGAATATTCATAATTGCAAGAATAATAAAATAATACCAATGTTACTGTTAATGCCTTTCATTTACCATCTTCACCTATAAAATATATTTGTAAACATAAAAAAGTATATCATGAGCAAGCAACTTCTGAAACAATCGGCAAACATGGAAATAACATGGAACAAACTACATGGAAAGAAAAATATTTTTTTTATTTTACTGTGCATTAAAGGTATGATAATCTGAAGCAAGAATTTGTAGCTTTCAATCAATCCAAGTTTCTTATTTCTGTAATTTTTTTCGTTGGTCCGGCTAATCCATCGCACGTTAAATGCATATTTTTAACTCATAATGAATAGTACACTAAGAAATATATACTTTTAAATCTGCGTAAACGTTTTCATTTGTTATGAACCTTTTTATTTCTAATATGACGACCCAATGCTTTCAATTCTGAACTAAGAAAAAAACTTAGTTACAAACAAATGCAATTTTTATTAGTTAAATGTAGAGAACGTGACCTCTGTAGTTGAATCCATCCAAATTACTTGAATTGTTATATTTCGAACGAAACGCACCTTTGATAATATTTTATAACAAGAAATGTGATCATGCAATTGTTGAAAAGTTTGTTTCTCAGCCTCCGAAACCGAAGAATGGATGGGTTAATAAAAGATAGACTTTGTAAGAAGACTTTAACAACTATAAAATTATATAAATATAAACATCACATATAATCATACATAAACATCGTGAATAAAACCCCGTGTGCTCCTATCTGAGTATATCTATGTTTTGAGAAATGAATACATGTAAATTTGAGTAATTGTGATTCGGGGCCTTTTCGAATGACTATATGTCAAGCTCAGGTTTGAGTATTTTTTGCTCAGTTTTAGAAATGAGTATACACATTTTTCAACTTGAGTAATTTTGATTGAGAGTCATTTTGACTAAACGACACACAGATATTTGAGTGATTTTTGCTCAGTTTTAAACATACAATTTTCAAAAATGAGTATATATATATATTTCAAACTTGAGTAATTTTGACTATATGACATACTCAGATTTGAATCAGTTTTGCTTAGATTTGAACATGTCGTTTTCAGAAATCAGTATATAGATGATTCGAAATGAGTAATTTTGATTCGGAGCCATTTTGACTATGCGACATGCTCAGGTTTTTTTTTTTTTTTTTTTTTTTTTTTTTTTTTTTTTTTTTTTTTTTTAATCAGACTTGAAAATGTCTTTTTCTGAGTATATAACTAAAAATAAAACTGCAATCACAAAAAGTGTTGCCATGGGTGGAAAAAGATAAAATCTTTGAATGTAACACGATCGTCCGTTTTCATGATATATTGAAAAATGAAAAAGAGAAAATTATCGTGAAAGCAAAATATCACAAGTTTGATAAAATTATGTACTAAAATAAATAAAGATTACAAAATGGTACACATATAAAAAGAATATGTTTAAAATGCACTAAAATGTTTAACAACGTTTCATTCGCTTGTGCGAACATCGTCGGGATACAATAGAAAGATGTTAAATGCAATTTAAAGTTTCTAAATATAAACACATACGTCCACGAGCATAGTTGAGTTGAGAGTGAATAAACCTGCTTTTTAATTAATTATAGCATACTATGCCAGATTTTATGAATGGAATATGATAAATGATCGTTACAAGCTCGTGGCCTGAGCTTAGTGATCGTAATGGACTCTAAAATGTTATTGAGATATGGATTTTTGCATGGAATTTTAATTTTAGCTTCGTCAAAATTAATTTTGCTCCCTTCATTTGAAAAACATAATCTTGTGAGGGCTGTACTCAGTTTTAAATGTGCAATATCTCTTTTGTGCCCTTCAAATCTCTTCGAAAATTTTCCTTTAGTTGCACCTACATATAATACTTTTTCGTTGTTTGCGAGGATAACTGGAATTACATAAACTGCTGGCATTTAATATTTATAAATTTTATCAATACTGTTACTAAGAACCTGTATTAGATATGGAGGGGGTATAGTATTAATTTTATATTGAATTCTTGAAGAACCTTTTTTTTTATTTTTCATACATAATGGCTCATAATGCGTAAACTATTGACAAAACACTGGGATGAAACAAAGGGAGTATTATACTGAAGAACAATCTTGTCAATATGCGAATCCTTAAAACCATGATACAAGGCAACTTTTTAAAATAAAATCAATTCCATTGTTAAGTTGGTCATCTGAACAAACTCTATATGCATGTCTTTTGAAAAACTGAAGTGCAGCAATTTTACATTTAAAAGGCATATTGACACAAAAAGGTATTGCTGTATTTTCTTTTAAAGGTTTTCTGTACAGAAAGAATGTGAAATGATTACTGTTCCGGTTAATCTGAACATCTAAAAAAGGCAAAGTTAAAAAAGACAAAAAGGCTGAGTTTTGTTCCATTTCTAATGTAAACTTTAAACTATTACTTAACTTAATTTGTTACTTACTTAACTTAAATCTGTAATTCAGGTAATGTATGAGTCATTAAGAAGAAAACATCATCAACATATCTTAACAAAAAACCGGTTTCTGTTTAAATGAATTAAAAACTATCTCCTCCAAACGTCTAATTGCAAATTCTGCAAATAAACCAGATACATGTGAGACCATTAGTGCTCCATGAAGTTGTCTGTAAATATCACCATTAAATTTGGAAATATTACTGGAAACTATTAAATTCAGACCTGTTTTCAATAGTTAAACTGAGATTGCAATCTATCAATGAAAAAATATAACTTTTAAATTCATCCATATCTATGGAAGGAAATATTGAAACGACATCTAAGCTTCCGATAACTATCTTAGCACTAAGAGGACAATCTTTAATTTTATCCATGAAATCAGTAATAGACTCAATAACGTAGTATAAAACTTGAAGTATTCATTTGAAGAAAAATACGAAAGCTTTTCTAAAAAATAAGTCGAAGCAACACAAACAGAAACAATAGGTCTAAGCGGTAAGTTTGATTTATCCTTTTTTAACCTTCCATTGAGCATAAGTGTTATTCCAGTATCATTAACTTTAATTAACAACTTCATATTTTTAGGCCATTTACCATCACGTACTAATTTTTCAACGTTTCCGAAAATAGCATCATTTGGATCTTTATTCAGTATTTCGCAACCCATATCTGTAATACATGACTCCAACATTTAAATGTAAATATTCCTGTCTAAGACGGCAATTTTATTTGTTTTATCAGTTCTAATAAAAGTAATGCTTGGATCCTTCTTTAACTTCTTAATGGTAACCAAAAACAGACGTTCAGCTATGAGCCCTATAAATGCAATTATCTTTAATAATTTGTAAATAACAAAATGTATTTTATCTTGTTTACTATCAGGGACACTTTGAAGGATAGCTTCACAATCTGAAATGATTGAAATTCAGATTGATATTCACAAAATGAAGAATATATATGGTTAATTTACATTAGAATTTTGCCAGAGATTTATCCGAATTTCCACTAATTTAAAGAAAACAATTAAAAACTCTAAAAGCGTATATTTATCCCATTTTTACAGGATTGTAAAGTTAAAAAATCAGGTTAAAGCGCTCTATCAATGCTTTATTTAAACATTTAAATAACTATTTTTTGTGCTAATACAAAAATATAATGTGCTAATAAATCATCTGAAGAAAAGATTTTAGAAATTTCATCTACAAACTTTACGTAATGATGTTTCTTGCCTTGATGTATGCATTCAGTGACATTAATCACTCTTAAGGTATTTAAGAAATTGTACAAGAAACATTAAGGTCATGTAAATGAAACAGTTTCTTTGTCTAATGTAAAGCTTTTAAGCGATAAATCATTGCCATTTTTTTCTAATTCTGAAAAAAAAATTGATTTGTATTGAAACTCAGAAAATAGAGATATATATGGTTACTTTTTCATTGGAATTTTGTCGGAGATTTATCCGCATTTCCATTAACTTTTAGAATACATTTGAAAACTGTAAAGGCGTCTATTTAATCTATTTTTACAGGGTTTTAAAGTTAAGAAATCAGGTTAAAACGCTCTATCAATTTCTTTTTTAACTTTAAATTACTATTTTTTCTGCTAATATCTTTATCTGAACAAAATATTTTAAAAATCTCATCTACAAACTATACCGTAATGGTATTTCTTTTTCTGATGCACACATTTAATGACATTAATGAGTCTTAAGTCATTTAAGAAATTGTAAAAGAAACATTAAGTTCATGTAAATAAAACATTCCCTTTCTCTAATTCTAATCTTTTAAGCGATAATTCATTACTATATTTTTTTAATTCTGAAAATAAACTTTTGATTTGCATTGAAACTCAGAAAATAAAGAATATGTATGGTTAATTTTTCATTAGAATTTTGCCAGAGATTTATCCACACTGCCTGTAACTTTTAGAATACATTTGAAAATTGTAAAGCCGTATATTTCTCCCATTTTTACAGTGTTGTAAATTTAAGAAATCGGGTTAAAACGCTCGATCAATCCATTTTTTGCTTGCTTTTAGATTATTATTTATTCTACTAAAATCATTATCTGCACAAAAGTTTCTTTGAAATCTCATTTATAAACTTTAACATAATGATTTTTCTTCTTTTGGTGTATATGTTACCGTTAAGGCATATAATTCAGTTATTCATAAAAGACCTAGTTATTTCACTATTTATTATTTCATATATTATAATTTCTTTAAATGACATTCATATTATTTCTTCCCTATATTCAGGTGACATAAAAATTATCGAACAGAATATCCTTTGCGAAATAAAATATGACTCCAGGTTTTGGCATCACTGTTAATAGATAATGTCGACAGTTAATGGCACAAATTGATTTTTCTACACTCTAAACTTCTAAAATATCATAAGTCTGGATTAACCAATAGTTATGTAGAATTTTTCCTGAGCTGTACTGTACATGTTACAAATCACGTGTGAAGCAAGAGAAAGGCACCGTACGGTCACCGATGGAAACCCAGTGACGCAATGTTTTGCTAAAAAACCAGAAGTTGTTCCGAATCCATGAAATGGGGAACAAAATGTTACTTCCTCGTAAAAAGCATATCTTTTTGTAAATATTTATGTTTTAAGTGCTAGTGTATGTTCAACTATATGTGTGTGATGTTAAATAAATAGAAAAAATGTCACGAAGATTATCATTTGAAGATTTCTACACGAACACAGTTTTTTTTTATTAACTGTTCTCTAGAATGATCAGTTTCAACAGTACATAATTAACTTCTTCTGTGTAATCTAATAACTTTTCACGAGTAAGTATAGCAATATTTTTCTAAGTTTCATGCTTATTTAACAAGTATTGTAACTGCTATTCTATTAAATATTTCTTATTTGCCAACTGATATCTTTTTCCTGTAGGAATCATTGTTAAAAAAAGAAAGAAAAAACTTGTAAATAATCCGAAATGAAATATGCTAACATAAATGTATCTCTTACAAATTTTTGCAAGTTCAATATACATATCGACAACACAACACTCGCAATGATAATTAATAATGTAGAAACCAGCCATAAATAATTTAAATCTGCCTAAAACCAGTTATAATTGGTTCAAACGGCTTTTACTTGCCGCCTTTAATAGTTTAACGGTTAGACAATCTTTATTCTATAAAATAGATTGTTAAATCGTAAAATTTAACAATTTTACATCATTTAACGAACTGGGTTAATTATTTCATGAAATAACTAGGTATTTTTTGAAATACCTGATTATACACGTTTTAGGGTAACATGCACATTCAGTGACAATTATGACTTAAGCCATTCAAGAAATTGTAAGACCAATATTAATGTCAAGTCAATGAAACTTTTTCATTACATAATGCAATTTTTTTAAACGCTAATCTGTCGTCATGTCGTTCATTAATTAGTTTCTGGAAATATTTTTGATTTGATTTCAAACTCTGAAAATAGAGAATATATATGGCTACTTCTTCATTAGAATTTTATTTTCAATTTATCCGCATTTCCATTAATTATTAAAATGCATTCGAAAATTTAACGTCTTAAAAAATCTAAAGGCATATCCCTTATCCATTTTTACCATGTTGTATAGAAATCGCGTTAGAATGCTCCATCGATATTTTTTTTTTTGCATGTAAATTGCTATTTTTGTGTTTAAACCATTATCTGAACAAAAAATTTAGAAATCGCATCTATACATTTTACCGTAATGGCGTTTCTTCTTCCGATGCAGTGACATTAATAAATCGCAAGGCAAGAAATTGTAAAAGAAACATTAAGGTCATGAAAATGAAACATTATCTTCGCCTATTGTAAAGCTTTAAAACGATAATTCAATACCGTCTCTTTCTTTTCTTGAAAAAACTTTTGATTTTGCATTGAAACTCTGAAAATAAAGAATATATATCGCTAATATTTTGTAAGAGGACTTTCCAATAATTTTAAGATAAATTTTAAAACTTAATGATATAAAAAACTCTAAAGGCTATATCGTAATATTAATAATACATATTCCAGAACGAAAATGTTAGAATTTGTGATATAAAAAAATATTTTTCTTATACGACATTGCTGCATTAATAAAAACATTTAAAATACATTAACAATTTTTATTTATATGTTTCAACTATTTTAATCGAATCATCTTCAGAATGTAAGTAGAAAATAAAAGTAGAAAACTATTTTTAATCGAGACATTTTTGAACGTAAATAGAAAATAAAATTACAAACATAATGAACGTGAAAAACTGGAATAAATAATTATTGAAATTAAATTAAATATATAACGTGCTTTTTAATTTGGATATTGCCCGTGTTTTTTTTATTCCAGTTTTTCACATCATTATGTTTGTAATTTTATTTTATTTTTACATTCAAAAATGTCTCGATTAAAAATAGTTGGAACATGTAAATGTTTTTTAATGTTTTTATTAATACAGCAACGTTTTATAAGCAAAATATTTATTTATAATATAAATTCTTACTTTTTCGTTGTGGAATATATATTATTAATATTACGGTATAGTTATTAATTGACGTAATCAAGACTTACTACTGTTATTTTTCACATTGATTATAAAGGCAGTTTCTTTTCTATTTTTATAGAATTGGAAAAGAATGAAATCATTTTAAAATTCTGTAACAAAGATTTTTTTTTACCTTTGGAATACTATTGTTTATGCTAAAGTCATTATCTATACAAAGTATTTTAGGATTCTCGTGCATAAATATTTCCGTAATGGTGTTTCTTCTTCTGATATATACATTCATTGACATTAATGACTCTTAAGGCATTTAAGAAATTGTAAAAGAAACATTATAGTCATGTAAATGAAACATTTTCTTTGCGTAATGTTAAGTTTTTTAATGATAATTTATTAATATGACTTTCTCTTTCTGAAAAAAAAAATTGATTTGCTTTGGAACTCAGGAAATAAAAATATATATATCGGCTAATTTTTCATTAGAAGTTTATCCGTATTTCCCTTAATTTTTAAGATAATTTTGTTTCATTAAATATATAAAAAACTCTTAAGGCGTATTTTTTATCTACGTTTATGGTGCTGTAAAGAAATGAAATCAAACTAAAATGTACTAATAAAAAAAATATATGTTTTTTAACCTTTAGATTGCAAGTTTTTGTGCTAAAATCATTATATAAACATAATATTTTAGAAATCTGGTCCATGTATATTTACGTAATGGTGTTTCTTTTCTGATGCAGTTACGTTAATGACTCTTAAGGCATTAAAAAAAATTCTAAAACTAACATTAAGGCCATGTAAATGGAATTTTCTCTTTGCCTAATGAAAATATTTTAAGCAGTAATACCTTAAACGTCATTCTGTTTTCTTGTTTTTATTCAAACTCATAAAATACTAATTATTTCTAACTTTTCATTAGTTTTTTGTTAGAGTTTTGGTTTGCATTTCCATAAATTTACAGGATAAAGGTAAAAACTTAAGGATACAATTTTTAAAGTGTATATTTTGTCCATTTTAATAATATTTTAAAGAAATGAAATCAGGTAAAAATGCACTAATAAGAAAAGTTATTATTTTTACCTTAAGATAACTATTTATTTTGTGGTGCGTAAAATTATTACCTAAACAAAGTATTTTAGTAATCTTCCTTACTAGTGTTTCAGTGATTGTGTTTCTTCTTCTGATATACACATTGAGTGATATTAATGACATTTAAGGCATTTGAAATTCTTAAAACAACATTTAGGTCGTGTGAATGAAACTTTCGCTTTACCTAATGTGAATCATTTAAATGATAATTCATTGCAATGTCTTTCTTTCTCTTATTGAAAATACTTCGCAATTTCATTCTAACTCATAAAATGCTCAATATATATTTATGATTTTTCATTACAGTTTTGTTACATTAATTTCTCCGTTTCCGTTAACATTTAGGATAAATTGGAAAAATTAACACCATAAAAAACTCTAAAGCCGTTTTGTCCATTTTTACAGTGCTGTTAAGAAATTAATTTGGGTAAATGTATCCTAGCAATAAATATATTTTTTAACTTTTAGATTATTATTTTTTGTGCTAAAATCTCATCTAAACAAAATATTTTAGAAATTTCGCCCATAAATATATCCGTAATGGTGCTTCTTCTTTTGATATATACATTCAGTCACATTAATGACTCTTAAGACATTTAAGAAATTCTAAAACCAAATTTAATCCATGTAAATGAAACTTTCTTTTTAACCGACTTCAAAAAAAGGAGAGGAGGTTATCAATTCAACGCGTATGTATTTTTTTATGTATGTTCACCGATTACTCCGAAACTATGCAACCAATTAATTTGTTTTTGATGTTAAATGAAAGAGCTTGCTCTCGAATTTTACCACTTCCGTTTCATAGAAATTGGTTCAGAATTTTTTAATAATCAGGCAAAAACTAATAAAATTAGTGATTTTTGGCTATTTAAAACATCTGAATAAGTTCACTTAAAACAGTGCAGTCAGGATGGCCGAACCGTCTAAAGCGCCTGATTTAAGCTCTAGTACCCAAAAGAGAGAGTGAGTTTGAACCCCACTCTTGACGTATACAATAACATTTTTTCGTATTTAAATTTTTACATGTCATTTTGCAAATTAAATATTAATTATGCAATTAAGAATATTTTGAATTTAACCTTTAGCACACAATATCAGAGATCTTTTATCAACTCAATACTTTATCACTGAAAGAGTACTAAAATAATTGATTTGCGAAAAGTAACATGACGTTACCGTTAATAACTTCACCGAGTAAACTGAACTGAGGATAGCCGAGAGGTCTAAGGCACTTCGTTTTATCTCTGGATCTTGGAAGAGAGCGTGGGTTCGAACCCCACTCCTGGAACACGCGTACAATATACAGTGTTTTTCCCGTATTATAAATTTTAACCAACTTCAAAAAAGGAGAGGAGTCAATTCGACGAGTATGTATTTTTTATGTATGTTCACCGATTACACCGAAACTATCCAACCGATTAAACTAGTATTTGTGTTAAATGAAAGGCGCTACACTCGAATTGGTACCACTTCCATTTAATCGAAATTAGATAAGTACTTTTTTAGTAATTCGGAAAAAAACTAATAAAAAAGTGATTCCTCGCAAATTGAAAATAACACGGACGTTGAATAAGTTCGCCGTACGGAATGTAGTCAGTAAGACCGAGCGGTCTAAGGCACCTGCTTTAAACTCTGGTTTTAGAAAGAAATTGAGGTTCGAACCCCAATCCTGACATACGTTTGTACAATAATATTTTCCGTCTTATAATTTTTAACCGACTTCAAAAAAGGAGGAGGAGATAATCAATTCGACGCGTATGTATTTTTTTGTGTATATTCACCGATTACTCGGAAATTATCCAATCGATTAATTTGGTTTTTATGTTAAAGAAAGAGGTTACTTTCGAATTAGTACACTTCTATTTCATTGAAATTGGTACAGTATTTTTTTTATAACTAGGCAAAAACTAATAAAATTAGTGATTTCTCGCAAATTAAATGTAACATGGACGTTGAATACGTTCGCCGAATGGAGTGCTGTCAGGATGGTCGAGCGGTCTAAGGCGCCAGATTTAAATTCTGGTTCTCGAAAGATAGCGTGGGCTCGAACCCCACTCCTGACATGTGTGTAAAATATACTGTGATTTTTTCCGTATTATATATTTTTTTATTAACCGGCTTCAAAAAATCGTTAACTATTCACTAAAAAGAGAAAAATAAACTTTTCTACCAAAAATTGAACCGACTTCAAAAACTACTGCAAAGTGAAAAATTATTTTTTTTATATAATAGTAATAAAAAATTAAATTAAGAGCGTGTATTTACCATGCATATTATTATATTTATATACATTAATTTGATTTTTTGGAGTCGGTGCTATACTGGAGATTTTCTGTTGAAGTTCGTGTAAGAATTTTTACTAGTGTATTATGCAGCACGAGTAAACTGAGTATAAAAGCAACATTGGGCAGGTTCGATGGAAAACTACGAAAAAACCCCACAGTAATTAATCAGTCACACATTTATTGCATCCATATGAAGCCGGGAGAGGTACAAAGAGATAATCGGAGACACAGTCTGCCAAGCAAAAATTAGAACTCTTTCAGTTCGTAGCAGGAGGTCAAGTGAAGTCGTACAGAGACAACACACACTGTGTTGGCGTAGAATAAAGTCGCCAAAACACGAAGAGTTTGTCAATGCACAATGGAGGAGACTTATCTAATTGCTGCCAAAACGCAGTTCGCGTAATCGGTATTCAATTTGAACGCCCAGTAGAGAAAAGAGTTGCTAAATTCCTGTGGCTGCCACAATCTTAAGCTACACGTGCAGATAAGAGGGTTTAGTAACAGCCGAGAAGAATGTTCACACCCATAAAATTGCTGTCGTTATGTCTACAGAAGAGGCTCAAACAAGGGGCGAGAAAATCTAGATACGCTGATGTTAAATTATTTTAACATATTCTCATGAGAGGAAAAAACACATTAAGTGGTATATTTAATCGTATTACTGCGTGCATGACCATAAAAGGCAATGAAAAGTACATCCGATCTGAATTAGCTGACAGCTGGAAATTGTTTCAAACGGTTGATTAAACTTTTCGGCGCACTACTCTTTAAAGTTGCAATTTAAAGAAAAAAATTAGGCAAACTATTTAGACCTAAAGGAATAGGATTACACAGGTATTGTTTTGTAAAGATTACACAAACCATTTTAGTTATACAGCTGTTGCCGAAGTGGTAACCTCCCATAAGTAAAGCATTGATAAGCGCAGTGAGAAGAGCATTGCTGTGAGGCGCGTATTACATTAAAACATTTTACCTACTATTTAAAAACAGTAGAGTCTGATCTTTGTGTGCCGCTATCTAGAACTCATAAGAAAGATTTAAAGTAGCCATTAGAGTAGTTTTTGAAATATTCACGAAGTTTTTGTGTCTCTTAACAGGGGGAACTTTAAGTGTTGCTGACCCGGCAACACTGCGCGTTTAAGGGTTAAATGCGGGCATATTTCTTACGAATAATCTTGGGAAGCTGAAATTTAGGAGGTTAAAGAATAATGGCCGGGGAAAATGAAAAAGAAACGAAACACAATTTTAAATGAATTTTGAATTGAAAAGGGAACGGGGGTGCATAGAAATAATATATAACGAAATAAACAATATATAACGAAATAATCGTTATAGGTGCCAGTCAAGCCAAGTTCAAAATTAAAATTATTTATCCAATGCAAATCGTAAATGTATAAAGGTAAATTTTTTTAACTAAATATTATATCGCAAAAAAACTCGTAGATAATTAAATGTGTGTCTGTTGGAAAATTACATGTAACTTGGCTTCGCTGGCACCGAGTCTAAATGGCTGGCACCGAAATTAATGTACATAAATCTATACTAATAAAATCCGTGCGCCTCTGTCTGTCTGCTTGAAGCCGATTACAGTTCGCAACGAGGGCGAGTTGGAAGTCGCGAAAGGTGTCTTTCGATTGGAAATATTCCGGGGAAATCAGTTCGGGCATTTTCGAGACCGTGGGACCAAAATTAAAAAAGTTATGAATTAAAAACCCCTTGGGAATCGGAACGAAAAATGTCCCAAATACCAAACGGCGCTCAAACGGAGCTCCGAGGCAGAACACTGCGCTACTTTGCGGTGAAGAACCTGAACTTTTCCCCTTTGGCTAAAAGAAGAAACAGCCGAAAATCGCTTTTTCTACCGGCGCTAATTGCGTTTTTTTGCGCGTTTTTTCTTAAACCATCATGCAGACAGTTTTTAAAGTAGAAAAAACTGATTACATATTCAGAATCTGCGTAAAAATCTGCTTCTGATGAATAAAAAAATACGGAAAAATGTCTTAAGGGCGCGTAGTGCCCACCGTGCAAAACCAAATATTTTTAACGGGACTATGGGCGCGAAGCGACCATAGTTCCGATCCACAATCTTTTTTTTTTCAAGTGCACGTGGCCCACAGTGCGAAATCACATACTTTTAACGGGACCATGGCTCTTTAATTTACTTTTTTTTGTGCTTGAGAATTTGAACACCAAGACTTGCTTATTAAATGAATTTTTTTGCTTATTATATACTGCTTAATACCGAGGTTCGTTTGGAAAAAGTGGCCCAGCTAGCGGGCGTAGCTCGCTAGTATAATAATATGAAAGGTAAATACCACGCTCTTAATTTAATTTTTTATTACTGTTATGTAAAAAAAAAATATTTTTCACTTTTCAGTATAGTTTTTTAAGTCGGTTCAATATTTGATAGAAAAGTTTATTAACTAATGCAAATCTTTTTCACGATCATTTATTGCGATGTCTTTCTGTTTCGGAAAATACTTCGAATTTGCATTCAAACTCATAAAAAGAAGAAGAAAATTGAGAAAATAGTTTCTTTAAAGACTCTAAAAGCATAATATTTATCCATTTTTAAAGCCTTCTAAAGAAACAAAAATCACGTAAATACGCACTAACAATAAAAAATATTTCTTTTACCTTTAAATTACTATTTTTTTGTTAAAACAATTATCTCAATAAACAATTTCCGAAACTTGTTCATAAATATTTCCATTATTGTATTTCTTCTTCTAAGATATACCTTTAGTTAAATTAATCAGTTTTAAGACATTTAGAATATTGTAAAAATAAATTAAGATTCATGTAAATAAATCTTCCTCCTTCATTTAATCTAAATATTTCGAACGATAATTTATTGCAATGTCGTTCTGCTTCTGAAAATACTTTCAGTTTACATTCAAACTAAAAAAAAATACATATTTCTAATTTTTTATTAGAATTTCATTAAAGATTTAACACCATTTTCTTTAAATTATTATTGAAAGAAATTAGAAAAATTGGATACTTAAAAAACACTGTAAAAAGGTATTTTAGTCCATTTTTTCAGCTCTATAAAGAAAAATAAATCAAAGGGCACTGAAAACGTATTCTAATATTAATTGTACTTGTAAACAAAAACAAAAAAATGACCGTTTATAAAACGAAAAAAATGACTCTTAATGCATTAGAGTTTTAAAGTGACTGCATTTCTTTTAATCTAGAAATATTTTAATTTTTTAATCATAAATTTCCCTAAGCCTTCTTTTTTATTATTTATATTCAAAATTTTGTTATCAAAATAAATATTTAAATAACTTTAAATAATATTTAAACAACTTCTTTTGGCAGTAATAAAAAAAGTTATACAAATATAAATATATTTAAAAAGATATTGTAAACAATGTCCAGAACAAAAAAAATACTTTTAAAAATGTACTTATTTATCACTAGGTTAAAAAACATATTGTTTGTTTCACAATACTCTTGAAATTTTGCCAAGAAAGGTTGAACTATCTTTGTGTAAGTACTTCGAAATGGCATTCATACATTGCATTACTTGAAGCTACGTCCTGAAGTACTTGTCCTCTGTCTGGCCGTATATTCGTTCGTCCGTGTTTCAACACTCTAACTCTCGTAAATATACTCAGATTTTTAGGCAACTGTTTGACCTTATTTAGAGTGATCTTAGGCATGGTTGGTATTGTATATGAAGTATGTGGGATTGATAGTTCTTTCGCAGGGGCACCTAATAGAATTCCATTACATTATGGTATATTTGGAAAAATCGTTTGCAGTATTTAAATAATATTACGCTATTGCAAATGTATCGAAAATAATATAAATTATTAAATTTCACTTCGATTATGTTAGAAAAGTGTATGAATGTAATGTTATATATAATCATAACATTTTGAATCCATTTAGAGGGACACACAAAATAAATCGTTTGCAACACTTTCTTTAAATAATAACTGCTGAAAATGCTGTTTTCAATTCGTCATGCTGTTTTAAGTTTACCTTTTTTGAAAATGCGTCCGTAATTATATACATACGTAGAGCTTACAGTCTCGTCTGATCTGTCCTTTTGTTTGTCTGTCGATGTGTCTGTCCGTCTCTCTGCCGCATATAACAGCACAAAAGCTACCCAACGGAATATTTTGAAATTTTAAATATAGATTTGTTGCAGAATTTCAATTGAAATTTTCTGAAAATTAAATATCTAGTACAAATACAGTGACAGTCAAAATCATTCTTTTACATTACGGTCGATAGGATAAAACAGTCTCAAGTGCTTTTTAATGATATTACACTTGTCGAAAGATAATGAATTTGATACGCATTGATGAAGGGCACCAAAATATATGCTGCACAAAGCACATTTATTATTCAGGCCCATTCAAAATAATTTCTTTAAATAATGGTATTGGGGTAGGGGGAACATTGTTTGCGCATTTTTTTAAAATTACAGCAAAATAATATTTAATTTTATTACAAATATATCGATTTCAAAATCATACGAATAGATCATAATCAATCACAGAAACAAATTCATGATATTAAAAGAAAATAATCTGCATCGTACAAAGCAATTCATTATTTGGAATTTATCTCTCTAATTCCATTATAGATAGGTGAAAAATTGTTTTAAAAGGCAAAATAAAATCGCACGGATAAAAGCTGCTAGAAAATCAATTTTTCATACTTATTAAAAGGGCTTATGTTACGACTGGCATTTGAAACAATAGGTAATTATGGAAATAAATTGCCAGAACTCACGAAAAATTATTCCGTTTCCATTTTTCATTATATCGTAGAAGAAACGAAAACGAAAAAGATAAATTTATGGTATTCAAGACATATCTTGTTTTATTCTGCTATTGATATTTTAGTGAAAATCTATAAATTGTTGCATTTTAAATGTTTTTTCATGCATTTAACTTGATATATTAATACGTAAAATATATTTCTTTAATAATATCCTATAACACATTGTTTGTATATTTTATACTCCATACAATACACGTTTTTAACAATAATGGTAAATGATTCGAAACTGCGCACATATGTATGTATAATATATATATATATATTACAAATTTTAATTTTTTTTTTGCCAAAATTAACCTTTATACTATCTTAATTTCCGTTTAAAAATATTCCTTACTTAGTTCAACTTATTAAATTAAAATCTTGTTGGTAGATCTAATATATTAATCTTTACGGAAACGATAAAAATTCTTAATTCGCCTTATAAAACATTTAATCCAATATGCGTAAATTTAAAAAGATGGCTCTAAATTAAAAATATTCTTAATTAAACTTTATTTCTTAATATTCCAAATAAAACTCATTTTTTCTATGTTTTTATCAACTCTTTTTAAGAAAGTCTTATTAAATTTATTCCAAAACCATACTTTAAAAAATATCATTATTTTTATTTTTTATTTTTTTATTTTCCCTCCTTCAACATTTCGTATTTGTGCATACCAATAAATTCATTTCTTTTCTTTTTCTCTTAAAATTAATCGTTTGTAAAAATATCGTCTGCCTAATATATTCGAAATTTTGAGTTCGATTATAAATTAGTTAAACAATAATATTTTTAAAATAAAATTTATCGTCTGAATGAAATAAAAATCTCGACGCTGGACATTAATTATGTTTACATGGAAATATGATGGTTAGAGAGTAGAGAATTTTCTAGAAGTTTGTTTTTAGATTTAAGAAGGAAGACGGGAAGTAATGAGAGAGATTCTTTGCTTTTTCTTCGATGAGTACGTTAAGGACGGCTTGCAGAAGTAATGACGGAATATTCTTTTCGATGTTTCGGTTTAGGACGGCTTGCAAAGGGAGCATTTCCCTCTCTATATGACAACAAAGGGAACCAGTGAAGATAATTCGAGTTTCTCCTCAAAACATCACATCCAATATAAAAGTCGCACAGATTAGATTAAGTGACGGGACCTAATTATATTCTAGTGACGATTTTCGGATTTTGAAAGGAATCTACTATGGAACGAAGTGATGATCAACCTGTGGATCACCGAAAAAATTTCCCGCCATTGTTAAGAGTGTTATTAAGCAAGAATTGCCATTATCACTTGATTACTCGAGTAACTATAACAGAAGAGATTTTAATGTTAAATAGCTTTCTGTGCGTGTGGTTTGAAAGAATTTTTCGAAATTTCTTATGAATTCCTGAGGCCTGATATCCTACCTTTCTGCTGATTATGTGTAATTGATGGCCCAAGATAATTATTTTTTATTATTTTGTCAATATTGCGTCGTTAGAAAATACGAAGTGGAAAGCATTACTTTTGTAAATGTATTTTACTGAAAAAAAGAAGAAAAATAGCCTGGTGAGGACACAGCCATTCGAAAAGAGATGGGAGGTGGGGCGAAGGAGGGCGGTCTCGACGGACGCGGAAATTTATAGGGCGCCAATTTTATACTACCAACGTCATTTTTTGGCCTGTCACAAGTTTTGGCGAGGGAATTTTACTTGCGTAACTGCAAGTACGTGAAAATACGTACTTGCATATAAGAAATTTGTGGGATGAATGACATTTGATTAAAAATATACAAGTAATGTTTCGTGCTCTTGTGGGACAAGTTTTGAATATGCGTTGACAGATATTGATTCGGGGATGTCAAAATTCGAACTTCAAATCAAGGTGCTAACGAATGAAGATAAGTTTTTTTAACAAATCGCATTGTTAAAACGGTGTTGTTTTTATGGAGGATATTTCTGATCGTTTAGAAAAAATTAATTTCTAAACCGTCAGTGTTGGAGTCATTGTAACAATTGCAAAAATGTTTTAAACTTTCTTCTGCATCATATAAATAATAATTTACATTAAAATAATTATTTTTTTAATTGTTAAGGAACTACATATTTTATACAGTGTTCAGTAAGTTTCCTATAACTTTTATTTAGAAAAAGTTTTTATGTGTTTTAACAAGTAAATCAGCAAAAAAATGGTTCTACGGGCGAATTTTACTGAGTTATGATACTTATAAATTTTCAACGGGGAAAAATGCATTTTTAGTGCAAGAAAACTATAATAATACGTGAAATGTAAAGTATCACAACTAACTAAGTTTTTATCTTGTAAAAATTAAAAATTTAACTCTATGTTGATTTGAAAGACGCAGATTTATCTGAACTAAAACAGCGTCTATACTTATGTATCAAAATTATTCAAGATACCTTAATTAACGGCCCTCTAATTAAAATGTCTGTTGACAGCATAGTCTCATCGATTCGTTATACGTTACAAAAATAACAGGTTGTTGAAACCTGTTACCTGTGAATGTGTGGAACGATGTAACCTGTTAACCAAAAATAACTATATTTCCCATCTCTACTTCATATAAACTTTTGAACTATGTTGGAAAATGGTAAAAAAGGGTATTGTACTTCTTATTTATTGTTCTAAAGCATTTATCCATTTATATTTTTTATAAGCCAATAAAATGTTATTTTACAAAACATAGTGTTATTTTTGTTTTGCAATATGAAATATTTTATTTAATTAAAAAATCCTTGAAATATAGCAAAATCCAATAGAATTAAAGTACACTGAGATGACAAAAGTTATGGGATAGCAATATGCAAATATATTGATGGCAGAAGTGTCTCTTACAAATTGTATAAATGGTATGTACTTGGGCAGGACTTTCATTTGTGTTCAAATGCTTCTTGTGAGAAGGCTGATAATGTGACTATTGCCACAGAGAGAGAATTAACGGATTTCGAACGTAGTATGCTAGTTGGAGCTAGACGCGTGGGACATTTATTCTATTTCAGAAATCCTTACGGAATTCAACATTCCGTGATCCACAGTGCCAAGTGTGTGCCAATAATACCTAAATTTAGTCATCGACTCCCATCAAGGACTACGCAGTGGTCGACCGCCAGTACTTAATGATCTGCCACCAAGGACATCTGCGTAAACTTGTCAGCGTAAACAAACAAGCAACATTCTTTTTAATTTTTTGATCAGTTTATTTTTATTTTTATTTTTCTATTTATTTTTTTAATAAATGTAGGTTTATTGTTTACAATTTTTTTTAACCATATGCCATCTAAGTATTGAGAAAAATATGATCCCCTCTATCTATCCAGCGTATAATCCTTACATTTTAAATAGAGACCATAAGATTCGATATGTTTTGCAATTAAATATAGAACATTAAAAAAAAAACTGAAAAAAATTGAATAAGTTCCCTAAGTGAATACCGCGATGCTCATGGAGCCTATTGAGATTACCAGCTTTGTAAACTATAATTAGACATTTTTCTTTGCAGCCATAATAAATCCTTTAGCTGTTTGTTCTCTTTCTAATGTTTATTAGTTGCTCAGATTTACTACAACTTACTTCCTGTATAATAGAAAATAGATTGTATTTACAGGAACACACAAAATTTTCCGGATACCAAACTACAATCCGAAGTACTGTATGCTGTTACATGAAGATCTGACTTTTTTAAAAAGTTTTTATAGTACGAACGCACCTTATTTGCGACGTAAAATTTCAAACTTGTTATCATTTCTGTTTCATTCTGTACAGAATGACTGATAGATGTTTTTCATTTAGGCATTTGAACTATCGCTATCATTGTAAAAATATTATTCAGAAAAAAAGGTAAAAGTTATAGTCTAGTTGTAAGTAGAAAATATGTCTTACTGAGACATAAATATGTATGCAGATTTTTTCTATTTATTTTCTGTATATTTTTTTCGTCTTCCGTGTACATTTTAAAAAATAAATGTAGGCCTATAGTTTACCATTTTTTTACGATATCCCATCTAAGTCTAAATAAATGTTAGCCTTTATCTACCTAATTCATGAAAATTTTATAGTCTAAAGCATTTCACGCAAATTCTTTAAACTAAATTAAAAGATTAACATAATCATTTAATAAATATTTAAAGGATTTTAGAAGGATTAGAGGATTCTGAAGTATTAAGTAAATTTGAATTTACAGGGATTTTATGCACTATTAATAACCCCACTCAAATATTGAATTTTAAATTGTCTTTTTAATATTTTGTAGAATTATAAAATGTACAATTATGATGTTCTTACGATATAAATATAGAAATATTACCTTATTTAATAAGCCCCATTCCCTTGCCTCGACGCCAAGAAAGCTGAAAAGATGCGAAGACAAAATAAATCATCCTTTTAAACATATTTTTTTTCGTGTAACCAATTGAGCTTTTGGAACAAGTTAAAGTAATATATCTGTAACTCATTCTAAAGAGTATTACTACTAACTGAAGTATTAAAAGAATTTTATAAGAAATTATTTTAATAGTACTTATACCGTCGGTAGATAAAGGGTTACAAAGAGACTCTAAGATTGTTTTGCTGTTAATTATAGAATATTATGAAGAACAATTGAAATTTTTGAATAAGTTCCCTATGTGAATACCGCGATGCTCATGGATTCTATTTGGATTACCAGCATTGTAAACTATAATTAGACATTTTTCTTTCCAGTCATAATAAATCCTTTTGCTGTTTGTTCTCTTTCTACTGTTTATTAGTGTTCAGATTTACTACAATTTACTTTCTGCATAATAGGAAGTAGGTACACACAAAATGTTTCGGGTACTATACTGTAATCCGAAGTACAGTATGCTATTGCATCAAGATCTGAATGTATTTTTAAAAATTTTATAGTACTTATTTGCGACGTAAAATTTCCGACTTGTTTTAATTTCTATTTCATCCTGTACAGTAGGGTGGGCCGAAAAAAACTTTTTTTCGATTTTCGATTATGGCGGGTGCGGAAAAGTGGCCACTAGTGGCACTCAGTTCATACAAAAAATTTCAGATTTTTTGGACATTTCCTTACCCTGCCGCAAACGGCTTGAAGTTTTGCAAAAATGTTCATTTTTGAACTTTTTTCAAAAAAAATTAAAAAATGTTAAATTAAATTTAATTTGGTTGTATTTACTTGAAAAGGCATATTTAATGTACCAAATGTTTAAATAAGATCTGATCATGCATTATTTAATATCTATGTGTATTATAACGTAGGCTATTTTTATAGCTTTTTCGCGTATAATAGGCAAAAGTTGTATTTGTTTGAATCGATCGTTAGTTTCTCTATTCTTAATGTCCCTTGGTCTTCTATATATATTTCCTATGTGTCAAACGTCATATATTTGGGGAAAAGACAGCAGTATACTTCAAAAACAAATCTGGAAGGTGAGAAAGTGGTGAAGCAGGACTCTAAGCGCGCGCAATGATTCGTCGTGATACTCAGGGAGTGAAGGACGAAATAGTTGAGAGCCAAAATTCGATAATGGATTCTTATTATTTATCCTTGCTCAGTTAGCTGCGACATTTGTTCAGTATTAACGTGAAACCCTTTTGTATTGATATGCAGTGCTTTTTGGGTCGTTTAATGTGCCATTATAGTGTTTTGTGCGTTTTATTACAACGAGCATAGAAATGGCTAGTATAAAGGGCCATGACAATGCAAAGACACGCGATAGCGTGAAAAGTAACTCTTTAGGGGCATCATGCATATTGAAAGGATTGCAATTGCCAACCTATGCTGATAATCATGCGCCACTACTACTGGTAGCTTCACCATGTAGAAGCTGTGACAGCAGAGTATACGAATCTCGTCATCGATAAAAACAAAGTCAGAAGAGAGAAATAGAAAATTGGAAAGAAGATGCAGGAAGAAGAAGTTATTGAAAGAAGGAAAATTAAAAGCATATTTTTTGATGGTAGAAAGGATAAAAGTATATTCAGAGGAAGAAAAATAACAAGCAGCACCGTCGAGAGAAAGGCGTGGAACACATCACCGTATTGTTTGGTCCTGGTTAGGAATAATTGTGTCACTTGATACCTCGTTCCGTAACCTTGATACCTCGTCAGTTCAGAAAAGTCTAACTTGTGGTGACTTGGAAGATTGTATAATGATTTTGCTATTTCTTTTCCGTGACCGGAACAAGGTATCAGGTGACCCGAGTATTCCTAACAAGGTTCAAACAACACGGTGATGTATTCCTCGCCTTTTCTTCGACAGTGCCGCTTGTTCTTTTTTTCCTCTGAATATACTTTCATTCTTTCTACCATCAAAAAATATGCTTTTAATTTTCCTTCTTTCAATAACTTCTTCTGTCTGTATCTTCTTTCCAAGTTTCTATTTCTCGCTTCTGACTTTGTTTTTATCAATGACCAGATTCGTATTCTCTTCTGTCACAACTTCTACTTGGTGAACCAATCAGTATTGGTGGCGCATGATTATCAGCATAAGTTGGCAATTGCAATTCTTTCAATATGCATGATGATCCCAAAGAGTTACTTTTCACGCTATCGCGTGTCTTTGCATTGTCATGGCCCTTTATACTAGCTATTTCTAACCCCGTTGTAATAAAACGCACAAAACACTATAATGGCATATTAAACGACCCAAAAAGCACTTTATATCACCACAAAAGGGTTTCACGTAAACACTGAACAAATGTCGCACGTAATTTAGCAAGGATAAATAATAAGAATCCTTTATCGCATTTTGGCTCTCAACTATTTTGTCCTTCACACCCTGAGTATTTCGACGAATCATTGCGCGCGCTTAGAGTCCTGCTACACCACTTTCTCACCTTTCAGATTTGTTTTTGAAGTATACTGCTGTCTTTTCCTCAAATATATGACGTTTGACACATAGAAAATATATAAAGAAGACTAAGGAACATAAATAATACAGAAACTAACGATCGATTCAAACAAATACAACTTTTGCCTATTATACGCGAAAAAGCTATAAAAATAGCCTAAGTTATAATACACATAGATATTTAATAATGCATGATCAGATCTTATTTAAACATTTGGTACATTAAATATGCCTTTTCAAGTAAATACAACCAAAATAAATTTAATTTAACATTTTTTAATTTTTTTCGAAAACGTTCAAAAATGAACATTTTTGCAAAACTTCAAGCCGTTTGCGGCAGGGTAAGGAAATGTCCAAAAAATCTCAAATTTTTTGTATGAACTGAGTGCCACCAGTGGCCACTTTTCCGCACCCGCCATAATCGAAAATCGAAAAAAAGTTTTTTTCGGCCCACCCTACTGTACAGGATGAATGATGGATGTTTTTTATTTAGGATTTGACACATCATTATAACTGTAAAAATATTAATTAGAAAAAAAGTAAAAGTTATAGTATAGTTGTAAGTAGAAAATATGTCTTACTGTAATATAAATATGTATGCAGAAATTTTCCATTTGCTTTCGGTTTATTTTTTAATGTTTTCCATGTACATATTTTTTGAATCAATGAAGGTTTATGGTTTAAAAATTTTTTAACTATGTAACATCAAAGTCTAAATAAATTTAAAAAGAGACATTTACTATTAATTATAGAGCATTATAAAGAACAATTGAAAATTTTTGAGTAAGTTCCCTTATGTGAATACCACAATGCTCATGGAGCCTATTTGGATTACCATTTTTGTAAAATATAATTAGATTTTTTTTCAGCCATAATAATTTTTTAGAGGGTTTTCCTTTTTTTACTGTTTATTAGTATCCTTTTTTAATAACCTCCTCAGTCCGAAGACAAATATTACGACATTCTAAAAAAAAACAGTTTAAAATTTCAATAAAGCATCTTTCTTAAAAATTTCAATAAATGTATATAAATATACGTACCGTGCTTATTATAGACACGCATCTCTTAACCCGGGAGGACGAGCGCAGGGCCTAAAAGACCCGGAGTGCGTATGGTTTTTACCATTGTAACCACTAATTTTTTAAAAGTAATCTTCTAATTTTTTTATCGTAAAATTTATAAGAATTATCTCCGTCTTAACAAAGTGACTGTTATAATTTGATTTTATTGGTGGCAAAGTTAAATCTATTAAAACCCTGTGCAAGCGCGCGTTCTCCCGGGTTAAAAAGTTCTAGAAATAATTTTAAAGGGGTATACATGGATGATTATGTCATAATACATATTTATCTACTAGGGCGTATGCCTGCATTAGAACCATTAGTGTCCTACATGTTTTTTTCTGTTATTGTTCTTTTGGCATATTACTAATTTCATACGATTTTTAAATCCTCTCTTTGATATTTTTAACATCAGCTTAAAATCATCGAATGCAGTCAGTTTAAACAGAAAAGACTTTGAAAAACATATTTACGCACACGGTGAAAAAAAAGAGCAATTGCAACATCAAGGGGAAATTTATAACTTATTAACTAAACAAAACTTTAAATAAACAGTTTCTTACATAAAATATCGCTTTAGTATAAATATGAGAATTCTGGATAAATTTACTTCAATGAATCTCATAAGAGCTTCTATGAATTTGAGGGCAATTCATAGCTGTTTTTTAAGGAATCAAACACCAAATTGTGTAGAAAAATTTACTATTCCCATTTCAAAATTTGACGGTAACTTTTAACTCACTTGTGCCTGAATTTTTGTTTTCCCAAATTGATTGGGAGAATTTCTTTAAAATGTTGCAAAATGATCTAAAAAATTAATAAATAAAACAATCTGCTAAATTAATTTATTTATAAAATTTAAATGTATTAAATATGTGAATGTGCATATTATTTATTATAGTTTACATGCATATTATATTATAACATACGATGTTTGTATAATGTGTGTATCTTTTATCGAAATTTAATTTTTACATTATTGGACATTTTTACATAATTTGTACATTATATGCTATAACTATTTTTTGAACTATTACTGAATAATATTTATTTCTTTAATGATACTAATAACATTATAATTATTAGTAATAATAAACAAAGAATAATCGTGATCGAGGCTTAAAAACAAATTATTTCACAAAAATTTTCAAAAGAACTTTACATAAATTACTGCCCTCTAAATTACTAATAAAAATACGCATCCATTCTGGACTAGCGCCCTATATTTTGAACGTAACAAAAATGCATAGGAAACAGGCTTTAACTTACAGTTTCATAATTAAAAAGATACGTATGTTAATGAAATTAACAAATTAAGTATGTTTTTATTTATTTGTATCCTTGGCTGAAAGAACACAAACAAATTTACTATTTCAATTTTGAAAAAAGAAAAATCCATGATGAAATGAATACCTACGAAAAAAAATGCTTCATTTAAGAATAATTAAACCTCCATATTATGGTGTCATTGTTTGGCACAAATACAATCATTTATTGATAATTATTTCCCAAGCGTTTCATGTTATAAAGAAGAAGAAAACAATTCAAAATTTATTGAAATTTATTAATTTCTGTATTACAATTTATACATATTATTAATAACAATTTATTATTTTATTAATTTATGAATAATTTACCTATACTTATAGCAGAAACAAGTAGAAAGCAACAAAAAAGTTTCATCTATTCGATATTTTGCTTTAAAATATAACGAATACTGTTCCTAAGTTTTGATAATGTTTCATTGTTTCATGTATAATCAATCATTCATATCTATATTATAAAGGCCAAACGTATCTGTGTGTACCGCATGCGTCATTTTGCTAATAGCAACACTTTCCCATGCAATTTCGATTTTGCAATTTTCGCTATAACAAATTTTACACTTCTAAATATGGCACATTTAAATTTTATACACCGTCGTATAGAGGAAAAAATGTACTTTTAAATGCAATTTGTTTGAAAGCTGTATCTCAATATATTTTTAAGATATTAATTTTTTTATAGTTTTTAGAAAGAATTCTGTCATTGTGGCAACAAAACCAATCCATTTTCTTTTAAAATCAAAGAAAAAAAATAAAATGCGCAAACATTTTCCCATTCAATTTCGGTTTTGCAATTTTCGATACTTAAAATTTTATATTTCTAAACATCGTACATTTTAAATTTTTACACCATCCTATACAGAAAAAATGTACTTTTAAATGCAATTTATTTCAAAGCTGCATCTCAATTTAATTTTGAGCTATTAATTTTTTTAATAATTTTTAGTACCAATTTTGTTATTATGGCAACAGAATCGCTCCATTTTCTCTTAAAATTGAAAATAAATAAATAAATAAATAAATAAATAAAATACGTAGATTATTTCAAAAAAGTATCGTCTGTTGGTCAATTCCATGGGTTCTGTAGTGTAAGTCACATAACTTATTAATTGCTATGCTTGTTAGCCACCGTTATTTTCGAAAAGTCTGCTTGGCCATATTCAATTAATGAGAATGTGCCAATAAAATTAATCCCTTTTTTTTTTTTTTTTTTTTTTTTTTTTTACAATACTGGTAGCCAAAAATCGTAGCATGTGACTTACACTACAAGTACTCATGGAAATAGCCTTGTTATAAAATCCGCTGAATTTAGGTTTTATTTTGTTTAATAATTTGGATTATAATTTTTGTTTAATAATTAGGTTTTATAGAATTTTATTAATTTTAGCTTAAAATAATGTTTGTTTGAGAGTTCGGCTGAACAATATATGACGTATTGTATCTGTAACTAATTATGTAGATTTATTATAAATCAACGAAACAGTTCTTCCTTAAATATTTTCTTTCGTCGAATTTCGAGGGGTTCCACCTCGTTTATAGTAAAATGTAAAATACCTCAACACTTGAATCTTACTATTGAAATATATTGTGAAAATTAATTCTTATAATACAGCAACAATGTCTTAAATGAAACAATTTTAGGACAATTTGTAGAATGTTGAAGAAAGTTTTCATGCATTCAACTGTACAATGAGTTACTTTTCGCTTAACGAGTGTTATTAAACAAGCGCTTATAACTGCATATTTTATAATTTGGAATATGTTTGAAATTAGATTGTGAAATATAGATGATGACGTGAAATATTTATGATGTCGTGAAAATTTTTCTGTCAACAAATAAAAGTATCACATTCAAATGTGAAGAATTAAAGTATGAGAGTATAAGATATTTTAACGCTTTGAATAAAGTTATAATATGATGTTTTATTCTATTCATCGGTAAATAAACAGCTAATAGCTCTTTAACAAGTTTTATTGAAATCGTAGGATTTATATTTTAATGAAAATGAATGTCTGCGAATAATGTATGGATTGATTGTGCTAACTCAGCACTAGTTGTCGGAAAATTAACATTTTGCACAGGAATGGCAGGTTTTGAAAACGATTGTCAGAGCTCGCTTTCTTTTTCCTCAATGTCTCCTACATACCCGTATTTGATATACATGTCTATGCCACAACTGGCCATTTACATCGACAGTGTAATGTAGTTCTCCATCTTTTCGAGCGACTTCCAAACCTCCATCTCTTGTCGCCTTGCCGGTAATTTCGTACAGCGACATTGTCGCCAATTCGGAATCCTCTATCCGAGAATTCATAAGTTCCTTTACGAACTTTTTCTTCCACTTTGTTCTTAAGATCAGGGCGCAGCAGATCGATTCTCGTCCGAATCTCTCTCTTCAACATAAACATAGCTGGAGTATGAAGTGTCGTGAGGTTCGGAGCTTTTCTGTATTGCATAAGGAACGTACTTAATTTTTGTTGTATTGTGCCACTATAACTTTGCATTGCTCTTAGAGATTGTTTGACTGTAAAGACGTATCTTTTGGCCTTCCCAGTTCTAGATGGTTTAAATGGCGCAGTGGTCTTGTGTTTAATACCTCTATTACTCATAAACATCTCAAATTCAAATGATGCAAACTGTGGACCATTGTCACTTACCAGCATGAGTGGCAATCGAAATCGACCGAAACAATCTCTTAAGCATTCGATGGTTTTGGTTGTTGTGGTGGATTTCATTGGATATGCTTCCAACCACTTGGAAAGAGCATCTACTATAATCAGGAACAAATATTCAAAGATAGGCCCAGCAAAATCTATGTGAATACGTTGCCACGGTACACTAGTATATTTCCAGCAATGCACCATTACTCTCTGTTGGTCGGTTTTGTACCGAGCACAGCCTACACAATTCTTTGAGGAATTTTCTATATCCTTATCGATGTTCTTCCAATAAACAAACTATCTAGCGATAACATCATCTTAACAGCACCCAGATGACCATGATGTAACCCTTCAAGCACCTGAGCCTGATACTTTTAGGAAACGCGCACACGCTGACCTAACATGACACAACCATCTTGTAGACTATATTCTGCTTCTCCCTCTTAAAATTTCCCCATTCTGTAAAATATTAAGCAATGGGGCGAGGTCTGCATCCAACAGAGTTTCTTTGCCTAAGTCTCTAGCTATGGGAAGAGTTTCAATTTGTGCTAACTAAAATACATCAATTTCATCTTTAACGTCTAGCTGTTCCGAGGTGGACGGCAGCATCGACATAAAGTCAGTATTACCATGTTTTTTATGACGATACTTAATGTCAAACTGGAAAGATTGTAATAGTAAAGAGTAATGTGACAATCTTCGAGCTGCCAGAACTGGAAGACCTTTCTTCGATCCGAACCTACGGAAGGTTGGTGGTCATTTAATAATATGAATCGTCTCCCTATTAGGTAAAGATAAAATTTCTTGACACCCCACACATTTGCTAGTGCTTCTTTATCAATCTGAGCGTATTTTATCTCAGTTTTTGAGAGGGTTCTGGAGGCAAAAGCTATCGGTCTTTCCGTTCCGTCAAGTAAAAAGTGGGAAAGAACCGCCCCTACTCCTACAGGAGATGCGTCAGTTGTCACTATCATTGGCAGTGATGGATCATAATGCATTAGGAACAAATTTAATTTTAATTTTCTCAAAAGTTTCCTGACAGTCCTTTGACTAACCCCATTTCACACCTTTCTGTGTCAATTTATACAAAGGATTTGCTATTGTAGCTAAATTAGGACAAAATTTTCCATAAAAGTTAACAAGCCCTAAAAGATTTTGTCCTTCCTGTACGTTATTAGGTCTAGGAGCTTTCGAAATCGCAGAAATTTCCTCATCAGTCTTTTCTATACTGTTTGCATCGATTTTGTGCCCTAAAAATTGAATTGAATTTCTTTTTGAAAAAATTTACTCTTATCTAAATTTAGTTTTAGCCCATGATCTTTATATTTCTGAAATTTTTTTCTTAAGGCCTCTACGTTTGATTTATCATCTGATCCAGTCACTCTAACATCATCCATAAAAACTTTAATCCCTTCCATCCCCTGGGAAAGACCATCAATAAATCTTTGCCAAATTGCTGGAGCAGAGTTTAAACCATACATAAGTCTTTTACATACATATAATCCCTTATGTGTATTTATCGTTAAGATCTTTTGACTATCTTTATGCATATAATTCATTTGTAAATATGCATGTTTAAAATCGATTTTTGAGAAATGTTTACCCCCATTTAAGCTTGAAAAAATTTCCTGTAATTTTGGTTTGCACCATAACATTTTGGTTTACGGTAGCAGAATAATGTACACATAGGCGTATAAATCCATCTGTTATTAAAACCGGGCCTACTGGTGCTGCCCAATAAGAGGTCTCTACTCTCTCTATGATGCCTTCCTTTTCAAGCCTATCAATTTCTTGTTCAATCCTGTCTTTTAAAGAAAAAGTTACAGCTCTACAAAATTTTGGCACTGCATCAGATTTAAGTTCCAACTTTACTTCATAATTGTTAATTCCCCTAACTTATTGTCAAAAAGTTCTTTATAGTCTTCTAACAATTTACTCAAATTATAGTCATAAGATGTTCTTACTGTTTTTATACAATTCCAGTCCAAATTTATACTATATAGCCATTCGCGGCCAAAAATTGTAACGAAAATTTAATGAACAATATACAAATTTAATTTAATTTTTTTCTTTTTGTATTCAACATCAACATCAACAGTAACAAAACCCACAGATACAATTATTTCACCTTTGTATGTTTTAAAGACTACTTTTGTGGGTTGATTTCTGTTTTTCGAAATCTCACGAATTTTTTCTATGCTCATTACCGAAACGGCCACTCCAGTATCAAGTTCCATACTCATAGGTTTATTTTCAGTGTTTACTGTTAACATAATTGGAGGCTTTCTTTGCTCCTTCTCTTTCAGCGAATTCAAATGAAAAGAATACATTTGGATAACATTTTCTTTAGAATACAGAGTATCTACATGCTTTTGTTTTACCGTGTTCGCTTTTAACCCTCTTTTCGCTGCAAATCAAGCTTTTAGAATGTGCCCGATTTTTTGACAAAAATGGCACTTAGCTAATTTAAATCTTCAGGAATATTTATCGTGATCAGTTGCTGTACCCCGTGTGCAGCTCGTTTTTCCCTTCTTTCCCGAAAGATTTTGTTTTCCAAAGTTTTGCTTTAGCGAAGCAAATTTTGACTGCTCATTATTTTTCCCCATGCTAAATTCTTTAATTTCTAAAGATTTACCCATTATCTCATTTGCCCCTTTCATAGCTATAGTAATTTTCAAGGTATTCTCAATATCTACATCATCGTCCTCAAAAAGTCTATCTAATATTGCTCTATCCCTTAACTCGCTAACGAAAACATCCCGTAACATCGTGTTCAACATTTCTTATTTATACTTGTCATTGTTTACATTTCTTGTTAAGGAGCGACGTTCAGCCATAAAAGCACTGAAACTTTCTCCCTCCCGTTGCTTACGATTTAGAAACACATGCCTACTCGAAATTATAAGCGGCGTTGGAGTGAGATGAGCTTTTAATGTACTTTTTAGAATAAGATAATCTTTATCGGAAAGCTTGTCCGGAGCCAGCAGGTTTTTCAACAAATTATATAATTTTTCTGACAAACTAGAAATAAAAACTTTCACACGTTTGCTATCCGGAACTTTTTGAATATCCATGAAAGCTTCGTAGCGTTCTAAAAAGAATTAAAAATTTCATCTGTTTCATCAAATTTTTCAAATTGAACTGAAACTTTAGCTTCTTGCGTTTTCGGATCGGCAAAAGTAGTTAATTTCTCTAATAAAACTTTATTTTGTTCTATTAAACTTTGAACCAACTCCTACATTTTTAATCTTCTTTAAAGATAAATGAAATTTTTTTTTTTTTTTTTACCTTGGCAGTCTTCGGCATCTAATGTGCGTGAATCCGTTACTTTTTATCCCATACATCGTCGCGAGATATCACATATTATTTTAATATGTGAACTAAATATCGATTTAACATCATTAGAAAACGAGATATATTTTGGAAGAATATTACTTTCATCTTATTAAAAAACTTATTTAATACGGACACATTATTTACAGCAGACGATCACAGATACACAGAATCGGCATTGAACACATTTGCCGCTTACACAAAAACATTCTATTTACATCTTTTACTTTAGCTGCGGTTACAGTTAAATACACCGCACTTTCTTTTCGAAAGAATAGTAAAAATATATTGAAAATTAACTTTATAACCTTTTAAATTATACCTTGCATCATCAAATTTTAATTATTTTTAAATATAAAAATTACTCTACTATCTAATGATCACCCTATTTTGAAATTCAATTACTAACACGTACTGAACAAGCGTGTGTCACTACATTTGCGAAATTATTATGCTTTTAAAATATTTTTATCTTTATTACGAAGAAACAAATAAAACATATTTGCATATGATATCATACTACGGATATATGTGTCTTTTTTTATATTTTATTGATTAATTAAATGATATTTATGACCCAGTAACTGATAGATGGTGTAATACACTTGTCGAACAATTTAAAGTTCAATGGTTCACAATATAAAATTAAACTATTATTACTTTTTTTATCTTTTCAAATAATAGCAGTGAATTTTCTTCAATGAAAAGTTAAAATCGTGGAACTAATAATTGACAATTCCCCCCCCCCCCCACTACCACCCATATACAGAAACTAAGTTAAATTGAATTATTTTAATCCGTAAATTATACCCATCATATATCATAAGAATAATTTCATTAACTTCTATGGAAATAACATTAAAGAAAAGTTTCGGACAGTTTTGTTACAAATAGATACAAAAATATATTTCTAACAAATAGATTTACATCTATAACAAATAGATGTAAATCACTTTGTTACATAGAACAAATTACAATATTAATTTGATCTATATTAATAATAGAACAAAATAGTATCTATTTTGTAACAAAATAGATACTATTTTATTACAAATAGATTGTGTAACAATCTATTTGTACACAATATAGATTGTGTACAAATAGATTTTTACAAATACAACAACTATATTGTTTTTCTATAGAAAAACAATAGATTACGTTTTTATCTATTTGCAAACGTAATGATAAAATCATTATGCTTACAAATAGATAAACATACTGCCTTAGTTTCAGAAATAAGATGATTCCCTTAAAATGGCAAATTTTTGTGTCACAAAAGTCCCTTCTCATTAAATGTGTTCTTAGTTTTCTTGTGATAAATATATTAACTTCAAAATAAAACTAAAGATCTGAGTTAACATTAGCTAACTACTTTGCGGAATTTTAAAGAAAATGCTCATTTTAATTATGCTCTTTTCTAAAATATTAGTTACTTGTAACATTTCAGCAGCTGCTTCACTCTACATATTTAACTAATGAAAACATCTGCCCTAGGACGGTGGGTAGAAATCATGGTGTTCCCTGGAAATGTTAAATAATTGATAAAAATATTCACATACTCTTATTTCATCATCAGTTATTCAGATTAAAAATTCTAGAAAAACTTTAAATTGAAATACAGTTTCAAACATATTTTACATTTGAAAGTATACCTTTTCTGTTCAGCCGTATAAAATTTTAAACTGTGCGATGTTAAGAAGTAAAGTCTGCGGAAAAAAAAACAATTTTTCCAAAATAGATTAAACACATAAACTAAATACTACGTTTATTACATTAATAGTCAGAGTACTTTTATGCTACCTTTGCCATATGATGCATCGCAAAATATTGTTCATATTGACATCACTCATATTGCATTAATTTCGCTTAAAATATAATCCTTCAATGTATTTCATTTGAAAATTATTGCTTTTATTTAAAATAGAAACATTCAAAATGCATATATTCATACAATTAAAACAGATGTTTTTCACCCATTTTCTTTAAAATACATGTCATTAACCTTTTACACGCCAATGTTCCATAAATGGAACATCAAATTCAAAATTCTACAAAAAATACATTTTTAATCGTATTGCTCTGTAAAAATTAGTATTTAAAAAGAAAGTATGGATTGATTTTTTGGCATCGATATTTTATTGATAGAATAAATCATGTCTCAGGAAAAAAATCGTAATTTAAGCCTTTTTTCAGACTTTTCGTTGGGTAAAATTCATAAATTTGTAAAAAATTCAAATTTTAACAATTATGTTTATAACTAAGTGAGAGCACGTAAAAATGATCATTTTATTCGTAGAACGCAAGTTATTAAAAAAAAGATTGATTTTTATTGCTTTTTTTAAATAAAAAAATTGCATGTTCCATAAATGGAACATTGGCGTGTAAAGGTTAGTTTTTCAACATAATGATTTTCTCTTATTGCAGCGCATGCAAGTACTGATAAAAAGTTTCCGAATACGAGGCAGTTTACTAAGTGTCAACAGAAGATGTTTATTACTGTGATAAACTTTCTTTTTCCCCCGCTCGCCACATCCTGTCCCTTACATCCCCCCTTCTCCCTCCCCCATACTCGGTCTCCCATCTGAAGAGGATTACTGACGGCGCAAACACGTGTGTTTGTTGATAGTTAGTTGTTGTTTATGACTCAAGAAAGTTAGAATGTAAGGGGTGATATTGGAAAATAGCATGATAAGGAATTATTTTATATTTTACCTCACTCGGGGATTTTCTTCAGTTAGTTAGGATACGTCAGAGAGACGAGATGTCTCATTCAAAGCCATTTCGAACTGTAGAAGAGGCGTTAGAATATTTTTATGAATTATCAGATGACTCTGAAGAGGAATGTATTGACATTTGTCAATTATCATCAGACGAAAGTAGAGATTTAGCGGACGAAGAAAATATAAATGAGGACATTTTTGAACCTGTTTTACCAGCAGATGCTTGTGATGAAATTGAAATTGCCACAAAAAGAGAAAACAATGATATTTCTAATAAAGTTCCATTTGATACAGAAGTACCTCCAACGTCAAAAGAAAGACCGAATTTGAAGCGAAAACTAACGTCAAAAGAAGAAAAAATCCAACACCGCTTTGAAAAAAAATGCATATTTTAAAAATATTCTAAAAACTGATAATGTAGTGAATATTTCTGAAAGTTTTCCTGAGTTGGTTACATTATCTCCTGTTGAAATATTTCACAAGTTCATTTCAGTAGAATATTTACAGCATTTACCAAATATGACAGCACTTTATGCGTCTCAAAAAGGAGATATTTTAAATGTAGATGAAAATGATATAGGTCAATTTTTTGGCCTGTTGTTATTTAGCGGATATCACCAAGTACCCGGAGAAGATTTATATTGGAGCACTCAAGAAGATTTATCGGTTCCAATTGTTTCCACAGTAATGCCCAGAAATAAATTTAGAAAGCTTAAAAAAATTTTCATATCATAGATAATACTACCTTGAAATTAGGAGATAAATTGGGAAAAATATCTCCCTTTTATGCAGAATTGGAAAAAAATCTTCAGTAGTTTGGTATATTTCATTCAAAGCTAATTATAGACGAATCAATGGTACAGCGAAAATGTTTATACGGGGCAAACCAATACGGTTTGGATTTAAAATATGGATGTTGTGTTTTAGCAGTGGCTGTCCGTATGCTATGAGAATAAATAGTGGAAAAAGCACAGATTCAGAAAATTCACCTCTTGGATCTAGAGTGGTGTGGGAGCTTTTATCTTCAGTTAAAAATCCTGAGAAACATGAAATATTTTTTGATAACTTTTTCTCGTCATATAAACTGTTTATTGAGCTGACTGAAAAAGGTTTCAAAGCAACAGGCACAATTCGAGAATTTCGAACGGGTAGATGCCCCCTCAAATCACCAAAAGAAGCTTCAAAGTGGCAAAGGGGAAATTTCGAGTACCGAAGTGATGGTCAAGTTTATGTCTGCCGCTGGAAAGACAGTGCTGTAGTAACTATTGCATCCAATTATTCCACATACGAGCCTACTTCTAAAACTAAGCGATTTTGTCGTGCAAAAAAGAAGAAAGTTGATGTTCCTCAGCCACATCTGATTAAAATGTATAATGAGGGAATGGGAGGTGTCGATTTGCTAGGCAGACTTCTTGGATCATACAGACCTATGTTTAGAAGTAAAAAATGGTACTGGAATCTATTTAGCAATGCTCTAAACATGGCAGTTGCAGCTGGATGGATTTTACATTTACATTTACACAAAGGTACAACAACAGAACTGTCACACCTCAATTTCCGGAGAGAAGTCACTTTGCACTTACTTCGGATGAAATCAAAAATCCATTCTGCTCCTGGACCTCGGGCACATTGCTCTGTATCTTTGAGACAATCCGATGCGCATTATCTTGTGCCATCAACACAAGGACGATGTGCGGTATGCCAGAAGAACACCAAAAGAAAGTGTTTTGAGTGTAAAAAAAAGACTGCATGAGAAATGCTTTCCTCATTACCATGGACAATAGATTAAATGTAGGACTCAAAAGTAAAGTACGATATATATATATATATATATATATATATATATATATATATATATATTAAGAATTTTTGGTAAGTTTTTTCTGTTTGGTATTTTTTAGATTTTGATTTATTTCATTATTTTGATATCAATTTTAGTACAGACATAATTATTATTTTCTTTCTCATTTTTTGTATATATTTCTTTTTTTCTGTATCATTGATAAATAATTGTAAACTGTACAATAATTACTGCCCATTAGCTATGTAATTTTATTTATAAAGTTAATGGAAAAGCATTTTTGCAAAGGCTTTGAAAGGATTTTTGAATATTTTTGCTTGAATTCTTGCTGTAATTCTAAGTCAAACGAAGCCTGGATGGGCGAAGCCCGGCTATTTACATGCTTAACATGTGTTATTACTGAAATATGCTTATAAAATTACTGATTATTATGAAATGGTTGTGCACAGAAATAAAGATTTTAATTGAAATGTAATTTATTATATTTTATAAAAAAACATGTGAAAAAACTAAGTGTTTCCCGCCAATGTTCCACTTCTGGAACATGTTAGAAATCATGCACAAAAATTTTTTTTGAGAAAAAAAATTACTCATATTGCTTATATTTGAGTTTTAATAGGATTTTTACCAATAAATAGTTTGTGTTATGTTTCGATCATAGTGCGGCGTTTAAAAGGTTAATAATAACAATAAATTGTGTGGCATTTTATTTTAACTTCAAGGCATTTTTTAAAATCGCACATGTGGAAAAAAAATGTGTCTACAATTTGCGAAAAAAATCGTTATTCGTGAGATTTGTCGCAGACAGTATTCAGTTTTCTAAAACATTGCCTTTAAATTAAAGGTTAAATACTTCTGTCATCTGCAATGATTTGATAAAGCTATATTCATTTGTTCACAGACAAAAAACGTCAAAAGAACGATAATACTGCAGGATTTAAAATATTCAATTGCTGAAAGTTTTTCTAATTTTTATCAAAGAAATTTCAAAAATGAGTGACTCCCTTCACATTGTTTACATTTGAAAAAAGTTAACCACAATTCTTAATATATTCGTTTGTTTGTATCGGTATGCTGTTGTTGGTTGCTGGTTATTTTTAATTTGGGGCTTAAAATATAATAAGTGTGTAGGTTTTTCCGATTTTACAGTGAATTCAAATACAGTCGAACCTCGTTAATACGCGAATCAGGGGTCCGATCAAAATTCGCGTATTAAACGGGTTCGCGTATTAACTGAAGGTCGCGAATTTTCGACGAGTGATCTATCGAATAACAATGTATGCAGAAAAAACACATTTTTTGTTAAATTTCAGCATTTTTAACACATAAAATGACATTTTATTTATTTTAATCATTATGTGCTTATTAAATAGAAATGTTTGAAAGCTGAAAATTCAAATAATCGTTATTTTCTCAAGTAAAAATCCTATGTCTCTTCAAATTTAGATTTATTATATATAACACATAAAATTGAATAAGACGAATGCGAAAATTTCTGTGAACCATATTAATTAAAACTAATGTTAACAAAATTTAAATTTTTAATAGGTATACAGAACAGATAGATGCGATAATAAATAGTTTTGATAATAATAAAAAGTCAATTTAAAAAAGAACATACTGAAGTCAATAATGTCATAAAAATTACTTTTTGGAAAAGTAGCTGTCAATTTTGGCCTGTTCAACATGCGATCACGCCATCATCATGGTGTTTTCCACCTCATTTAGGTAGTGGTAAAGTTTACTTGTTGAAGGTCTTTCGTTCAGTGACGACGCATATTGTCTTAGGAAATTGTATCTGTAAGTTTGTGAATCTAGATGGAGCCGGAGGCGTAAGCTCATCATCTTCTTCCTTCTCATCCGGCTTGTCAGTCGCAATTGCATCGGCGATGATATCATCCAGACCTCTAAGTTCTGAGGTAACTAGATCTTTATCGATATTAATGAACGTGCCTAAATCGACAAAATTTTCCCTTACAGTTTCTAGTGCGGCCAGCTAATTTTCTTCAACATTAGGTTGCGAGGTTGGCTCTGTGTAAATGGTGTCCTCGCTGTTTCCCAAAACCGCTTTGTGAAAGCAATTTGTAATTGTTGCTGGTATGACACTCTCCTATGCTGCGACGTCAGTCGTGCAATTTTCTTTGGAGTTGTTAATTATTCCTTTGTCATTGGCTGCGTGACACTCGTCGAATTTGGAGGTAGAAATTCTACTTCGACATTAAATAGGTCTTTTTCATCTTTTGGATGCACTGCGCAGGGCAGTTATCTACAAGTAATAACACATGGCGTGATTTTTTTTTCTCACACGCCAATTAAAATTACGAAGCTGTGTTGTAAAAATGTTGCCCGTCATCCATGCTCTACACTAGCTTTCGTTCAGGCAGGATAAATTCTTGACATTTTTGAAGCATCGCGGGTTGCGTGATTTCCCTATGACCAGCAGCTTTAATTTATCTGATCCATCAGAGTTGGCACCGAGCAGAATAGTGAGACGCTCTTTGCTCAGTTTGCCTTCGTGACATGTTTCTCCTTTCTTGGCCATTGTTTTATTCGGTGTAAGCTTGTAAAAAAGCCCAAATTTGTCTACGTTGTAAATATTCCAACTTGAATAGTTTTCTACAAACTGCGGAAGCACATTAATTTTCCAACAGTGGACGGACATCTTCAATGTTGTCTACAGCTGACTCACCGCACACTTCCTTGAATTTTATGCCATACCGAGTTTTAAACCGATCCAGTCATTCATTTGAGGCATTGCAATCCAGCAATCCCATTTTTGCTGCGATTTCAGAAGCTTTTTCTTGTATTAACGAACCGCTTATTGGGATATTCGTACAGCGCGTTTAAACAAACCACTCGTGAAGGGCCTTTTCCATGTCCTCAAACTTGGTGGTTTTTGTTTCATTTTTTTCTATTTCTCCAACCACAACTTGGTTAACGATGGCATTACTATTCTTTAACAAAGTCCTTAAAGTTGACTCAGGCATTCCTTTTTCTTTGGTGAACGCAGACTTATTTGAGACAGCTTAAGGCATCGTATTGATTTATAACTTTTAACTTCTCAGTGATGGAGAGAGCCTTTCGTTTAATATGTTTTACTCCTTCCGCCATAGTTTAGACAAGATTATAAAAGCATAGATAGATATTGTAGACTAGATAATACTGGGAGCGACAAACGAATCTCTTCTTTTAAAAATAGCACAGCACTGCTGAAACAGCGATTGGAAAGACTCGCGTGATTAATCTGCGATTGTTAGCGCATACTCCATCTACTGGTACTGCCGCTTTAGCTTAGGGGATAGGGGGGGGTCACATAATTTCTTAATTATGGGGAAAAGTTCTTTTCATTTTTGATTTTTATAAAAACTAGCTGACTCGCGCAGCCCGCGCCCGCGATGAATGAACCTTATATGAATTTCAAATTTGTATGATTTTATAAATTTAATTCCTTTTTGTCTACATTTATATTTTTGAATGACAAAAATCGCAAGAAAAGTATTGAATTCAAGGTACATTCTGATTTGAGTAATTTGATTTTTTGAGCCTATGCGTACAGAAAGCGAGCAAAACCACGACAAAATCCTCAGGTTTTTACTGATTTCATAAAGTTTTGTATCAATTATTTTTTAAATTTACATATTCTTAAGTAGCATCTCATGATAGGCCGATATGCGTAAGTTAAAAATCGCTAACGGCTGTATTTTAAAAAAATTAAATTTCCATTAAAATTTTACATCGTGATTTTATATATTCAACAAATGGAAACAGGTGTTTTTCAAAGCAGATTTAAAGCCTCGTCTCGCTTATTAGAATTCATTGGGAGAGTTTTGATTGGGCAGTCTTGTGTTTGGATCGGGATTCAAATCTAGTCAGCGTATGGTTTTGGGGGGAAAAATACTCAATTTCATTGGGTTTAAATAATTATTGTATAAAAAGTAAGTTAAATAATTTTGAAATAAAATGCTTGGGAAAATACTTCATCTAAAAATTCGTATGTTTAGAACTGAGCTCATTCGCGTATTAAACGTAGTTTTTTCTTTCTAGGGACTGATAAAATTTCGCGTATTAAACGGGTTCGCGTATTAAAGGGGGTGTTTTATATGCATAAGATAGGAGTATTTCAAGGGACCAAGGAAAATCCGCGTTTTAAGCGGGTTCGCGTATTAAGCAGGGCGCGTATTAACGGGGTTTGACTGTAATATGTATGTTACAAGTAGATTACTTTCATAGGTTGTGCGATTGCCTTATTTACGGCATTCGAATGATGGCCACAATTAATGAAACGGACCAACCGAAATTGTGAGAGATGCACTCAGAGTTCGATTTTACATAAATAAATTACATCAGGTTTTTTACATAATAAATACACAGGATTTTAAACAATAAAATTTTTAACTCCATTTTTAAAGGTTTATTTTTATTAGAATAGGGAGAAAATGCTTAAATCCTGTGTTTAAATCTAAATTCCATAAAAATAACTGAAATACGTTCATCTTGGAGAGGATAACTATGATTTCAAAACTTTGGCAGGAGATTGGGAACTTGCTTGTTTCATAAGAGCAGTTTTGCTTAGGCTTTTTAGCAAAGTAAAACAAAAATAATATCACTTCCGTCAAACCTTTAACATATGTTTGTCTAGCATATTCACAGTATCCGCAAAGAAACTCTTCGGGAGGGTTGAATTCTGATAGGGATTGGCCGACGCGTTTTCACGTAACGTGGCGATAATTATACTTGGCGTAGCGATAGACGCTTCCGCCGAGTTTGATTTCCTTCGGAGCCGAGTACAAAGTAAACCAAGTACAAAGTAAAAATTTTTGTTTAAAAACTTTTAAAGAGTACAGCTTTCAGTAAGACACGTTCCATCCCATGCAATGCTGCAAGAGAAAAGTTACTTTGTACTCGGTTCGGAAGGAAATCAAACTCCTGGATGGAAGCATCTATCGCTCGCCAAGTATAATTATTGCCAAGTTACGTGAAAACGCGTCCGCCAATCCCTATCAAAATTCAACCCTCTCGAAGAGTTTCTTTGCGGATACTGTGAATATGCGTTTTTCTACATTTCAATTTTAAGAACATGATAAGAAATATGCCAGAACATATATGTAAAGGATTTCTATTAAACTTCAAATATATAAATTTACCTTAAAGATGGAAAAGGTTTTATTTTGAAAGATGTTAGTAATCTTCATGATTTGAATTGATATTGTCTTAGACACCTGTAAAATTAATTAAAATGCTAGAAATTATAATGCTGCTTACCTTCACTTTTAATTATAAATAAATGAATTCAAGAAATACGTTTTCAACAGAATTTAAAACTCCCGGTTAAATTAAGCACGTTTCATTTGTTGTACATCAAACTTGAAATCAATTTAAGAGATATAAACTACGTTAAAGAAGTCGTTTTTTTTTTAATTGTACAGGGAGTAAATGATAAATAATTAGTAAAAACTTATTTAAGAAATAATGTTATGTATCACAATTTGTAGCTTAAAAGCAATCATAGTCATCTTTATAAGTAATAACTTATTTGTTAATTAATTTATTTTTTGTCTTAATAATAAAATATTATGAATCATTTTGCCTGGATTAAACACATATTTTATGTTTTTATGAAAATTTGGCCTATAAAAATTACTATCTTCCTGTAAGGTGTATTTAGAAGACACTGAACATTAAGAATAAAATTCTTCATTTTTCAATACATTAATTTGAATATTGGAGAATTTCTTTATGGTAAACTTAAATAGTTATATTTTTAAATTGACATAAAGACAATAAAATGTTTTTAAATCTTTCAATTTTTAAAATATTTTTAAATAACGAAGAATTTTCATATTTTAAAAAATCTCAAACTCATTTATTTTGCATAAAATGATACAATATCTATTAGATGTTTTTCCTGTATAAGAATTCAAGTTGACAGAAATTGTAATATTTCATAAAATCTATTAGATAAATATATATATATATATATATATATATATATATATATATGTATGTATGTATGTATGTACATATATATAATTATTCTTTGTTTTGTTTTGTTGTTTTTATAAATATATATATTTATTTTTATATATATAGTTAAATAGTAACATTATATTTTGGTTCAAATGGAATTTTTCATGCTAAAGTTTATTTATTTTTGTTAAAAGCAATACACTGTAAATATCAAAAGAATCTCATTATTAGGTTGCCAAAAGAATGCTTCAGTATTTAGATAGGTACAAAATCATCAATTGTGAAAAGAAAACAGCATTTGACGTATAAACAGTTATTTAAAAGCATAGTGTGTTTAGAAATGTAAAATCTTTTATCTCTGCAACGGAGTGGCACAATTTTGAAACATTTCGGTACTTCTCACGCTGCATATGTATATTTCTTTAAAAGCTAAATGTTTAAACAAGTTTGTACATCTATGTAAAAGCGAAAATAATGCCATGTGAATTAATTCAAGAGATTACATTCTATCAGATATCTTTTAATTTTTTTGCAAGCATAAATCAGAAGAAAGTTTGTTAGTATTTAATCCGAGGTAGAGACGGCTTTATTAAGCATACATTTTACATTTTAAAGAAGCGATTAATTGTCATATGCAGGGCTCCCAAATGGTCCGCGAACTGAACATCAGTATTTTTTAACAGAAAATTTCATAATACGTTTGAGCTAGAATCAACTTCTAAACGTGGTTTCTTGACAATTTGCAAGAAAAATCTAAAAAGAAAATTTCTCTAAAAAAATTCTGATGTTCAGTTCGCGGACCATTTGGGAGCCCTGCATATGCTATACTTTGTCCATTCTTTTCTCTTTGTTAATTATTAAATACAAAATTAAAAAATACATTTATATAAAAGTGGAACTTATTCAGAAAATTAACTTTATAACACAAAACAATATTTTCTTCTATGTAAGCATTTATACATATAAAAAAAAATCAGGAATTTTTTGAAAGCATACAATATTTATGGAACATTATTTCAATCAACTACAGCTGATTTTCTACAAAATGCTAGAATTAAGTAAGCACTTATTGTTGCATATTTTATAACCTAGAAAAGGTTTGAGATTGGATTGTAAATTATTGATGATATCATTAAATATTTGTGCAAAAAAAATTAATGTATTTCAAGTTTTATTCAAGGTAAATGTTTTGAGAATATAAAAGAAATTTTAAGAGGATTGTTGGGAGAATGCTTTGTATCATTTTGTAGATTATGTGCCTTTGTTCTCTTTCATTGCATGATGAATAATAAAAAGCTCCTTAATTATGTTTATCTACAAAATTTGCAGCAAATATGTAGAAATGATGATATCTTTCAGAGAAAAGAATATTTTTATTATATATTGGGTTAATTGATAAAGAATACAAAGGTTAATTTAAAATAGTTAAATGTATATTAACTAGATATTTTGTAGGTCACAAATAAAAAAAATCATTGCTCGCTGATTTTTGAAAAAAAAATCCTCAATACATTTCGAATGCAATACATGTATAACCGTTATGTAGTATGTGCACTATATTACCAAAGGTGACCGGCCTCTTGAGATTTTATACATTTTGTTAAATATCTAAAAAGTCCATAGGAAATTATCCTGAAACATTAAGTGTGTAAGCATAATAGTATAAATTATACATTTGAAAAGATTTTTTTAAGACTCCATGGGGGATCGTCAATAAATTGAAAAAGAACCAATATCTTTTGGATAACCCTGTTAAATCTGATGTTAAGATTGCCATTGTATAATTCTTTTTTGTTGTCGATAGGTTTTGCAATGCTAACAATAACTTTTACACGGAAATTAATAAGGGTATTTTTTACTTACATTGAAAATAAAGACAGATTTCAGTTTTACACATTAACACGGGTACTAAATCTTGCATTTTCCTTCAACTTTTTTTTACTGCTAAAAAGTTGGTTTAGCAGAAAATACTTTTTTTGTAAAAATGTTCGATTTTTATATTTTGAGGAAAGAACATAAAATGCAATAAAATAACATACATTTTGAATAAAGAATTAAATTGATCAGCTTATTAGTTGCCGAGATATATCTAATCCAGTTTTCTACATTCTTCGATTTTTCATGACCCTCTATGTCATTCAAATTTCAATTCAAAGATATATTTAAATTGGAAATGAGACGCTTAATCCGTCGCTGTAAACTGTTAGTTAATATGGTTATTATTTTTAGAGCTATAGGGATGTCGCTTTTACGCAAATCGGTACTACTTCTATAGTATCAGTTTTATGTAATTTGTTGAAATTAGATTCATCAGCTATATATTAAAAGAACATAACTATGTGTATTAAATATTTAACCTTCTTCAGACCTGAGCATAAAATAACTTTACAAATATATATTTATTGCTTTTGCATAATCGAAATGACACCATACACAACATAAAGAGTAATTTTTTTTGTAATCAGTATTTAGGGGACTGGTAATTTAGGTTTACAAATATGGATATAAAACGATTAATTCTCTTAAAATATCAGTTTAACTAACAGTAATATAAAATCACACAATAACAAAATTTAGGTCTTTAAACAAGTAAATGATCAGCAAATCCTCAAAAATTTTTATTGTAAAGCAGTTATGTCAAAAAATCATGAATATTTATTACTGTCTTGGCCGCAATATCTTGAAGGTATTTTCGAAACTCAGATGTAAATAATATTTATTTTATGAGGTAATATGCATCAGTGCTGACATTAATTGGTTTTGATTTAAAAAAAAACATTCAGCTGTATAGAAGATAAGTAAAAATGCAAAAAATTCGAATAGTTTAGTTTTTATGAGGAAAAAATGGAGGTACACATATGTGTACTTTAGGTCTGAAGAGATTAAATTTTCGTTTAAATTTTGTTTTGGAATTGTAAGGCATTTTATAAAACGTTTATTCGTGTTTTAATTTCATATATTATATTATGCATACCCATGATGGGTAAGTATTACGATGGTCTCCAACGAATAGTTTGTTTTAGTGGTTAGAAAAAAAGTAAGGTTAATGTAAGTAAAATAAAAAAGTAGTGTAAGTGATAAAAGTTGCCTTCCTTAGCACCTTCTCTGCTTTTTTTTATTTTTTATTTTTTGCACTATTCATTATTACTATTATTTAAACAACATCACTGTCTTCGATGCAGATGCCTGATGTAGCAATAGTCATATCGGGTCATCAATTGAATCTCAATGTTTTAAAACAGTTACAGAAACTAAAATATTATTCTTAGTAATTTTCAAAACATTTACTTTTATTTTTTGGTTTAAAAAAAATAATTTAAATTTCATGAAATGGTGATACTATTAAACATCCAATTTGAAGAAAAAGTTTTAAGTTCTGCTAATATTAGTTTTTTGACTGTGAATACACAAACTTCTTTTAATCCAATTCTGATTAATGTCAATAGCGGTAGTTTAAAATTCGGATTCAAGCATTACTGTTTATTAGAGCTGTCAAGTTTTATGTTTATAACAGTGTTGTCAATTTCGCCTAATTTTACTCCTAAATTTCACATTCACATTATAAATTTTGAAAAAAAAAAACAAATCAGCACTTAATACAATCTCGAAATTTCTAACATAAAATAAAGCAAAATATGATTATTTTTTTCTGGAACGAAAATAATTTTTTCTGTAATAATAAAATTTTCCTGGTATTTTTCTGTATTGGGATGTTCTGAATAAAGATGGAGAACAAACTGTAAACCATGATTTAATAATACTGTGCCCTATTCGATCTACACAGCAGAGAAATTGGTTTTTTAACTCTTATTTCCAAACTGTAATCCATGCTAATTTATCATTTACCTGCACATTACTGAATAATTTACAATTAATGTTTGCACTAACATAGATTTCTGATTCAACCCCAGTACCAAACTTTGAGTCTAGGATACATTTTTTTTGGCTGAAGATGATGCAGAAACAACATAGGTATAAATCAGCTCAGAATGTTTTAAGAGTTCATTAATTTTTTATTTAATATGTTAGAAAAAAAATACAAAACTTTTTTCGCATTTCAAAATTATCACAATCTGTACGCATCAGAGTATGCGCAATGGTAATAAAATATGTTACAGGGTTATAAATTCTTTCAATAAGAAGTTTAAATAATGGTATATAGAAATTTAGAAAAAAAACTCATAAATATATACGTTAATTTCCTTTTCTTGCTTAAGTATTTTTCCTTCGGAAATGGCCTAAAGCTTTTTCGGAATAAAACTTCACATATATCTTTCACATTACTTCCAAACAAACAGCTTTTAAAGACTAAACAACTCACATTTCTTTTGTTCATTTCCAGCTGTCAAAATTACTGTATGTTGGTTGCAAGTATATAATAATCAATAAAACGTTTTCTAGTGTCTATGAATTATTGTTAGTTTATCTGAACCAAGAACTATCTGTTTTTCTTATTTTTCCAGTTTTATGACTTCTACTTCAAGTTATTTGCTACACGTAATACAATAATAATGACGATATTGTTGTTTATATGAAGTTAATGAGAAAGTACTCCAAAACTTGATGTGGCATTTTGTAACAGAATTAACTTTTATATTTTGTAATGCTGGCTATATATGCTAACATTTTGCAATACTAGCTATAACTTTGAAACATATATATTTTTAACTATTACATGTGTTTTAAATTGAAACGCCGAAAAAGTAATTAAGATAAACAATTTTCTTAACTTAAAATATATTTTCTTGGTAGAATCTGTTATAGTAGTATTATAAACGCCATTACATAAAATCTTTAAGGAATTTAATACGGTAATTAGGAAAACCGCAATCAATAACAATGAATGCACCTCATAAATATATAAGTTAATTTCCTTTTCTAGATCAAGTAGTTTTTACTTCGGAAGTGGCCTTTTTTAAAAATCAATCTTACGTTTATTTTCATATAAAATACTAATAAAGCCTTTTAAAATAAACGACATTTTCATCTTTCCTTTTAAGTGGGCCGTTTGCCTTTTGTTTATTAATTTCTTCAATAAAAGAAAGCATTGGAATCGAAATTTTTTTTGACTTCCAGTTTTTTACGGATTTAGATGTTTTAGGGGTCAGAGATTCCGAAAAAACAAGTTTAAAAAAATTCTTTTTGTCCGTTTGTGTAGCTGAGTGTTTGTCTGCGTGTGTATCCATATGTTCTCATTGTACCATAGAAAAGTGTATGAATATATATTTATAAAACTGAACTAAATTTTTTGCGTATGATTTTTTCTGAGCAAGACAAGCAGATCCTCCCCGAATTTGAAAAAAAAAATGCCTAAAAGGAGCACTGTAAAAGCGATTTTTGTGCTATTTTTATCATTATACCATAAAAAAAAGTATATAAAGTTATATGCAGAATTGTACCATTTTTTTGTGTATGTTCTAGACTATGGCCAGATTATCTTTCTTGAACTTAGAAATATTCCGTTGGAAAGGAGCATTGTGTTTAATTTTTGTATAATTTTCTCGATTCTTTGTCATTCTATTGTTCTTCGACTCGGGCAGAGACGGGAACTCGCTTAAGATTTTCAACTATATGCTCGAAATGTAAAAATCTACGAAATGGAACGTAATTTTAAAATTAGCGTAAATATTTAGAAAAAAAAGTACTTCCACGAACCGAAACAATATTTGGGATATTTTCATAAACCGGGACAATATTTTTCATAATTTCAAGAATCGGAAAAATATTTGCCATAATGTCACGAACCCGAATATCGTTCCGATATGCTCCGGTACATTTCGAGCTTTGATTACAAAAGACTGTGCATCACTAAAAAAAAGCTATTTTTACGCAGATTGTGTTGGCAATCGGGACGCCAATACAATTCATTCATTTTTAAAGGAACAAATTCCAGTTTTTGCAAATTTTTATGGAAAATACTGAATTTCCCGGTTTAAAAACAGTAAATTCTACTTGAATCCAAAATGCCAATGCAATTTCTGTAAAAGTTTTTGTTTTTAGTTTTTTTTCAGTGATGGATATTTAGATACGTCTAATGTTACATTTGATATAAGTTTTGGAAAACGATGAATTGCAACAGAGCTTCATATATATATATTTTTAAATGACAAAAACTAGAAGATTAATCTGTGCCTAGATGCGCAGATTTATCATATGTATATATATACAGGTGGTTATCAAAATAATGGAAACACCCTAGATTTTGAAGGAATTCTTTATTAACATGGCGTAATACTGCCTTTGGCATGTAATACAGCTTGGATTCTCCTGGGAATCGAATCATACAAATTCTGAATAGTGTTTAGAGGAATATTGTACCTCTCTTCATGGAGATATTGTGAAAGTTCCGTGAGAGATGCTGGTGGAAGATATCGAATCCGGATTGAAAGCTCTAAAATAGACCAGAACGGTTCGATTATGTTGAGGTCTGGGGACTGTGCGGGCCAAGGTAGATATTCCATCTTATCCTCATGTTCATCAAACCATGATTGGACAAATCTGGCTGCATGAATAGGGGCATTATCATCCTGGAAAATTCCATCTCCTGCAGGAAACAAAATTTGCATCATGGGATGGACCTGATCAGCTAAAATTTCTCTATACTTCTTCCTAGTAATCCTTCCTTTCAGGGTTACGATTGGACCAGCAGAAAACCATGACACCGCTGCCCATACCATGACAGATCCACCTCCATGCTTGACAGTTGGACGGAGGCAATGAGGATCATACGCTTGTGCAGGTGTTCTCCAGACATGTACCCGTCCTGTGAAAGATGATTCGTCTGACCATATAACAGTCTTCCACTTATCAATCGACCAGGTTTTGTGGTTGTGGCACCACTCTACATGACGTTTGGTATTAGCATCTGTGACAAGTGGCTTGGAAATTGCTATTCTGCCATAAATGTTCTCTTTATGAAGGTATCCGAACTGTAATTGTTGACACTGGACAATCCAGATGCTGATTGAGCTCTGCGGTCACTTTGGCTGCAGTTGTTTTCTTTTTAGACATTACAATCCGCTTCAATACCCGTCGGTCTCTTTCACTCAGCTTCTCCTTCCGTCCACTATTTTGCTTTGCTGAGCTTGTCTTTCCGCGCTGTGTTTATGCTGTCATGACTTTAGACACCGTACCTCTAGAAACGCCTATAAGCCGGGATGTTTCTGTCACCGTTGCTCCAGCTAGTCGGGCTCCTACGGTTTGGCCTCTTTGAAAATCTGTGAGGTCTGACATTTTACGCTTCTGACAAAAAAAAAATCAAAACGTAGACAACTCTTCTAGAGCTCTCTCATACTACCTAATACATGTGCTTTTTATATTAAAAAAATCTGGTAGCTAAGATTATATTTTAATTCTTACGAAGGGAATTCTTAAATGTCCCTTTCATTCACAAGTGTTTCCATTATTTTGATAACCACCTGTATATATATAACACGTGAAGCGTAGCAAATCAGGTGCATTCGTACGATAACGAAGTTTTAAAAATATCACTCTCTTATATCAATCTCATAAAATTGTAAAGAATTACATTTAAAATGTGAACCAAACAATGTTCTCCCTATACCATTATGCAATGGAATACTTTTGTGTGGCCTTGTAAATCAATAACAAGTATTCTTTGCCCCACATATTATGCAAAATGTATACTATAATACGTACTTTATCGATGCATATCAATTTTATTACGTTCGAATGAGTGTAACACCATTAAAATGCATTTGAAACATTTTTCTCCATTAACCGTAATGTAACGGAACACTTTTGATTATCCCTGTAGTTGAACTATGCATTCGATTTTGATAAAATTTGAAATAACTAGACAAAATTATATAACAATTATGCATTTAAAATTTCAAACGATTTAAATGCATTTGAAACTTTTTTCCCCATTAACCGTAATGTAACCGAATCCTTTTGATTGACCCTGTAATTGATCTATGCATCCGAATTTCATAAAGTTTGAAATGACTCGACAAAATTATGTATTTTAAATTTCAAACGATTCAGTTGGGTAGTTTTTGCATTGTTACATGCAGACTGACAGACAGACAGACAGACGAACAGACAGACGAACTGAACAACAACAATAGGTGCTACTTATTTACATAATTAAGAACGCACCTAAATGTGATGGAAGTATAAACATGGAGAAAAATACATTTAAAGTTTTAACTTGTGTGGTTATTTGCACTGGGTGTACCAACAAAATTTACACTATTACGAGATATACGTGGTCACGTGACCACCATTCACGGGTCCCATTGCCGTATGGGTAAAAATTAATTTGTTAAATTATTAACAATTAAAGAGCCTCTTATTTAACATCTAAAAAGGAATATCAATTTTTTTGCCCAATTTATGATAAACTTTTAAGCTGTCAGAATTATAATGTGTTACAAAAAATATACGAAAATGAAAGAAATACTTTTTTCAATTAAATTAAAATAATGGTTTGCCACTGAAAACTAGAATTATTTCTTAATTATTTCTTATTAAAATTTGATAATCCCACTATTTTTAAAATTTTTTATGAGTACTATTTCACCTATTTATAAATGAAATACTATTGTAAAAAAAAAAAAAAATGTATATATCATGTGAAATAACTTTTATTTAGACACATTATACTTTTATATTCTACAATATCATTGAAATAGTTATATTTTTTAAATAATCATTTTTTAACTGATTTTTAATTTATATTTAAATGAAAAAAATACATCCATGAAACTTACTCTATTTGTAATAAGTAAAATATTCTATGGTTACAAGCTTCATTATATAAATTTTTATGAGAATTGAAAACATCAATTTCGAAATTTAAATCAATAAAGTTTAAAAAGTTTAATTAATCGCTATGCTTATAAATTTTTACTTTTTAAATCGATCTTGAAGTTTTCAAAGCTCATCCTCCACGAACGTCTTTCATATTAATTTAAAATAAAGTACTCATAAAGACTCCATTATGTCGCATTTTTTGTTCAGCTATCAAAATTAGCTAAAGCTAATTCATTAAATTGCTTTTTAAACTGAGATTAAGTATGTATTTCGTTAATGTTTATTTGACTCTCATTCTTTAGCTATTTGTGAAGTACTTTCTGTATAATGCAAGATATTATTGTAAATTTCAAATGTTAGAACTATACGTTGTATATCTTTGATGCTTTAAAATCCGTAAGAGTAACTACATACTAGCTTTTAAATCCAAATATTTATCTATACTAAGTAAAAAGTATGTTGCTCTGTCAACAGGCCTGACGACAATAGATAAGAAAAAATGTATGCATGTGTATGGCCGTATTTAGGTTTTAAGTCCCGAAATTTTTAATAGCACAATAACGTTAAAAATTTATTATTTATTCGAACTCATTTTCTCTTCACTTCGTTTAATTCGAACTAACGAGTTTCCGATTTTTCATTTGTCGTTATTTTGTTCCGGACTTCATATTCTTAAAATAACTTTCTTTCTTTCATTTTTGTCAGAATTCTTCTGAATAAATTTACATATAGTCTCGTGCAATTGATATTCGCGTTGATAGTGTCCCGTCTGTCCATCAATGACACCTTTACCCCATCTTCGTTTGTGCTTGTTTCTAATCCCTTGATTAGTTCATGTATTTATATTTTTTAATTTAATATTAATATTTATTCTAAGATAAAAGCCGAAATATATTTAAAAAATACTATAACTGTGATTTCTATTTAAGTTATATTTTTATATATAAGCTAATATAATTTTGTGTAAGAAACCCTTTTAAATATGTTTACCACTCATACTTTTCATAATTTGAACTCTGGATAATTCAAACATTTTTTGTTATTCCCAAAGAGTTCGAATTAAAGTGATCCGACTGTATATTCATTAAATATTGAATCCTTACTGGAATTATTATGTTTTAATTTTTTTAAAAAGTCATTCAATCCTATTTTTAAAACATTTTCATTTGTCGAATTCGACGGATTTAGAATCGCATTCTTTTAAAAAGGGAAACAAATAAATCAAAACAAAAATAATAATTTTGACTATTTTTTCAAAATTTATATTTGTTAATATTTGAAAGGTATTTTTCATGAAAAAAAAATCAATTTTTGTCATTCTATAAAGATTAAAGAAAGTATAATCCAATTGAGATAACAAAGAAACTTTCTAAAACATCTTAAAAAATAAAAAATAAAACTTATTGGACAAAAGAAAAATCTAATAATGACGTTGGTCAAAAATACAATAAACACTTTTGAAAAACTGCCAAGTAATATAAACTTTTGTTGAGCTTTTCGAACATCATTCCAAGCCATTTTTGTGGGATTTTCCGTAAAACTAAGCCATTTAATCTGGAATGAAAAATTACAAGATTATTGTTCTTAAAATGTGCTTTCTCCTCTGGGATTTAACGGATAGTGGTGGTTTATTTTATTTCTATTTCTATTAGTTCAATCTTTCTTAAAAAGCATTTTAGGTAGATTTCATAAAATCATTTAATAATATATGTATAGTTGGACATATTGGTTGTACATTTTTAAAGACGTTGCAAGAATTCCTTGAGTTTTTTCCAAGAATGCGTGAGATAGTTTGCCATAGCCTAAGTAATTTTTTTCAAAAATTTTTAATATCGTTCCATTTCTAAAAATGTTTTATTTTTATATATAATGAAAAATATTGAAAATTACAATAATGTGTTACGGTTAATCAGCCATTACGCCCTATATTATAACAACCTGAGTTTCCATTTAATAATGATTAATTTTGTTTTATAGAAGCTTACAAAAATAGAACACTTACTGTACTAAAGTTCTTTTGTAACATATTCAAACATTGTTAAAGTGCGTTGCCAATTGCAATGCTTATGATCCATCAACCCTGAGATCTATCTATTTTGAGAATTGGGAATAATGTAGCACAGCAGCACCACCTGTTGAGCAATATACGCCAAAAACTAATCAGATTTAATTTATATCAAGCCTTAAGAGAATCTAAAATTTTCTCGAATTCCGTGCACTAGTCCTTAAGATAGAGTGCTCACAAAACTTTGTCACATTCAGACTGGCGGACAGATATTTTGTAAAAGCATGTTTGGGTTCTCTGACCCCCAGAAACGTGTAAATCTGTCAAAAACCGGATTTCAAAAATTTTCACGAATCCAATACTTTTTTTTGTTACGATAGAAGAAAGTAATAATGACTCACTACAATTTAAATATTCGTTCAGTATAAGAAAGGTTATTGAAAGAGGATAAATCAAATACAAATTCTAATCATATAGGGCAGAGGGATGATTATTCTTCACATTTTAGAAATATCTATATAAATCAAAAAATATATCGAAGTAAAAAATATATTTATACACAAAAGGAGCGAACCTAGGTGATTATAGGTAATTATTAGTTATGATATATAAGTATTTTAAATTTTAAAAAAATGAATATATCATTGGATGAAACATTCAATGCATCTACCAAGGGTAGATGCTAAACTTGGTATAGTCTTCCATGCTCAAGCGTGCTATTCCATTGTGTTTGATTTCCGGCTTGGACATATATACACTTGGGCAATCCTATGGCGTAATATGAGACACAAACAAATCCAGCATCGGTGATCACATATATATTTTTAATTAAAATTTCAATTAATTTTCAACCATGAAATTACGCTTGAAATTATTGAAAACTTGGTACGTGAATTATCATATTGCTAACTAAGCGTAGACCAACTTGGATATCTATTGTTTTCTGATGTCGGCTCTTGGACTATTAAAGGTAGAATAAAATTTGTCTAAAGGAATATATTATCTACTGCGAAATTTTCTCAGTCCCTATCGACACCGTCAAAGACAGAATTTACTATATTTAATCTGTTATTCCTTACACTATATGAAACTGTGCGATAAATGGTTTTAAATTGAATGAGTTTAAAAATATAATTTTTCAAATCACGCAAGGGTTAGCATTAATATTTGTAGTATGTAACAGCTAATGTAACATGTTTGATAATTACTTACGATGATTGCTGAGAAAACAACTTATTATGACGATTTTTAGTTTTTGATATTTTTGTTATTCTTTAAACTACATGAAACTCTGCGATGAAAAGAAATTGAATAAGTTATAAAAATAAATTTTACAAGATAAACGTGAAGAATATAGGGTTAAGAAATACTTACGGAAAATCGCTTTTAAAACATAGCTATTTTTATTACTTTTCCTACATTTGTGAAAAATAAGTTGTGTGTGAAACCTTCAAAGACTTACTGAGCTTTATTACTTTATTTGCTTATACTTATTATGCTGACTGAGATATATTTAAACTTTTATCGCTTGAACTCCGAAATGAATGCAGCAAAATTTAATGAATTTAAAACGCAGTTTTTCAATATAAGCATGATGTGATCAATATTGAATGCATAAATTTCGAAAGGATAAATGTTAGTATTTCAATTCTTTAAATGTTTCAATCCGGAAACTAGAGATTTAGATTAGTTTAGATGTAGTAATCATTTAATGACAAATATTCTAAAATTAAATATATGTAATAATTTGTGGAGTGCATTTTTTTAACAGTTATATATTGATGCTAAAATATTCTATTTTTCATCCCTTCCCAAATATAACATTTTATTATGAACAGAGAAAGCTGTTTCAATATAAATCATTTCGACTTTATTTAATAAATATTACGATGAAAATAATTTTTATATCGGTTTGATTTAATAAATAATTAAAAGAAGCGAGATAACGTTACGCATTTAAATATCATTTTCAGGTATACTTCCTTTCATTTTGTTTATTTGCAGATATTCTGTCCAGAATTAAAGTTAACGATTGATTTATGTTTTATGATTATATGTGGAAATCTATTTATAACACTTAAATTACTTGAATAAGTCCAATAGCAGACGTAATTTTCTAAAATAATGTAAACAATTGTCTGTATTTTGTAGTATGTATGGAGTTAACCTTGACAGGGTTATACTTTTAAAATACAAATGTATTGGGCGAAGTGCACCCCTTCTGATGGGTCAAGTAAATTTAAATAATCTCATTGACTTTTCATATAATGCTTTTCTTAGCTTTGTTTTATTTGACATTTTCAAGAATTTGCCATGGCCTTTGTATGATGTTTTTGGTATATAGTGGCAGGGTTGGCATGATTTAAATCAACCGATTTAAATCAAGATTTAAATCAACTAATTTTTTTAATCATTTGATTTAAATCAATTTTTTTTCTTTTTTCATTTTGGAAATTAATTAGCAGATAAATAAGAAATAGGTGTAAATAAGTAACAGGTGTTTTTCAGATATTTTTAGGATTGCTATCAGAAAGAATGTGGCAGGTACAGGTTATGCCCAGGTGTCCCCCTCCTAATCCTTTAATTGTTTGTTCTTTTGTAATAAACTTTAGACGATGAGGCAAAACACAAACTTTTTTATAAATCATATTTCGTTTGCCAATCTTGGCAACTAAATGATCTGGATCTTTTTTGTTTCACAAGTAAATGATTAAACAAATTCATTAATGTTCCCCAAAATATCGGATACTACGAGCAAGGAACAAGTTTTAAAACTTGCCTTATTACACAATCAAATTTCAATCAAAGCTTACTAATTTTTAAAATTTTTGGGTAAAAAGTTAGAACATGTATTAGATAAAGATAGCAGAGTTGCCAAATCTCCTGATTTTGGCAGAAGACTCTTGATTTTCAAATGTTTGCTCCATGCTCCTGATTTTTCATACTTTTTAAATATTCTATTATTTAACAATCAAATGTGCTGTGATTCAGTGAGAAAAGCTCTAGTACAGGTGTAATTGTTCTTTAGTATGTTTGACCAGTAATATTTTATGCAATGAATTACATTCAGATGCATTATAAACTATGTATCTTTAAGGTTTGTTATTGTTACTATGGTCATGTATTGAATTATTAATAATTTGTCTCTATTAAGACTTATTTATGATCTTTACTATAGTTTTATATAAGTTAATGAGTAACAAAACATTCCTTTTTTTATAACAAATTATAAACTTAAACGTTCATTAAAAATGTTTACATCAACATCAACAAATTAACAAAAATATCTCTTGATTTTTGAAATAAAATCTCCTGATTTTTAACTTTTAGAACTTAGCAAGTCTGAGATAGAATTACAAAATTTAAAGCAAAATATAAACAAGCTATTAATGGTTGTCATTTTGCTGGAGTTTTATTAAGTCATTCTGTTTTAAATTGAAATGAAATTTCACTTAGTGTAGAGGAAAATAATGAAAATTTGGCATTCATTAAAGAAAATTGTCTAAATCTTTTCACTACTGTAGTACATTTTCAAGCAAAAAATGGGCCATTCCAAAAATTACCATTGCTTAAGAAAAAAGTTTGATATTATTGCAGATTATGATTGGTGGAAGTCCTTTTACATAATGGGAGGTAAAGATATAATCAGCGAAATTGAAATTGAATTTATTTACCAAATAACAACAGCCGTTGCTTCATCTGCTGGAGTAAAAAGACAATTTTCTTCTTTTGGACTAGTTCATTCAAATCTTCGTAATAAATTAGGAGTGGACAAAGCTTCTAAATTAGTGTTTTTGTTCAAACAATTATATCTCCGATCTATTTCTATTCGCTTAAAAACTATTAAATTTATTGTGATTTTTATCCCTTAATATAATTAGCTTGCATTAAATAAATATTTATTATTATTTTTTTTAATTTTACCATTTTTTATTCATTTACAACCTATTTAAGTTTATTTCTTATTTAGCGTGCATAATTCAATTACAAAATAATAGAATGGCTTTAGATTAAAGCCTAGATGGTTAATTTTTAGTACTAATCAGTAACTGGAATATAGTATTTACTGAACTATATAATTATTTCGTATATTGTTTTTATAAATTATAATTTTTATATTTTTTTATGAACATTATTTATTCTTTTTTAGTTATTTTTATCAAAAACTACTCCAGGTATTGTAAAAACATAAAAATACAGCAATTAAAAATAGAATTCTAAAAAAATCAAATAAATCTGATTTAAATAAAAAAATCTGATTTAAATCAAATAAATACGATTTTTTAAATTTTTTTTTAAATCATGATTTTTTTCCAACCCTGTATAGAGGTACTGCTGTCTGTTGTCACTGCTGCCTCAGCCTTCTGCCTTAACAGTTTATTAAAGTTACAGGGCCACTCCATCCTTTGCGGAAGTTATGTTATTCCTTTCTATTTTGGAAATTTTCATTTCAACTGAAATTACAGTTTGTATGCAAAGAATTTACTTCGTATTATTTACCATATTTGTTCTCGGGTTAATTAAGTTCTCTGGTTTCTTCGGTTATGTGGAACATGCAATGTGCAGTCGCTATTCATCACGTTTTCCGCTCTAACTTACTTTATAAAGGTAACTAATTAATGTTTATTTGGCGAATCGAATAATCTGAAAGCTGTAAAAATAAGAGTATTTACTATTTTTTAATATAAAATAGGATATAGAAACTCAATTTCTTCGAAAGTTTCAAAGCATATTTAATAGTATACATATACATATGTATATATATATATATATATATATATATATATATATATATATATATATATATATATATATATATATATATACAGGGGTTGGACAAAAATATGGAAACACCTTAAAAAAAACACGTTTCCTTGTCTAATATGGTGTATGGTAGCCGTTGTTATTCAAAACAGCTTGCAGTCTTCTCGGAATGGATAAATACAGTTTCTGTATGTTTTCCAAGGGAATATTGTACCATTCTTCCTGCAAAACGGTGGCAAATTCTGATAACGATTTTGGCGGTGGATAGCAAGAAGGCACATGCTAATCCAATGTAGACCACAAAGATTCGATAATATTCAGGTCTGGTGACTGTGGTGGCCAGGGGAGATGCGACAATTCATCCTCGTGCTCAGAAAACCAGTCCTGGACAATGTGAGCTGTGTGAACGGGGGCGTTGTCGTCTTGGAAGATACCATCACCACTGGGGAACAATGTTTGTACCATTGGATGGATTTGATCGGCCAAAATGCTCACATAAATCTGAACAGTAATACGCCCTGACATAGTTATCATGGGGGCAGAAGAGAGCCACGATATGGCTGCCCAAACCATAACCGAAGCCCGCCATGTTTCCCTGTTTGCAACAAGCAGTCTGTATTATAGGCTTGAGATGGCGTTCTCCAGACGTAAACTCGGCCAGTTGTGGGAAACAATGTGAAAGAAGACTCATCAGACCATATTACTCTCTTCCACTGCTCTATAACCCAGGCTTTATGACTTAAACACCACTTTTTTCTGTTACGGTCATTAGCATCACTGATGAATGGCTTTTCAATTGCAGCACGGCCAGCAATTCCCTGTTTATAAAGCTCCCTTCTAATTGTTTTGGTACTCATAGGGTTTGGTAGCATGACATTCATTTCAGCAGTAACTTTTGCAGCTGTGGTCTTCTTATTTTTCGCGATAATCCTCCTTAATGATCGTCTGTCACGATTACCCAGCACACACTTTCGTCCGCGCTGTGGTTTAGTGGATGATGTTTTTCCGCAATTCAAATATACGGAATAAATCTTCGACACAGTACCTCTTGAAACACTAAAAAACTCGGCTACCTTGCTTAATGAAGCACCCACCATACGCGCGCCAACAATTTGGCCACGTTCGAAGTCTGTTGACTGTGACATAATGCAATGACAACCTCACATAACAGTGCTCCAACAACGACTGAACGGTGCAGCGATTTTACGAAGTTATATAGGTGGCGTCAGTAGGCGAAAACGCCAGCGACATCTACATAGTTCATTAAAATCAATCTCTCTTTTCAAACATACATTTCAAAAGGTGTTTCCATATTTTTGTCCAACCCCTGTATATATATATATATATATATATATATATATATATATAACAATATTTATACTGCTACTATTATTAAGTTTCTTTATTGTTTTCAACATATTGTATCACTTTAAATCATAGCATCTTTTTCTCTTTTCAAACCATTTATCTCGCCATTTGGCGCGCTTGGCATTCTTAATTTAAAAAGAGCAACCCAACTGATCTTGCGAAGATCCGTTGCGTCCATTTCTAACGAACTGGTTTTTCTACAGTGTTACTATTTCAGCTCGTATAATTAACTATTGCTTCCTGCATTTATAATTTATTAATATTTTTATTGTGCAGTCCTCTACATTAATGGATATAACCAGATAAGTTTTTTTGTTCTCAATATTTTGTTTTCTCACTTTTTATCCAAATTATATATGAATGTAAAGTATATCATTTCCACGTGCAAAAATAGGGTTAATTTTTGCCCATGTTACTGACACTAATTGCTGCACGATATTGTTTTAATATATATATTTTTTCATTTTTTCACTATTTATTTCTCTGTTCCTTGTTTAATAATTTGGTTTTTGTGTGCTGGTAGCCCCAAATACGTATTATTTTGCTACTTCATGGCTAATACGTGGATGAAACCGCACACTTCATTTGTAGTTCCAGAGCATTTGGGGCCTGATGATTCTGCTCTGAGGACTACAAATTACATTTGAATTCATTTTATTTATTTATTTATTCAGATATACTCGTTTCACTATTTTTTTTCTTTTTTTATAATTCAATTCAATTCAAATTCTTCGTTTTGGTTTATTGTTTTATTGATAAAATCCATTGGTGAATCTTGTCTACTTTTAATGGTATTATATATATATATATATATATATATGAACAAAATATTTAACAAAATAAATGGGCGATCGACAAAGACTTTGCATATTTTGATTTAAAAAAGAATGTCAAAAACAAGAAAATCGAATTCTTTAAAAGTAATTCTCTAGAGCTTAAAATTTAGAAGAAAGAAAAAGTTTTAAAGTTTAGTTTTGAATTCTTTTAATTAAACAGCATAAGTAAAAGTAATTTTTTTTACGAAAATTTTTACAATTTATTGAAAGTGGTTATGTGTTGATTATTGGAATTAGCAAAATGAATGCATATTAATCTTGTAGTTAGTTTATACGTAGTAGTGATAGTTTGATTTTTGTTTTTTAGTTACTTTATTCCTTTGTACTCAAGGTTAAGGGATATTCCATTTTCCATTAGTTGTGGTACACACTGTTAAAAATAATCTTGCAAATTAGTCATAATATAAAAGTAATTTATATAAATAAATATGCCAATTTGTAAAATCTCACTCTTCTCATGAAATTAAAAATCTTAAGGTAAATTTGGGTGTGTTTACTGCTTAATAATCCGTTTAATTATTCTCCTGATTAATAATTTACTATGTATGATGTAGAATAGTATATTGATAATTTAAAATACTCAAAATGGAGTTTCTTACTAATTTATATTCCGTCAGTTTTTGTATTCTATTAAATCCTAAAACGAATTATTTTCTTTTTAATATAACTTGATTTTTATCTCACAAAAAGAAAGCATTTTTTTTAAATAAATATAATTACAGCTTGATATAAATATCAGTTATTAATAAAAGTGATGTAATCATAATGTTAATTATTTCCAGATTGCATAAATATTTATGTTTGCTAAAGTACTTTCTTTCGCAATTTGTTTTTATTATATAATTTATACCACAGAAGTAATATTTCTGATCATATAAACAAAGTAGTAATATTTTGATGTATGGCCGATAAAATTTTAATCGAGAGCAAGTTTAAATGAATAAATAAGATTTGTTGTTTTTTTTTTCTTATAATCATTAAGAATCATTCTTTTCGTGGTCTATCTCCAGGTTGAGGCTATTAGATTTTGAATTCTGAATATAGCAAAGCTAACGGATTTTTTTTTTTTTTTTTTTAACAGCTTTGTTTCGTGGCTCGACAGAATATATTTTTCATGGATTTATCACCTGTCTCTCGTAATTTTTGGAGTTCCTGTTAAAGAGGTTCACCTCATCATTGTCTGATTCAATTTTAATAAAAAATACAGTTCTATGGAGTTATATGACATTTCAATATGCCAAATGACTCAGTGTTTTTCTTTAAGGATACCGATTTAAGTGTTACATTTTTTCAAACGCAATTTAATTACTATTTTACTTACAGATTAGCGGCCTACAAATATTGTAAAAATACGTCATTAAATAACTTCATTATACTACGTTCTTTGTTATGTATCTAATAAATCTACACATACAATTAGCCGCCAGATGATTTTCATATAAAAAAAAATAAAAGTATATGAAGATGAGTTAAATGTCACTTCTCACTATATATTTCAGCAAATAAATTTTAAATGTAACATTATTTATGCATAAAAATCCATGCGTAGTTTAATGATGTGCACATTTGAAAACCTTTAAAAATGGTCAAAATACCAATGTTTTAAAAATAATAGGAATTTTAAAAACTGCAGTTTTTTTCTTTTTTTTAAATTTTAGTTATGCATGAAGTTTTTTTTTCTTCAAAAGTCACTGTTGAGTATCTAAATGCAGTGAGATCGCCATTTGAACCATATATTTAAAAATAATCAAAAATAAAAAAAAGTAAGAAGAAGGGAAAAAATATTATTTATTTTAGTGATTAGGAAAAAAGCGTAAATGTTAACGTAAGAAAAAAAATAATGTAACAAATAAAAGTAAGTACAAAAGCCATGAATCGGGTTGACTATTTTATAAAAAAAATCAGATAAAATTAATAAAATCCACTTTCGAAATATTAAGACCTTCATGTAATTTTTATTTACATTATTTATTACTATTATTTATAACAATACCTCTACTTTTAGTGCACACGCCAGACCCAGCGAGAAGCCTTGCGAGTCACCAATTGCATCACAAAGTTTGTAAATTATTGGTGTAGCCAAAATATCGTTTTTTTAATTTTCAAAACATTTTCTTTTATATTTTAGTTTTGAAAAATAATTTAAATTTCGGTTAAAATAAACGTGAAACTTGTTAAACTTCCAGTTTGAAAAAAAAAGTTATATGTCGTTTCAGCGTCTAATTATTCACCATGAAAGCGCTAACACCATTTTGAGTAATCAGAACGGGGTTAAAAGTCAATAGTGGTAGTTTCAAAGTCGGATTCAAGTTTTGTGTTTATCACTGCTGCCAAGTTTTATTGTTCATAATTTGCCTTATTCGATCAAAACAACAGAGGATTTTCAAATTGTAATCAAAGTTAAACTATGCGTTAATATTTTGCTTGCATATTATTCAACAATATAACAGTAATTGTTTTCAGATAAATAGATTTGTGGTTAAACCCCTGTACTAGAAATTAGAGCTGAAAGTAGATCTGTTGCAGTGCGTGTAAACACAACATTTTTTTTTTTTTTACAAATTTCAAAACAAATTAAACATTTTTTTATTTATAATTTGTATTTTCAAGCTGAAAAGCTAATAAAAATGTCAATAAAATTCAACTGTGAATATTTTATTATGAAAATAAACTGTACAAAAATACGCTATTTTTGCCTGTATAATTACTTTAAGGACAGTAAAATAAATTTAATATAGAAACTAAAGAAACAAATATTTAATGTATTATGCACTCATCTATGAATTTAATTATTGCAAATATTCCATCTCTCCTCGACATCATTAATTTTTGACTCAGTTCTGGATTGTTTTTGTAATATCCTTCTTCAATTGTAGATTTGAGTTCCGATTCTGAAGTAAAATGCCTTCCATTTTTATAGAATCACCTTACAAGATATCCCTATAAGTCAACGGTAGGATTAAAATCAGGATTTGTGAGCGGTCATTCTAAAGTTTCAATAATTTTCTTATAGATTCAATAGTTTCAATATAGTTTCAATATATTTCTTTTTTATAAAATTGTCAACCCAATTCATAGCTTCTGTACTTACTTTTATTTGCTACATTATTTTTTTTTCTTACATTAACATTTACGCTTTTTTCTAATCACTAAAATAAATAATATTTTTTTCAGTCTGGATAGTTTCAAATATAGTTTCAATATATTTCTTTTTTATAAAATAGTCAACCCGATTCATAGCTTTTGTACTTACTTTTATTTGTTACATTTTTTTATTATTTTTTTTACATTAAAATTTACGCTTTTTTTCTAATCACTAAAATAAATAATATTTTTTTTTCAGTTTGGATTGTTTTTGTACTATCTTTCTTCAATTGTAGATTTGAGTTCCGATTCCGAAGTAAAATGTCTTCCATTTTTATAGAATCACCTTACTAGATATCCCTATAAGTTATCGATAGGATTAAAATCAGGATTTGTGAGCGGTCATTTTAAAGTTTCAATAATTTTCTTATAGATTCAATAGTTTCAATATGGTTTCAATATATTTCTTTTTTATAAAATAGTCAACCCGATTCATAGCTTTTGTACTTACTTTTATTTGTTACATTTTTTTTTATTAATTTTTTTTTTACATTAAAATTTACGTTTTTTTTTCTAATCACTAAAATAATTTTTTTCAGTTTGGATCGTTTTTGTATTATCCTTCTTCAATTGTAGATTTGAGTTCCGATTCCGAAGTAAAATGTCTTCCATTTTTTTAGAATCACCTTACTAGATATCCCTATAAGTTATCGATAGGATTAAAATCCGGATTTGTGAGCGGTCATTCTAAAGTTTCAATAATTTTCTTATAGAACTAAAGTTTTTATCACAACTTGTATAGATAAGTACATTATCTCGCTTTTATAGCGTGGTTTTTTCTTGTATTTGATGTGTCTTTGAATTAAATTTTCCTGAAAGATATGCAAATGACACCACGTCGTTGAATGAAAAGTTAATTTAATTCCAAGACACATATACAAACACTTTTTGACCAACTTTCCTTTGTTGAACACTTCTGACAGGAAAAAAACGTATATAACAACGAGATAATGCACCTATCCACACAAGTCGTGAAATAAAACTTAAGTTCAATAAGAAATATATTGAAACTTTCCAATAACCGCTCATAAATTCTGATTCTAATCCTATCGATAACTTATGGGGAAATTTAGTAAGGTGATTTTATAAAAATGGAAGGCATTTTTCTTCAGAATCGGAACTCAGATATGCAATTTAAGATGAATAGTACAAAAACAATCCCTAACTTCGTTAAAAATTAATGATGTCGAGGAAGGATGGAATATTTGCAATCATTAAACTCATAAGTGTGTGCATAATACATTAAATAATTGTTTCTTTGATTACTATATTGAATTTATCAGCTTTTATTGCCTTTTTATTAGCTTTTCAGCTTAACGATACATATTATAAAGGAAAAGCTTCATTTATTTTGAAATTTATTAAAGAAATTATATTTTCTGTTGTCCTTATAGTTTTTACACGCGCTATATTTTATACCTGCAGGTAGCGCATATTTAACAGGTAGGTATAACCCAGCTCCCAATTTCCAATAGTTGATAATTTTTTTTTCTTGTTCTTGTTTTGAATTTGCCTTGGCTCAACATTTTCTAAAAGGGATTTTGCGCAATAAAACCGAAATTAACCAACCAACCATCATTAATTTTTACTAAGAAAGTTAAAAAATGTATTGCGTATATATGTGTACTTTTTTTTCATTTCCAAATGATCACAAACCTTGCACAGTTACATAAACTTCAGTCGTCGTAAAATATTTTATAGAATAATAAAATCATTCAATAAGCAGTTTAAAAAATGTTATCTAGTAATTAAAAAGAATGCATCTCATAAATACATAGGTTAATTTCCTTTCTTTCTGTAGTATTTTTACTTCGGAAATGGCTCAAAGCTTTTATGGAATAAATCTTCGCATATATCTTTCACATTACTTCCAAATAAACAACTTTTAAAGACTCTGGAAACAACTCACATTTCTTTTGTTCATACTCAACTGTCAAAACTACTGTATGTTAGTTGCAAGTGTATGCTACTAAATAAAATGTTTTCTATTATCTATGAATTATTGTTTGTTTATCCAAAATATATATATATACGATTTTATTAGCTTTCCAGTTTGTTGATTTCTTCTTCAATTATCTGTGAAATTAATACAGTAATAAGACAGTAAAATCTTTTTCATTTAAAGTTAATAAGGAAAACTCCAGAAACTGATATTTTTTATTAAAAGATTTAATTTCTATATTTTATGATGTTAGCTATGTATTAACTTTGAAACAGACATATTTTTAATGTGATATGTGTTTTAAATTTATAGAAATGCTTAAAAAGGGAGTAAAGATAAGAACGTAACTTAATTTATCTCTATAGGTAGAAACTGTTATTAAAAGGATATAAATGACGTTCCAAAAAGTGTCTATGGAATTTAATATGGCAATTTAAAAAAACTGCCATAATAAGAACAAATACACCTCATAAAAACATAAGTTAATTTCCTTCTTTAGATTAAGTATTTTTGCTTCGGTAATAGCCCGTGTCCTTTTTCTTATCAATCTTTACACATATCTTACACCTATTTCCCCAAATACAATACTATAAAATTTCCTTAAAAACCACTCATTTTCTTTGTTAAATTTAAACTGTCAAATTTACCAACTGTTAACTAAAAGTATACAGAAAATGATAAAAATATTTTTTCAAGTAAATAAAAGTTATTTTTCAGCTGTAAAAACCAGAATTATTAGATTTTTTTTCGTTTTGTTGAGTACTTTTTCAGGTATTTGTCAAGTAATTACCATTATCAATCTAATACTGCAAATACTTTTATTAGTACACATTAAAATTTTATAACTTACAATATTGTTTAAATAGTTATATTTCTTTGAAACCCATATTTTAACTCATTTTTTAAACTATATTTAAACCACAAAACAGTGAAACTATAATGCACTACAAAACTATACACTGTTAAAAATAAAGGTGACGAACCGGTTGCATTTGACGCCCAGGGGTGAAAAGGTTAAATCACTTGGTACCAGCGAGCTTGAAAATGTCTTTGGGGTGCCATTGGATGTTTCAAGCTAATTAGGGTGCCGCGCAATGCATACCGTTGGAAGATTTTCAACCCTTAGTCATTTGCGAATGCTCTGTAACGTGCATCTTTGCACTTCAAATCGCTGTCACTGGTGGATCAACGCAGCAATTTTTTCCTACGATGACTATCACCGCTATACGCTATCCCAATTTTGTTTAGAATTTCGGATGGCTAACTTTTGGCGAGCTTTTTTATATAAAGCAACCTTTGAATTTCACATATGAACATTTCAGGGAGACTTTTTAGGTGAGCTTGATGCTCGAGTGGATAGGGTGTCGAGCTTGTAATCAGACGTTCCGCGTTCGAATCCATCGAGGGCCGAAAGTCGGTTAATATATTTTTTAATTTTTTATCATTGGGCACTCTGGATTAAGGGTGCCATCTTTTCACCCTAATTAAAAGTGCTGTTTTGGCTCCTTTAGGGGTGTCACCAGTGAGACAAGCCTTTCACCCTTAAAAGGTGCAATGTGTCACCATTAGTTTTAACAGTGTATGCTCCCAATATAGTAATTAACTATTATAATAATACAAATGACATTATATAAATTTTAATGGAATTTAATGGAGCAATTTCGAAAATTTCATTCAATAAAATTAGGAATGGCTAATTAATCACCTTGCCCATGCATTTTTACTTTTGAAATCGTTCTTTAAGTGTTTTGAAAGTCCCTTTCCACAAATGCTTTTCACATTAATTTAAAATAAAGTACCGTATTTACTCGTGTATAAGGCGCACTTTTTTTTTCAAAAAATTAGGGCAAAACTCCTAGGTGCGCCTTATACACGGAATAATTTTTTTACTGTTGGATGCAATCGAACGATATACATATGAAACAAGAACTTATTCAAAGAAGATTTTAAAACTCGGAAAATATTACTTAATTGAAGTATTACTGCATATTTATTTCACTTTTTGCAATTTTTTATACAACAGAGCTAGTGGCATCATCTAAACGCACATTAGCAGTTCTCTTTACCGTCACTCATTCCTATTTCCCGTCATTCTCATGCGACCCGAAGTCTAAAAATGCATTTTCATCTTGTTTTCTGTTCTGGTGTAATGTTTGTTTCGACTTTTTTTTTTTACTGAAATTCATTTGGTCATTCTTCTTTAGCGTATCAAATTTATGGTGCGCATTATACACAAGATTTTAAGAAATCGCCATTTTTACTTGTTAAGTAGGGGTGCGTACACGAGTAAATACGGTACTTATAAATCTTTGTAAACAATACATGCAAGTTAAACATGCACAATTTTTGTGTATGTTTAGCTATCAAAATTTTTAAATGTTAGACGTATGTGTTGCATAAAAATCATAAATACAGTCAAACCTCATTAACGTGAACATCTAGGAAAATAAAATTTTTGTTCATGTTAACAGTAATTTATGTTATCAGTATGAAATCTTTGTATTCCTATTTACAGGGGGCGGTGAAAACAATTCATGTTAAAAATAATTCATATTAACCGTGTTGATGTTAACGAGGTTTGACTGTATGTACATTTTTATTTTTTTAAATAGAAGTAAATTAATGTATTGTATTAATGTTTGTTTAATTTTGATACTTTAGCTATCTGCGTTTTTTTTTTTTTTTTTTTTTTTTTTTTTTTTTTTTTTTTTTTTAAATATGAGATATAAATGTTAACTTCAATTGTTATAACTATATATATATTAAACCTTTAATGATATAAATTCAATTAGAAATGCTATTTATCAACTTTCAAATCGGAATAATTACCTACACTAGGAAAATATTGTCTTTCTCTGTCTTTAGGCCTATTATTGACAATGGCTAAAAAAAATTGGCTGAAGTTAGATAAAGGCAAAGTCTGATATATTTGGGGATATTTCTTTCATTAACTTTTCTTTTGTTGGATAATCAGCTGGCACATTAATTACATTCCGCAATTAATAATAAAGGCCAAAAAATATGTCACATCATTAAAGGTGAAGTTTTGAAAGTGGTTGTTTGGCAAATGAGAATGTTAGAAAGTGGCTTATTTTGTAGTATAAATTAATAAAAATTTTCATTTACTTAACTAAGGTTTTACACATATATATATGTATAAATAAATAAACAAATTGACATATTTCACTTTCCTTTAAGAGAAAAACCATAATCATAAAAATTCATCACCTATCAAGACGATCTCTAAGAAAATCTTTTTATCTCTATGGAAACCAAGCCATGTCAAGTCGTTTATATATATATACAAATGTATTTTGAGTGAAACTTTATGTAATTAAAGGATAGTTTTTATCAATTTATATTTTTATGAGAAGATGTTAATCTAATTTAAAAATGTAATGATTTCAGAAACATTTTTCACTTATTTTTCACTCCATCTTCCAAACGCCCACAGGCCATAACATTTTAAAAATAGAAACAATGAAAACATAGGTTGTTTAAGATTTCTAATAAACCAACATTTAACTCATCGATAAAAATAATTTAAAAACATCAAATTCGTGTTCCCGCAGCTGCTGTTTGTTGCAGTCAAATTCAGCGTAATATTTTAAAATGGGGAAAACTTTTATTCTATTACATTAGTTTAAATAATGTTTTGAAATCCCCTAATCCACCTGAAGGAAGATCAGTGTTCATAACACTGATAATTTTCACAGTGTTTAGGCACACTGATCTTTTATGAACAAATACTTAATCATAAAATGGCTCATCTGCTTCAGATTTTAACTATAGGCTGAAAAAATACTGTTAGATGATTATGTTGTTAAAATTTCATTAAGAAATAAAATTAAATATTTTAATCAAATGCACGCGCGGCATATTTGGTACACCAGTGATAATAACCACAGTTGACTAAAGACTAATGTAAAAAGTATAAATAAAGCACCAATGTTAATCACTTACGGCCAATTTGGATAACTATTGATAACTTTCCATAATATTCTATACCAGAGTTTCCTGAAGTGTGCTTCACGGAACACTTGGGGCTTTTGTTTACTTTTCAAAGACTCCGTGGCTTTCCAAGAAAAAAAAAACATGAAATAAATTATCATATTGCAAGGGAAATTTTTTCGAATGTAAGTAGTAATTTCACGGAACAGTCACAGAAGACAAATGCAAACTGCGATTTCAACATTGGCTCAATATTAAAGGGAATATGGAAAAAAATAAACAAAGCACATCGATTTGGATCGCTTAGGGCAAAGTTGAATGATTATTTGTAATTTTTCATTATAATCTATATCAGAGTTTCCCAAAGTTTGCGATACATTTATGTGTTTCTATCTTTATAGTTATATTATAGCACATATCAATTGATAGTAATTTTTTTTTTTTTACAAAGCACTTCATTAATGTTTTTCATGTAATTTGACATTTCTTCCTTCTTACATCATAGTAACGTAAAATTTTATTATCAAAATGGGTATAATTAAAATAAAAAAATAAAAAATACCATTTATAAATATAGAACTAAAAAAAAAATTTTGATACCTAATCAGATTACTTTGTTAAAGAACACCCTAGAGTGAGATAATCATTAAAGAAAAACAATTAAACTATATTTTCAAATACCAACGCTGAAAAAAAATGGAACAGAAAATTATTTAATTAAGAGAGAAAATTTTATACTTGAAGGATTTTTTAACCACTGTGTAGTATGTGCATCTAAAGAAAAATGGAAAATTTATTTATTTAAACGTCATTATAGACTTGGGAATTTCATTCTTAACTTTCTAAAAAATAGTGCGTGAATATAATTTAAGCATGTGGGTTATTATGAGCTGTAAAAATTTCTAATGTTTCTAAAGAGTCAATAAAGGGTTATAATGTCTGTGCATTAAATTATATTGTAAAGTAAATTTCCTTTGTTTCGGAAATGGCTGTTGTTTGTAATTAATTTTCATTCTGGTGAAATTTGCATGTATATATTTATTAACTGAAATCTGATTAAAAGTATTATACAGTCTTAACATATCAAATCATAAGTATATTTCAAATGTTATATGATTATTTGTACTTTAGAGATTTAGTAAATTGTCAATATAACTGTGCGATTTTTTTCCTTTATAAACGTTTCTGATTTGGAAAAAAATAGTTCTAACTTATCCTTAACTTTATTTTTGCAATGAAATTTTTTGAGCAAATGATTTTCTCAATAAATAAAAATATTCTGTTAATGATAAAAAAATTCTCTCATTTTTGTTTATTTAAGTATTTTATTACAAACGTTATTAAAAGCTGAGATTTTTATAAAAATAAAGAATAATTGGAATGAAAAGTGGCACAATGTGCAATCCAGTGCATAATAATTGTGACATTTACGAAATTATTAAGTATATTTTAGTTACAAAAACAAATTAACAAAATTAAATACGAAAATATTAATAACTCGCCTTTACATTAAAGTAAAAAGATGCCTATGTCTTTATATTCATCCACCACATTCCGCGTCTTCCTAAGTGGCAGAAAAAATCGATATTTATGCTAATCATAGTACAATATGTAGGTATATAAATATAAACTTAAATAAAACACCTTTCTTGCTTTTAATAAAATAATCCATTACTCTAAAAATATGAAATTTTGATTAAATGTGTGCAAATGTAAAACGAAAAAAAAAAAATTCTAAATCGGATTTTGGTGCCACAAAAGGCATGTGACGAAACGATGTGGCACCGTTGGTCACGTTTTTTTAAAGAACTGCAAGATCTATCAAAACTTTTTTGTGTATTCAGTTAAAATCTCCGCCTACAAATAGGAATTCAATTTTCGTTAAAATGTTTCAATTGTTTTATTTGTACGTGCAATCATTTACGATACAACATCAATTTTAGTTTTTTTTATTATACTTAGAAGATGATATATTTTCAATTAAATAAATTAGAGTTGTCTGTTAAATACAACGGACCCAGGCCAGGAAAAATGAAAACAATGTTTCTAAGCATTTTTTTTTTAATTCTTCTTATATAAAATTACTACATAAACCTTCATTGACGCTTCTCGGTGAATTTTATATGTATAATGTAAAAAATGGATGTATTTTTGTGTGATATGACATATGTATGTAATTTGTATCTATGGCATATTTAATATGTCATATTTTTAAAAATCTAAAGCTAATTTTAGTAACAAAATCATAAATCCAAACGTCATGCCGCAACAGTCTCACGCTTTTTTGTGAGAAACTATCATAGATTTTTTTTTATCTGTATGTCATATGTTAATGCATCTTCCCAGATCAAAATGTGAATTTAAATGACAACAAAAATTTCGATAGATATTTTTTAAATATCTGAAAGTGTGCACTGGAAATCCAGGCAAAATGTAAGCGATGTTTTAAAATAGATATATTTTAAGTTTTTTAACATAAAATACCGATAAACCTTAATTGATACTTCTCGGTTAATTTTGTATGAATATAAAAAATAGAAAAGGAATCATTAAATGAGATTCCTAGAAAATCAATTTGAAATTATCTCTATACGAGTAAATTTTTTTACACAAAAAGTTTAAATCATATTTCAATGAAACTTTCTTCTGAATGCTTTCCATATTACGCAATATGTTCTGAACTAGAGTCTATGTTCTGTGAAAAAAATTGTATCTCTCTTATAGTTATTTAAATATAAAAAAGTGGTATTTAGTAATGAAAAATATTTATTTTTGATATATTTTGAAATATTTCAGTTAATTTTTGAACATTTTGTAAAACTGTTAGATCAGATTACAGGTAAGTGTAATAGTAGTATGCGATAAAAAGGGAATTGAAGTATATTTATTTGAAAGGCATGCACGACGTCTCATGAAAATTTGAAAATTTCCTAAAAAATGGAAAAATCCCTCAAATTTCTTCAACTGTTTGAAGTTAATGATAGAGATTTTTCATAATTCTATATTACATTTGAACTTAAAATTAATGGTACATATTTATAATTGTAGATAAAAAAAAAAGGCTTCTGATTCATACACACATACTTTAAAGCTTAAATTGTAAGGAGTCAGATGCTCTTTAAATATTAAATTTCATCTCAAACGAACACTAATATAGATAAAATCAACTCAAAATCTCCTTAATTTTCAGATACTAAACAATGCACGTTAATATCTAATATCCTAAAAAGTAGCTCAAATGCTTAAAAACTGTTTCAATTAATTCTGAAGTTTAAAGTTTATTTTAACTTTTCTCATATTCAGCGGGAACAATATTTCTTATATTTGAATTCCCGCAAACGCATATTTTTTTTAATAATGTTATAATAAAGATAAAATATGTGTTTAAAATTATTAAAACTAATGACCAGTTTTGGGAAATAAGTGTTAAAAATAAAACTTTGAATTTTAAAATTTTCTTTTAAATAAAACCCGAAATGATTTACTAATATCATATTTGATGCGCATAACTTTGTGACTATAAGTTAAAATGCATAAAATTCTATCTCACCATTTCTTAAAATTACTAAAATTCGAATGGCTAAATCCAGAATAAAATTAACTTTCTATATAAAATATTTAACTCCTCTTCTAAAATGGTTTTTGAAATTGGTACCTTTGAGAATAATCGTAGAGAGTGAAATTTTAATATAAGTTATTTTATATTATATATGTCTAAATAACTTCTAAAATATATGATGAAATGTTTCCAGTATAAACTAAAATTTTGTTGTTTTTAAAAAATAAGAAATATCACCTTACAATGATCCGCGGTTTAACGTGAAACTAGTGATATAAATACTTTCAACACGATCTTTTTCTCAAAAATACATTACAAATTCCTTTTTCTTAAATTTTATATCTGAAAGTTAATTTTTATTCTCGTGACACAAACAAGAACTATAAAACAATTTATGTAGGACATTTTTAACGAAATCCTTTTTGTTTCTGAAAATGACTTCATACCGAATATTAATCATTTTCTAAATGCTTAATCTATTGAATTTAATATCGATAATCTTCCAAAAGCATTTTTTTAAATAAAAACATATACACATATAAAATCTACAAGAGCGTTTAAGGTCCTGGAAATTGATATCATATTCAGCTTTAAATAAAACTTCTCATTTATCTGACAATTAATCATTCACATCCCATGAGTATGCACATATTTGGGCTGTTTCGGCAAATGTCCATTTTATATCCTTTAAACAATTGCTGTTCATAATACGCCGAGTCCTTCTTTTATGGATTTAAAACATACAGATAAATTTCTACGCTTTTAGAGTCTAAAGAATATGAATATGCATACTTCTTTAATATTTCAAAAAACACTTTTCTGAAAATTTAGCTTTTTGTAAAAATATTCAATTTGAACTATCAATAGTTTTATGACTGATGATTTCTGGAATATATGTTTTGATTTTTTTAAATGGCTTTGCCGTTGATTTAAAAAAAATACATGAAGTATTTCAATTTAATTAATTTAAATAAAAAAAATTAAGTTAAATTAAGGAATTAAAAAAATATTACATTAAGTATTTCATTCGCATGTTCTTGAAAAGCAGTGCTTTGAAATGTTAAAAACTTTAAAAATTTTTAACATGTAATATATAGCCTTTATAAGTTAAAATACAGAGTTTGAATGTATCAGCCACATTTGTTTTATTGATAATGTAGAATTTTAAAAACAGATTTTGGTTTTTGAGGGACAGGTTTTCGGGCTTTCAAAGCATCATCAATCTCACTGCGCGTGAAATATTTTAAATTTAAGTTCATAAGAAAAATTTCTTCTTGGAATTAAAAAAAAATTTCTTGAATATTCCGTTTCAAGATATATATATAAATTTGGTGTTAAAAGTTGATTTAAGTACTGATATGCGAAATTTGCATATTCAAGATCACTTACTTGTAACTTAATAGCTTACTGCGACATAAGCAAATCTGTCTTTTATTCCGGTTGTAAAAATGCCTCGCAATATGCTCTTTTCCAGAAAAGAAATTTAGTAATATCATTTAAATGCTCGTAAAGGAAAAGATGTGCAAGGGAAAATCTTGAAACACAATCCCGTTCAGGGTGATTAAAGAAAACAACTAAAAAATAAGACAGAGAGGTTTTGAGATTAGTTTCAATCCAAACATGTCTATACCGTTATTTACTGAAAAAGTTAGTTTCCTAGTGTGGAAACCCACGGTCCATCGATAGGTGCAGGCAAGTAATTTCTTGACTATCGCAAAATGCGTTGTCTGCCAAAGTTAAAAAAAAAAGGCATGAAGACAGTTGAGTTTAATGGGTCCGAAATCACACGAATTGCACATATAAGTTATTATGTCTCTGTTTCAGTGATGAAAAGAAAGTTAATGTAAATGCCCCTGATATCTGGGCACATGTCGGCTTGAAATTCATATGAAATCGCGAACTTCTTTCAGCAGACAACGAAGTGTGGGTTCCCTAATGGCATTGGGAGCATGTTGTTTTGTTGGAACAAGCCAAGGTTGCTATATGTAAACAATATTGCTTTTTTAAAAGTTCGTTGATGTGCCAAAGATTATCATAAAATGCTTGTAGGTTAGTTACATCCATTTGTAAAGTTGCTAAGTGGAGGAAAATATACACCAGCAAGTCAATATATATATAATAATAATAATTTTTTTGGAATTGTTATTCTTGTTTTTCAATTGTATAAAAAGTGCGTTGTTTATACATTTTTGGGACACACTGTATCAGTCTTGATGTTTGAGTTGCAAAATCTTTTGTATTTCACGCAACCAATCCTAACAACAAAAATTGAAAAGGCATTCTTAATGGTTCAAACAAGTAATAATTTTGTGTAAATTAAAGGGTTAAAATAAAGGGGCAAACTTTAACACAATAATTTAAAAATCCCCTCACCTAATCAATAATCTAGCATGTCATGTGAGGAAATGCTACCACTACTAACATACATATATACAGAAATCTAAAACAGTTCATCTCTAACAGACAAAATGCATTTTTAAATCTAGAAGATTTCGTTTTTAAAATACATACTGTAGGAAAGTACACATCCAAGAAAGAGAATCAGTTTCTAATCCAAAGCAATTTGTTTAGGTCGAGGTCAGATTAAATATTTTTCTTTTATTAAATCTAAAATGAGTGGCGGAATTAAATACAGATAAAATAAAGTAATAAAGATAATAATAAAATACAGATACTTCCTTATTTTAAAGAATATATTTTCTGTCATTGTGTCAGCGCATCGCTAGATTGTCATGCTGACAATATAATTTGGTTTGTGTTAGTTTTGATATAGCCCTGTGAATATGCCAACCTGTAAGCTTAATCGTATCTTTACACTGAAACATTCACTGACACGTACTTTCTATTGCCCATGTAGTGTAAATTTTCTTGTGCAATTCATCAAAAATATCAATATTCATAAAGGATGGTAAAATTTTATTCCGAAGAAAGTAACTGATTTTAACAATTTTAGGAGACGATTTTGTGCATTCAGAAATGAGCTATTGAATTCTCATTATTTAGTTGAAAATGAATATGTAAGAAGAAAAAAAAACATATCTAATAATATTAACAGAATTGGAATGAAAAAAATAAATAACTAAAATAATATTACACTTTAAAAAATTAATATAGATAGACATTTAATTAACGTTACATTATTGATGAATTGACGATATTTTTACATTAAGTTTACTATTTTTTGTGCTAAAACCATTACAACAACAAATTAATTTAGAAACTCGTCCATAAAATTTTCCTTAATGATGTTTCTTCTTTTTATGTATAGATTGAGTGCTATAAATGAAATTTAAGGCATTTAAAAAATAGTAAAACCAACATTTCTTAAATGCCTTAAATTAACAAGAGTCAAGTAACTGAAAATCCCCCGTCGCCGAAAGTACATTTTTAAAACGATAATTCATTGTCATGTCTTTCTGTTTCTAAAAATACGTCTGATTTGAATTCATACTCAGAAGATGAAGAATCCGTGTAGGTAATTTTTCAATGGAATTTTGTTAAAAATTTATTCTCATTTCCCTTAACTTTTAGAATAAATTTGAAAAACTATTTCTTTAAAAAATTCCTGAAGGCCTACGATCTGTTCACTTTTACAGCATTGTAACAAAACCTAATTTAAATTAATACACAGTAAGAATAAATAATACTTCTCTTTTACCTTTAGATTACTATTTTTTGGTGCTAAATTATTCATCTTAACAAACGATTTTAGAAACTCGTACATAAATATTTCTGTAATTGTGTTTCTTCTTCTGATGTATACATTCACTAACATTAATGACCTTTAAGGAATTTAAGAAATTGTAAAATAAATATTAAGATCATGTAAATGAAACTCTCTCTTTGCCTAATCTAAATATTTTAAATGATTATTCATTCCATGTCTTTGTGTTTCTGAAAATACTTCTGATTTGAATTCAAGTTAATAAGAAAATAAAGAATGTATATGGCTAATTTTTCTATAGAATTTTGTTAAAGATTTATCCCATTTCCTCAATTTTTCGGATAAATTTGAGAAATTAGCTCTTAAATAAACTGGTAAGGCATATATTTTGTCGAATTTTACAGCGTTGTAAAGAACAAAATCACGTTAAACGCCACTAATACCTTATTTTAAATTTTATTATGTTTATGAGTAAAAAAAATAATCGCTTATAAAATTAAAAAAACACTCTAAATATATAGAAGTTTTAAAGCAGTGACATTTCTTAAAATTTTAAATTTCCTCAAACATTTTTTTTATTATTTATAATCGAATACATGTTATTAAAAACATCTTCTTTTGCTTGCATTAAGAATCGTTAGACAAATATATTTAAAAAAATCATAAATAATGTCCAAAGCAAAAGAAAAATAGTAAACTGAAAGTTCTTTTTGTGAATAAAATAAAAATACCTACTTGCTTGTTTAACAATATTGTTGAAATAATGCCAAGAAATTTTGCATTGTTTTAATATAAGAACTTTCGAGTTTTCAGAATTTGCTCCTTATAGATCGTTAAAAAGCATAAACTAAGGAAATTGAAAAAAGGCATTCATACACGGCAAATTTAAAACAACTTTTCACTAAAAAATGTCTCTTTGTGTGGTTTTGATTCTTGGAAAAAGGAAAAAACATAATTCATTAAATTCTTTTGTATAAGTTTAAGTAAGGGTTTTCCTAGAAAATAAGCAAAATGTACACTTTTTATTTACAAAGCAAATAAAATGATAGTTCATATATATTACCTAATGGAATATTCTTACCATTGATATTGAAAATATATTTATCTTAAAAATTGAATCAGATTTGCCTATATGAAAAATAATCATTGTGACAATATATTGTACTAGAAATGAAAATACGGAAAAAAATACTTTGAAAAATATAAAGAAAAAACAACGATTATAAAATATGTATGAAATTCTAAATCTACTTTAGAAGTTTATGGATGCTTGCAAAATTTTTAGTAACAGTATTATGGTATTTAGATTAAACCGTTTGACAATGATTTGCGAATTTAAGTTTTTTGCGGTTGATTATTTGTTTGTTTAAAATATTTGAAACGTTTTTTATATTAATTTCATCAATCGTAATTCTTTATTTTGAAGTAAAGAAATTTTTCCAATCAGCATTAAATAAATAAATAAATAATAACGCTATAATCAATTTAAACATAATCCGTATTTTCACATAGAAAATATTATTTTACGTTTAATTATACCAATAAAGATTATTTTAACGATATTTTTTTCTGTCACAGACTTTTTCTCTAAAGTATCATTTATTATCAAGAAATAGCAATAGTAGTACATAATTTATTTTTAGATTGTATGATAAGCTTTGTTTACATGTACAAACTATACACCACATTGGCTCTTAAAGGATTTACTTTATCCATAGTTTTAACATAGGAAATATAAATATGATGGCATGGAGAAATGGTATACATCAGATTTTTTCTCTTAATTTAAACTAATTTAATATAGACATAAGCATTTATATTTAAATACTTTGATGCAATAAAAGTATACATAATCGCCCAATTTTTTAAAAGAGAATACACAATTTTTAAAAATGGTAATTCTTTTTAAATCAGCGATAGGACTATTTCCGCTAGCCAACCTAATTTTCTACATTATTTATAAAGCTTTTTTGAAGTTTATATTGACTTTTATCTCCAACATTGTAATATTGTCCAACAACATCAAAAGTAAACGCGTTTAATTTTTTTTTTTTTTTTTTTTTTTTTTGGTATACTCTAAATAAATTGTTGGTAGTATAGAATTCAACAGCAAAAAAAAATCTTAAATAATTTTTTTATACAATCCGTATATTTTCCAAATATTTCATCTTTCAGAAATATAAAAAAAATCTGTAAATAAGTTGAAAGAAAAAACAAAGATTTCTGATTAGATTATGTTTTTCACTGATTTAATTCTTCACTGAAAAAAATCTGTAAAGATACTAAAAGTTTTCTTGGAAACTGGGATTCCTAGATCTTTTTATGTAACAGCAACAGCAAAAACTCATGTAACAGATATATACATGCTCTGAAAACCAAAAAATCTGTAAGTTTACTAAGATTATTTTAGAAAACTGGGATTTCAAGAATTTTTCATGTGACTTAAACCCAGGTTACAGATAAAATTTTAGTAAGATAACTGTAATTTTAATACACTTGTTTGTAAAGTTACAGAAATCGATAATTTTACAAAAAGTTATTTTGTAAATATGCATTTTTTCTTGTACGGTGTTCAGATAAAATTGTAGTAAATATACAGTTTTCGGCAACTTTACATCTGCAGGATTACAGATTCTTCTTTACAGTGTTCTATTCGATATCCTAAAGAATATGATTCATTTCATTCTTAATTATTAGGGGTTCTCGAAAAAAGAAGGAAACTGTTAGAAAAGGACCTCTAAATACTAACAGAATAAGAATCGCCGTTCTGTATGATAGACAGCCATCCTCATTTTTCTAGAAACTGGAAAAGAATAAAGGTTAGCATTCTTTTGGGATGACTGTTATAATTAGTCGTAACTAATGTTTAAATTCTTCTCATTTTTTTTAGATTTATGCCTAATAATACAATGTATCAAAATCAGTCAACAATCTTTTAAAATTTTCTAGAAATTGCTTGTTAAAAAAATCTTATTCACTGCAAATCGTAATGTCTTAAAACTCCAAAAAAAAAAAAACTTTTATTATTGTTTATTTTTTTTTTTGCTTTTTTACATGTAAAGAAAAATTATTATTTTTCTTTATTTTTCCTTATTTTTTCTTATTAAAAATTATTATTTTAAAAACAATTATTGTAATATAATACTTTTATTCGATTTTAAACGCATCAGATATATTATAAGGTTGTTTTTTTTAATACTTAAGTTGCGTTCTACATTTTACCATTGAAATTTTATTAAACATTATTAACAGTAAAATAATGTCTAATTTTATATTAAATGGATCGGTTTTTAAAGCATATTAATGAGTAATACATATTAGATGAAGAAATCTGCATCGTGTAAAGATATTCATTTACCTCTCCATTTCATTTAAACATAGGTGAAAAAAATGTTTTAAAATGCAAAGTAAAATCGCACGGATAAAAAGCAATTAGCAAAACAAATATTCATACTCATTACAAAAGCTTATCTGTTACGAATGGCATTTGAAATAATATATAATTATGGAAATAAATTACCAAAACTCACGAAAATTTATTTACTTTCAATATTTCATTATTCTAAACAAAAATTGTAAAAGGTAGATTTATGGTATTCAATAAATATTGTGAATATTTCTGCTGTTGATATTTTTCATGAAATCGTATAAACTATTTGCTTTAGTGCGTATTTTCAACTAATTTCTCGTGACATATTAATACACAAATTCTAATTTTTAATAATGTCCTACTAGTACGTTGTTTGCATATTTTACACTCCAAATGACATGTAGTATTATTTTCATTTCTTTTTTTTTTTACGATAATGTTAAGTGACTAGAAACTGTGCACTTTTTATAAACATAAATTTGCGTATAAAAAACGAAAAATCATGCACTAAGCATAGGATATCAAACACTTTTCATCACTTCCAAAATAACAAAGATAAGGAAAATACATTTATAAATGTTTTAGGTAATACGCAATATATATGAAAATCAGATTGTAACAAATATGCAATATGCACTAACTTGTCTTCTTGTTTTCAACCTATTTTTGGCTATCTCTTCCATGTGGTTCATTTGTTAATCATCGATATATGTCAATAGATTACAAATTTTTTTTTAACTATGTCCCATTTATGTATCTTAAAAATTATGATCCGGTCTCTGTATCCAATGTACACTGGTGTCCAAAAGTTAAGCATAATTGGTAATTAAGTAATTATTTTTAAGTAATGAAAGAAATATGAATCGGAATGTGCTGAAACTCCAGGTGTGTAAACAAAATAGTACGCGTCACATATTTTCGCGAAGAGTTTTCCCCGAAATCGAACAGGGGACCGTCAACAAATTGAAAAAGAACGAAGATCTTTTGGATAACCCTGTCAAAACTAATGTAGCAAAAGCGTTCAAACTGCACATTATGATTAATTGGCTTATTGTAATGTACTGTGTTAATTTTTACAAGGATAGCATGTATACTCGTAGAGAAATTAAGGTTTTTATAAAAACAGTCCTAAATTTTTCCAAGTTTTTTGCTTATAATTTGCAGAGTTCTTATTATAAAATAATGTTCTCTCCTGAAAATATGACAAACATCATTGTACACAATACCCTGTCATCAGAATTTAAAAATAATAAAAATTGTATGAAAAATGAGTATGTTTAGTAAATAATTTTTCATTGCGCATGCGTCAACGATATCAAAATGTCATTTGCATATAGTGTTAGTTAAATGTATAGAGCAACTTCTGTAAAAGTTTCAAAAACATAGCTTGAAAATTCTGAAAATGGGAGCCTATAGAATCAACTCAAAATCCGTTATTCCTAAAGGAAGCAAAAAAATCAGGGGTTTTACCTAAATATAGTTGTACGTGCAATATTGTGTAGGCACTAAACAATGGGATATGGATACAGCCCCTCACCTTTTTGCTTCATTTAGGGAATAAAGGATTTTGAGTTGATTCTATAGGCTCCCATTTTCAGAATTTTCAAGCTATGCTTTTGAAACTTTTACAGAAGTTGCTCTATACATTTAGTTAACACAATATGCAAATGACATTTTGATATCGTTTACGCATGCGCAATGAAAAATTATTTACTAAACATACTCATTTTTCATACAATTTTTATTATTTTTAAATTCTGATGACAGAGTATTGTGTACAATGATGTTTGTCATATTTTCAGAAAAGAACATTATTTTATAATAAGAACTCTGCAAATTATAAGCAAAAAACTTGGAAAAATTTAGGACTGTTTTTATAAAAACCTTAATTTCTCTACGAGTATACATGCTATCCTTGTAAAAATTAACACAGTACATTACAATAAGCCAATTAATCATAATGTGCAGTTTGAACGCTTTTGCTACATTAGTTTTGACAGGGTTATCCAAAAGATCTTCGTTCTTTTTCAATTTGTTGACGGTCCCCTGTTCTATTTCGGGGAAAACTCTTCGCGAAAATAGGTGACGCGTACTATTTTGTTTGCACACCTGGAGTTTCAGCACATTCCGATTCATATTTCTTTCATTACTTAAAAATAATTACTTAATTACCAATTATGCTTAACTTTTGGACACCAGTGTATATGTCTTCTAATTTAAATAGTTACTCTAACTTTCGATATGTTTTTTTATTAATTATAGAAGTTTATTAAGAAAAAGTCAAAAATTTTGGATAGATTGCCTATGTTTATACCTCAATATGCATACAGCATAGATGGATTAACGTTAATAAATTAAAATTAGACAATTACTTTCCAACAATAATGTTTTCTTTGGTGGATTTTACCTTATCTGTTTTTTCTAGTTTACACGATTTATTTTCTCCAAATATATGCTTATCTACTATCTGTAACTCCCGCTCTAGAACCATAACAATTTATCCGAACTTTTTCTGTTATTGTCCTTTTGGGATATTAGTATTTTCATAAGGATTTTAGAACCTCGATTTGATATTTTGAATATTTTAGCTTAAAATCGTCCAACAAGATCAGACATAGATATAGCCTCTTTTCAACACATATTCTAAACACACGTTTAAAAAAAAAAAAAAAATTGCAAGCACATGTATGAAAATCGTGGTTTATTAACAAACATAATTTAATTAAGCAAGATCCCCCATTTAAAGCATCATTTTGATGAAAATTATGAAAAATACCACATATTTTTACTTCAGTAACTCCCATAAGAGTCTCTATGAATTTATAAGGATTCAATTCGTTGTTCTAAAAATAATCTATCTTAAAAATACAACGAATAATTTTGTTCTGCAATTATGAAAAATTATAAAAAATAGTAATTAATTTACAAAATATTTCGCGTTTTGTTTTTGAAGTTTGGTTGTTTTATCGTACAGTGATCATATTTTATTGTATTATTATTTTAAATAAACATTAGTATTTTTAAATAAACATTCTATAAATATTTTTAAATAAACAGCAATTAAAAATTTATGGGTCATCACATTTTAATACAATGAACTGGATTATTAGATTTTTTGGCTTTAACAAATTCATATATCTAATGATATTATTTATTAATGGAATATCCAACAATTCATTATTATATTTCATCATATTATGATCCAATTCCGCCTGATAATAAAAATTTTAAATTAAATATACTAATGCTTATCATATAAAAATATACGCGGCGTCAAGAGTTTCTTAATAGAAAGTTTACTTTGACAGAATTAAAGTAACGTTTGTAGTCGTAAAAGTAACCGTTGTGTTTATATAAATTTCATATCTATATAATGTAGTATGAATAATTTAGTTATAAAGCAGAAAGAATCGTGAGTACTATTTATGTGCAACCAGTTATTCGTATATTTGTATTACAAGGTAACTAATTCTGTTCATATGCTATAATTATGTATTATTTTCAACATTCATTCATACTTCAAGTGAAACATTAAAAAACTCAAAACGTGAAACTTATTGTAACAGCCCTTGCTCTAAAATTCTATATTTTATTATATTGCCCCAATGGCTTGCAGAAGCAACAAACTTTCTAAAACCGATTTCAAAAATAATGGATGACGTTGATTAGGTTAGAACATTATCCAACATATGTTTTATTTTATGTCGATATCACTATCACCAGGGGATGTCGTAAGGAAAACAATTCCTCATTTGCGATTCCTCTGACATATCAAAACCTTTAAACATGCAATTTGGCATGGTCGATAATTATGAGAAATAAATTATCTATAAGAATGCTTCTTAAAAAATTCCAAGTTTTCAAAAAGTGACAATGTGCAAAAAACGTTCCAAAAAACGTTCTAAATGTCCATTACTCATTATCCGCACTGTTCATAGTTTTGAACTCTACTTGGTCTGTCTATGTCTTTTACTCTGTACACACTTATTTTATTTAAAGGATAGTTGTTTATAAAAACTATTACAAAAGTGAATTTAATTTCATGGGAATTCTTCTAAGAGATAACAGGGTATCACATAGCTTTTTTTTCAAGTATAAAGCAGTAAAATATTCGTAAAATTTTACCTCAAGAGAAAAAGCCTTCAGTGAACGTATATTAAACATTTAAATTTAACGATTATTGTTTATACGCTATATGTTGTTCGTTCTATTCTTTTTGTTTATTAATAAGTAAAATATAAAATGAAATAATTAAAAACTTAAAAATGAAATTAAACTTCATAACACAAAACAATATTTTCTACGATTTAAACATTTTACATAAAAAAAATCATGAATTTTCGAAAGCATATTTTATTTATAGAAAATTTCAATAAATTGCAAATGGAAATTGGAAATGCTAGTATTAAATAGGCACTTATTATGGCATATTTTGCTACCGAAAAAAAATTTAAGATTGAATTGTAAATTATAGATGATGCCATTAAATATTTGAGCATTATGCGTTTCATATTTAATTCAAAATAAGCGTTTAGGGAATAAAAGAGAACGTTTAAGAGGATTGCTGGGAGAATTCTTTGTATTAATATGCAGATTATGGTCCTTTGTTCTATTTCGTTATATATTGAATATTAAAGAGCCAGCCGCTTAATGACATTTTTCTTTAAAATTCACAACGCATTTATAGAAACGATGATATCTTAGTGCGAAATGACTATTTATTTTAAATATTGTTTAACCTCCTCAGACCTGAGACCAACTTTGAGACTTAAATTTAAAAAAAAATCTTGTTAAAAGGTTTTAAATACACTGAAAACAATGGAAAAAGGCTGAAAATTTTATTATTATTATTATTATTTTAATTTTATTATTATTTTAGAAAATTAGTGTCTCCTACAGGGGACATCCCGTTATAATGAAGTACAATATATTAAATACGAAGTATTCATATATGTATACATTTATATTTATTTTACGATCAAATAGCATTTTAATATTATAGTACACATTTATAAGAATACAGAACATATTTCTAAGATTAAATAGTTAATTCATGGTATAGAAACAACATTATAATAGTTTGAAAATTAAATTGTAATTATCTAATCTTTTAGAAATAACTGAAATTTAAATTAGAAAATATATATCTACAATTATTGCAGATACTTTCCTAAATATCAGTAAGTGTTTGTAAATCATTTTTTAAAATATTCTTTTTTGTGGAATAATTTGAAACATTGTCTGTCTTCTTGCAGACATAAGAAAAAATTTTATATCGCTTTTTTGTGGGTCATTTGGGTATCTAAGGAAGATGTGAAACCTTTCTTTTTCGCAAATCAGTGGATGGCAAGGAAATTCTTTGGTTATATCTGTTTTTCTGAGATGTTGATGATTCACTAGTATTGTAATCTGAACCACTGCATTCGTCTGTGCTATAGAAAAGATATTCTTGTAGATGCAAGGTAGTCTAATATGTCCTTCTTTGCTCTATTAAGCAACGTTTGGTGACCTCTATATTCTATCCAACTGGCATGTATGGCCAAATAAAAAAAATGCATTATGACTCTTATGGTCTATTTTTTAGTCCTTGAATGTATTATATAATAGTTTAGAACTCGGTCAAAGAAATCAACATTTCCCATAAATTTATTCTACTTTTTTTACAAAGGTGGAAGATTCAATGATACATATTTTTTATCCTTTTTCGACCATCGCTTACATATATCTTCAGGATGCTTACCGTCAGCTTGATGAGGCAAGTATAACTGGTTTGTTATGAAACCATTTCAGGATACAAATTTGTCCTCATTACGAATTTTTTGGTCAACTTAACGCCGTCCAAGCATTTTCATCTGAGATTCGGATTTTAAATTTACATTTTGAGGCATGTTGCTCTTTCTTAGAGTACTTGCTCCCTGACATTCAGCTTTATAATGGAAAATGTCTAATAAAGGAATTTATGTAAAATATCTGTCCGTATACAAGTTAGGATAAATTTTTCAAATAGTCAGACGGCTTAAGTATGGGTAATCCTTTAAGTCCCATTCTTTGAATATTTATATGCATTATTTTGAAGAAAAAATATTAAATATGATTAGTTTTAAATGTTGGATACGTTACGTTGATGATACTTTTGTCTTAATTGATAATAATTTTGATATTTCTACCATTGTTCAAATTATCAATTCTATTGACACACATATTCAATTTACTTTTGAATTAGAAAATTGTAATAAACTCCCTTTCATTGATGTTTTATTTACCAAATGTGATTCTTTTTTCAAAACTTGTGTTCATAGAAAACCTTTTTCTGTTTCTAATCCCCCCATGCTAGCTCAAATCATCCTGTCAACCAAAAGATCGGTGTTTTTTACACATATGTAAATCGTGCTCTCAAAATTTGTTCCGACTTCGCATACCTTAAGGATGAATTGAATTACTTAAAATCTGTTGCTGCCAAAAGAGGTTTCAATCCTTCTATCATTATTAATGCTGTGGACAAATTCAATAGACCGTCTAATAAATCCACACTTTCTAATTCCGTTAAAAGTAAACCTGATAATTTAGTTGTCCTCCCCTTTTATCCAACTTTATGTTTTAAATTAGCTAAAGTTTTAAGACGATTCAATTTTAAAGTTATTTTTAAACCTGCCAATAAATTAAAATTTCTTTCTATGAAATCCCCTATCCTTGACCTCCAAAAATGGGATATTTATAATGTTCCTTGTAATGGCAGTGATTTATCTTATATTGCTTAAACTAAAAGAAATCTCGAAAAACGCCTTATAGAACACTCGGTATGTCAATAATCAAGAAATTTCTAAATCTTCGGTTGCTAAGCACTCTTGAAATTCCGGCCATAGTTTCAATTTTCAAAATGCTAAAATTATCTTTAATGCCAATAGTACCTATGAGTACCTATTTTCTTGAAAATTTAGCTATTTATCTTAATCGTGAATATATTGTTAATGATAAATCTGACTCTAAAACGCTTTCCATAGCTTGGAAAAACCTTTTCAGCACTGCCTTATAATTATGTACTTATTTTTATTTTATTTTATTTTATTTTATTTTATTTTATTTTATATCTTATTTATTTATTTTATTTTATTTCTTATTTATTTATTTATTTTTATTAATCTTTTATAACTATAATTTTTTTTCGTATTAATCATGTATATAATTCTTTAGATATATATATATATATATATGTATTCTTATTACTATAAACATTTTAATACTACATATTATTATTATTTTATTATTATTTTATGTGTGTGTGTATTTACTTTTAATATAACCTGTCTTTTTACTTACTACTTTTTACTTACTTTTAAATTTTTCCCTTTGTTACCATTTTTCTTTTTCCTTCCCTTCCTTCATTGTATCCTTCGTTCGTTTATGCTCTTCCGTGATAGGATGTTGCCTTCTACTTTCCCCATTGGCTGTTCATTCAGCTTGCTCCCTTTCCCGCCCTTTCACTTCAGTCGTGCCGCTACATTCATAGTAGACGCACGTCTTTTTGCGCCTGATGAAGATCTACTAAGTTCCATCAAATGGCCTTACTCAATTTTATTTATTTTGTGGTGTTTTAAAGAAGTTTTTTGTCTTCGATTATATATATTCATTCAAAAAATAGTTTAAAGAATTTAATATAGAAATTTCAAAAAATGTATCTTGTAAATATATACGTTAATTTCCTTTTCATGCTTAGGTATTTTTGCTTTGGAAATGGCTTAAAGCATTTTCGGAATCATGCTTCAAATAGATATTCCGCATTACTTCCAGATAAACAAATTTTAAAGACACTGAAAACAAATCACATCCATTTTGTTCATTTTGAACTGTCAAAATTACTGTACGTCAGTTGTAAGTATACAGTAATGAATAAAACGTTTTCTTGCTCCGATGAAATATTATTTGTTTATCCGAAACAAGAACTATTTGATTTTCTTATTTTTTCAATTTGATAATTTCTATTCGAAATATTTCTGACAATCATGTTTATTTGAAACTTATATGAAAAACTTCAGAACATCATATGTCTTTTATTAACAGATTTAACGTTTATATTTTGTAATGCGTGCTATACATTAATTTTAAAACATACATAATTTTTATTACAGCAGCTATTTTAAATTATTAGGGATGAAAATAAGAATTTTTCTTAACTTAAAACATATTTTATTGGTAGAAATCGCTTAAACAGGCATATAAATGACATTGTAAAAAAATATATATGGAATTTAATACGGCTATTTAGAAAACTGCTATCAATAACAATAAATACGCCACATAAATATATAAGTTAATTTCCTTTTCTAGATTAAATATTTTTACTTCGGAAATGGCCCATATATTTTTTAAATCAATCTTTCCAGATATCTTTCAGATTTATTTTCAAATAAAATACTGATGGAGCCTCATTAAAATAGCCACATTCAATTTCTTCATTTTAAGCTATCAAAATTATCAACTGTTAACTAAAATTGTACGAAAGAAGTAAGAAATATTTTTTTCAAGTAAATCAAAGTTATTGTTTACTTGTAACAACCAGAATTGTTGGAATTTTTTTTTCTTTTTTAGATGCGTTCGTAATTATGTAAATACTTAGCACCTAAATTTGTCGTTCAGTCCGCCAGTCCGTTTGCATATAACAACGAAAAAACTGTCCAACCGAATCGTTTGGAATTTAAAATACATGATTATTACATATTTTGTAGATTAATTTCAAATTTTATGAAAATTGGATGAATATATCAATTAGAGGTGAATCAAAAGTATTCCATTGCATTACGGTCAAAGGGGAAAAAAGTTTCAAGTGCATATTAATGGTGTTACATTCATTCGAACATAACAAAATTGATATGCATCTATAAAATACGTATTATAATATACATTTTACATTATATGTGGTAAGAAGAACATTTTTAATGATTTACAAGGCCGAACAATGTATTACATTGCATAATGGTATAGGAAGAACATTGTTTGATTCGCATTTTAATTGGAATTAGCTATTTACAATTTTATGAAGTTTATATATGAGAGTGGTGTTTTTAAAACTTCTTTATCGTACGAACGCACCACATTTGGTACACTTCACGTTCAATTTCCGACTTGTTTTTATTTGTGAAGAATATACTATTCTTAAACTAATACTGAAACACTGTGTACCTTATTTGTATTAACACACATTAGACTTTATTCTATTGTATCATTTAAATAGTATTTCTTAACTAACCATATTAACGGATTTTTTAAACTTCTATTTAAATGTCAAAATATTTAAATCCGTAAAATTTGCTCTCATTATAATAAGTAAAATATTATAAGAATACAAACGGTATTATACAAATAAACATGAAAATAAAAAGTATAAGTGCAGAAATCTTTGATACTAAAATAGTTTTTATGGGATTTAATGTAGTAATTTTCAAATTTAATTTCAATAAAATAAAAAATCTAATAAATCGCCTTCCTTATATATTGTTACTTTTGAAATGGTTTTTGAAGTGTTTTTTGAAAATCACCCTCCACATATATGTTTCACATTAATTAAAAATATTGTACTTATCCTGTAATAATTCAAATTTTTTGTGCATGTATAGCTGTCAAAGTTAAATGTTAAATAAGTGTGCAGCAAAGAAATTTGTAATGCACTTTTCAAATAGTGATAAACTACTGTATTTTTTTCACGTTCATTTGACTTTGACTCAGAAGCTATTCGTAAAATACTTCTTTTATTTTTTTATCTATTAAAAGATGTTAATTTAAACTTCATCTTTTATAACTATGTGTATTAAACATTTAATGTTTTAAATTTCTTAATAACAACTATACATTAGCTTTCTAAAGGAATTTTTTAACTTTGCTATGAAAAGAATGTCTTTTCTGTCTGCAGATCTAAGGAATGGCAATGGCTAAGGAAAATTGGCTGAGGATAGACCAAGGCAACTCCTATTACATTTCAGGAACATTTATTACATTCATTTTCCATTTTTTGGATAATTAGTTGGTATACTTCGTAAATTAAATGATCGAAAAAGTAAAAGTCTTACCGTTATGTGCCAGAAATTCCATTTCTGAAAGCGGAAATTGGGAAGATCAGAATTTAGAAAGCGTGTTATTTTTCTTACAAATTAATAGACTTTTTTATTGCTTTAATAAGGTGTCACACGAAATACATATATCCTTATATCCTTATATCCTTATATATATTACAAATGTGAAAGTGTGTCCGAAAATTGGAATGAACTTGGCTTCAAAACGGATGGATTAATGTCTTTGAATTTTTGTATATAGATAGATTATTGGTCTGAAATGAACATAGGCTAATTTTTATTTATTTTATTCAAATATTTTTCTTAATAATTCAACATTTCACTATTTTTCATACAGAATAAATTGAAAAAAATTCCATAATATTTAATCATCTTTCTTTTTTCGTTGCCAAAAAAAAAAAAAAAAAAAAAAAAAAAAAAAAAAAAATAGGAATAATTATTTTTCTTCTGTAATTAATTTTCAACCGAAAGATTTTCACGTGATAAAAGAAAATGAAATAAATGGATCCTATTCTGTATTTCGGTTCGAGATTAAAAACCGCGATTTTACCAATTGTGACGTCAGAGGAATACTGTTTTTCTTCTTATATCACGCAGACGATTATATAAAATTTCTTAGAAGATTCACAAGAATATAACTTCACAGTTTACAAGAATATGGATATTTTAGTAGTTTTTCCAGATATTAATCCATAATAAAAATGAACCTTTTTCTTTCTTTCGGTTCGAGGCTATAAAATTCAACTTTTTACCAATTGTGACGTCAGAGGAATACTTTCCATTAAGAATTTTAAAAATATCAATGTAACGTCATATCTGAAACAAAGTATAAGTTTTTAAATTTTCAAAAATTCTGTTTTTTTTTCTTTTTTTTTTTTTTTCGTTTTACGGAAACTACCCCCTTTTTGACACTTTCTAACATGGTCTAAAAGTGTTTACGACTTCAACCTGTCTGTAAACCGGATGCCGAGTGCCTGGGGTCTGCCGTCTGTTTGTCCGTGTTTCAACTTGAGTAAATATAGTGGGATTCATACAAAAATAACATACGTTATTGAGATTTTCTATAGCATGTGCGGCATTGAAAATGAACCAGGTAGCAATTATAGCTGAATCACAGGAGCACTCAAAAGGACACTTTACATTATGATATACGGCGAAAAAATCATTTGTGGTGTATTTCGATAATGTTACATAATTTTAAATGTAATAAAATTTACATGCATTTTTAAGGTTCACAAGAACTAGGTTACTATCGAATATGTTAAGTATAGTATATATAGTGTGCGTTCAGTGAGCTCAAAAGTATTTCAATATATCATAGTCTGTGAATAAAAACCATTTGCAGCATATTTTAATAATGTTATTTTATTAAGGTTATTTTAATAATATTGAAATTGATATCAGTTTCTGGAGTGCACTAAAACAGGATTTCTGTAGAAAATGGGGTGAAAGGTTTAACATTCTTTTACAAGTTAACAGAAAAATGTTCGGTAATATAATAGTCTACGGGGAAAAATATTCCCAGCGTATTTTAATTCGTTGCACTATTTCAAACGATGAAATTAATATACTGAGATAATCAATACAATGATAAATACTGAAATTTACTAATATGTTTGCAGTAAAGTATGATTTGCATCACATTTGTTGTTCATTTACAGAGACACATAAAAGATTTTGGACCTGTGTCCAGATCTCAGATATTGTATCCAAAGTATGGTCTATTAGAAAAGATTGCTGAAGAGCTTTTTCAATTACAGTATCTGTTTTAAGGAAAACTAATGCATCCTGAAGTTTAGCTACATTTGGTATAATAAGAGATGTTTGTAGAATTTAAATATATCATGTATCGGACTATACAATAAACTGGATATACGGTCAACTGTGCAATAGCGATTCCCGAAAATATGAATTCAATAATTGGAATCGGGTTTTTTGCTTGAATAATAAAGCTAAATATGCGGTCGTATAAATATTTGCACGTAATATACAGGACTGTACAAAAGAATTCAAGTACGTTTCTGTCTATTATTAGAAATTGCTAAAGGTGAATTTTAATCTTTGTTATACTTTTTCTAACTAAGCAAAATTTTAACATTGTATTTAGAATATTTACAAGCACATAGATCACATACACAGATGCAGAAAAGAATGGGCTAATGGAAGTTATGTATTATGGAAATGTTGGATATTTTTTTATTACCTAGGTTTAACACATGATTTTTTCTTTATTTGATATGGAATTCTGAAATGCACTACAACATGATTTCTGCACCATTGGGATGCGTTACAGGTGTTCTACAGTATAAATGATTGCAATTTCATTTTCGCGATTATTATCTAACACATTTTCCATTTCTTTGACTGAGTTCTTTAAGTTCCCTATAAAAAAAACTACTGCATAGCCTGGTATAAGATATGTGTTATATATATTTTAAATTATTGTTATGAAATGTTTTTTTAATTAAAGCGTTTATCTTTTTTTTTATGCTACGTGAACGACGTCACGTGTAACAGCTAGTATATTATAAATGTGAAAGTGTGTCTGAAAAATTGGAATGAACTTGGCTTCAAAACGAATGGATTAATGTCTTTGAATCTTTGCATATGTTTATATTATAGAAGTGGAATGAACATAGGCTAATTTTTATTTATTTTATTCAAATATTTACCTTAATAATTCAAAATTTAATTATTTTTCATACAAAATCAATAGTCGTTTTTCAGATAAAATTTAACCATTTTCCTTTCCTGTTGCCAAGAAAATAAAAAAATTGGAATAATAATTTTTCAGCGGCAATAAATTTTTAATAAAAAATTTCCAAGGGAAAAACTATAATAAAATAATTTAAAAGAAAATGAATATGACGTCATGTTTGAAATAAAAATAAAAGGTGTATTTTTTAAAATATATTTAACAAGGATATTTGTTTAGTTAATGGGAATTTTTGTGTAAAATATGGTGACATAAATTAAAAGTAAAAAGAATGAAAAAGAATTATATTTTTAATAAAATGGTTCACTTATGAAAATGTGACGTCATAGTTGAAATAAAACAGGTACTTTATAGCAGTCGTTAAAAATACAAGGGGTATGTATATCAGTAGCTAATGAAGCGAGATAAATAATGACGTCATATTAAAAATGAATCAGAAATATTTTTTACTTATAGAAATTAATAAGTTAAAAGATACATACAAATGAATATTTTTATTCAAAACTCATAATTATCAATGGAAGAAATTTTTTGTAGGGAAAAGGCGGAAAATAAAACTACTGATTAATGTATTTTTGGCTCAATTTTTTAACACTTTCGAACAAAGTTGAAAAGTTATTATGTTTTCGGTTTGTCTGTCTGTCTGATCGCTTTCTAACTTTCGTAAATATACTCCGATTTCCATGAAATTTTTGGACGTTCCGTTTACCTAGCACGAATACCTATTGAAAATAAAGTTTCTACCATGATTAATTTATTTACAGGGATTGTCAAAAAAATGCCTTACATTACGGCATTATGGGGAAAATCGTTTTAATTAAATTTAACGATGTTACATCCTGCGAAACATATTCAAATTTATATGCATTTACAAAGTGCACTAAAATATGCATTTTGTAAAGTATGTAGTGAAAAGGACACTATATATTATTCATTTACAGGGTTACACAGAAGAATTCCATTGCATGAGAATAAAGGGAGGAACATTTTCCGACATATTTTAATTATGGTAAACGATTTCATGTATAATCAAATTGATATACGTTGCTGAGGCTTAATGTGAGTTATTGCATGCATAATACGAAGTGCATAGCATTTACAGGGACACACAAAAGATTTCAAATATTATATATTCTATTCGAAGTCTGTATATGATGGATGATGACTGTTGCATGGGTGAAATCCATTTTGAATTATGATATGTGCTTTTAAGTTTCGCTAATTGTATGCATATTAAATGGAGAGTATAAATGGTAATAGTATAAATAGTTAAATTTAGATATACAGGGTTACACAAAAGATCTCGGAAAGGTTACTGAATATGAGCGTAATTTACTTAAATGTGGTTTTTAAAAAAAATATGCATTTTTATTTTGAACTGCATTTAGTAAACTAAGAAATGTTTGTAGTATATATATAAAATGATATACTGGGTCCCGGAAAGAACTGGATACAAGGTTGTCTTCGGATGATAATTTCTGAAAATGTAATTTAGGTAGCAATAAGAAATATTTTTGTTTGAATTAAATTTTAGAAAGATACTTTCGTGTATTAAAGGAACTTGGAAAACTACAGGACTGAACAAAAGAATTCAAGAATGTTTCAATCTATTAGTATTAATCGCTGAAAGGAAAATTTTAACCAGCAAACAAATTGACAAATAGGGATTATCAGAAGTTTTATACCATAAATTCGCGATAAAAAGTTAATTACACATGCTTTTCATCATCGAAATTTTTTGCTTGATTGATCAATTATTTCTTGTTTAAATGTTATGTGAACGAAGTCACGGGCAACAGCTAGTATATTATAAATGTGAAAGTGTGTCCGAAAAATTGGAATGAACTTGGCTTCTATACGGATGGATTAATGTCTTTGAACCTTTGCATATGGATAGATTATAGGAGTGGAATGAACATAGGCTAATTTTTATTTATTTTATTCAAATATTTTCCTTAATAATTCAAAATTTAATTATTTTTCATACAAAATCAATAGGTATTTTTCAGATAAAATTTAACCATTTTCCTTTCCTGTTGTCAAGAAAATAAAAAATTGGAATAATAATTTTTCAGCGGCAATGAATTTTTAATAAAAAACTTCCACGCGAAAAACTATAATAAAATAATTTAAAAGAAAATAAATATGACGTCATGTTTGAAATAAAAATAAAAAGTGCATTTGTTATAATACATTTAACAAGGTTATTTGTTTGGTTAATGGGAATTTTTGTGTAAAACATGGCGACATAAATTAAAAGTAAAAAGAATGAAAAAGAATTATATTTTTAATAAAATGGTTTACTTATGAAAATGTGACGTCATAGTTGAAATAAACAGGTACTTTATAGCAGTCGTTAAAAATACAAGGGGTATGAATATCAGTAGCTAATGGAGCGAGATAAATAAGGACGTCATATTTAAAATGAATCAGAAATATTTTTTACTTATATTAAATAATAAGATATAAGTTACATACAAATGAATATTTTTATTCAAAACTCATAATTATCAATGAAAGAAATTTTTTGTGGGGAAAAGGCGGAAAATAAAACTACTGATTAATCAATTTTTGGATCGATTTTTTAACGCTTTCGAACAAAGTTGAAAGGCTATTATGCTTTCGGTTCGTATGTCGTCTGGTCCTTTTCTAACTTTTGTAGATATACTCCGATTTCCATGAAATTTTTGGACGTTCTTAACGTTTACCTAGCACGAAAACCTATTGAAAATAAATTTTCTACCATGATTAGTTTATTTACAGGGACGGTCAAAAAATTTCCTTACATTACGGCATTATGGGGAAAATCGTTTTAATTAAATTTAACGATGTTACACCCTGTGAAACATATTCAAATTTATATGCATTTACAAAGTGCACTAAAATATGCATTTTGTAAAGTATGTGGTGAAAAGGACACTTATTATTCATTTACAGGGTTACACAGAAGAATTCCATTGCATAAGAATAAAGGGAGAAACAGTTTCCGATATATTTTAATTGTGGTAAAGGATTTCATGTATAATCAAATTGATATACGTTGCTGAGGCTTAATGTGATTTATTTCATGTATAATACTAAGTGCATAGCATTTACAGGAACACACAAAAGATTTCAAATATTGTATATTCTATTCGAAGTACTGTATATGACGGATGATGACTGTTGCATGGATGAAATGCATTTTGAATTATGATATCTGCTTTTAAGTTTCGCTAAATGTATGCATATTAAATGGAGAGTATAAATGGTAATAGTATAAATAGTTAAATTTAGATATACAGGATTAAACAAAAGATCTCGGAAAGGTTACTGAATATGAGCGTAATTTACTTAAAGGTGGTTGTTAAATAAAATATGCATTTTTATTTTGAACTGCATTTAGTAAGCTAAGAAATGTTTGTAGTATATTTATAAAATGATATACAGGGTCCCGCAAAGAACTGGATACAAGGTTGTCTTCGGATGATAATTTCTGAAAATGTAACTTAGGTAGTAATAAAAAATATTTTTGTTTGAACTAAATTTTAGAAAGATACTTTCGTGTATTAAGGGCATTTGGAAAACTACAGGGTTGAACAAAAGAATTCAAGAATGTTTCTATCTATTAGTATTAATCGCTGAAAGGAACATTTTAAACAACAAACAAATTATCAAATAGGGATTATCAGAAGTTTTTTACCATAAATTCGCGATAAAAAATTAATTACAGATGCTTTTCATTATCGAAATTTTTTTCTTGATTGATCAGTTATGTCTTCTTTAAATGTTATGTGAACGAAGTCACGGGTAACTGCTAGTAAATAAATAAACGACATGCATCGATATCTTTAGAGATAAAATCCATTATCTTGATAATTCATTACCGATCAAGACGATATCAAAGAAAGTCTATTTTGTCCCTAAAGAAACCAAAACATATCAAGTTGTTTATTTTTTTATAGATGTATTTTGTGCGAAATCTCATTTAAGTCAAGGATATTTTTTAAATCAGTTTACATATGTATGAGAAGATGATGCTCTAATTGCTAAATTTAATGACCAAAAAAATCTTTTTGGCCTATTTTTCACGCCATCTTCATAAACACTCATCAGCTGAACCATAAAAAAATAAAACTAAACAAATTTATCCATAATTACGTTGTTTAAAATTTCTAACGGAAAAATCCTTTAACTCTTTAAAAGTAATAATAATTTAAAAAACTCGAATTTGTGCCCCCCCCCCCCCCCCTCAACCATTCTCTGTTTGTTGCATCCTACTTCACGTTAGTTTTTAAAATGCGGAACACCCTATTCACATTAAACCATATTCAATATCGGTTATCCGTTCGAAAATACATCAGTATTAAACTTCATAAAAAGTGTTTTCCAATCGTCATTTCTGTGTTTCTTGCGATTTCTGCAAAATTTAAAAATTTACATCCAATCATCCTTTTGAATACTGCAATCTTTTTTTTTTTTTTTTTTTTCTTCTGTTTAATATGAGCATTAATCATTTTGAAAACATTAATCTGACTTTTGCTAATTCTATTTTTTAGTGATGTTTAAAATTCCAAATCATCTTCGTAAACAAAATCACATAAAAGCAAATAATATAAAAGTACAAAACAATATGGCTTACCTTTAGAGGGATACCTTTGGTTAAAAAATAAATTAACCCTTTCAAAAAATTTTCTTTCCATAAAACACATTTCCAAATTCCGCTTTTTCTAAATTATTAAAATTTTATATCGGTTTCGTAAATAAAAATATGAAAAGAAATCAAATTGTATGAAAAAACAAAAAAGGTCGATTTTCCTCTAAAGGAATACCGTCAGTTAAAAAAATAATAATAATAAAATTAACCCTTTTAAAAACTTTATTTTTTCTGAGTAGCTTTTGTTTATTTCTAGAATGTTTAGAATTCTTCATCGGTTTTGAAAACAGAAATTACATATATACTCACGTATAAATCGAGGAAATTCTATTAAGTTTCGTCAAGTAAATTGGGGAATGAGGGTCGATTTAAGCGCGAGCATATTTAAAAAATAAAGCCTGCAAAATTCCGGCTTTTTATGTACACGAATTGTAAAGTAATACATAAAATAAAAAACAAGAATAATTTAACATAATAAACATTACAATGATGAGTTTTTATTTAATTAAGGTACCCTGGGGTAATAACGCCACGTTAAGGTTCTACCAATTTTCACGGCTTAGTTTTAGATTGTATTTTTCAAACAAATATAGAATCTGATACAGCAACTCATTGACTATCTATATAAAATAAAATAATTTAACAGATAAGTATTCATAAAATGTAATGGCGTTTTTTCTTGACCAATGCTATTTGGCGTTATTACCCACCTATATGGGTAATAACGCCATGCAAACAAAACTATGAAATAAGATGGAATAATTGCATGTAGATAGCCCAATTCTAAAAATATAAACTCTACAAACTTAAAAATTGACAAATTGCATTCTAATCTATTGAAAATGTTCAATTTTTTGTGAAAGTGTAAGGAAAATAAAGGTATGGTGTGGGAGGAGAGGATGAGGCAAAAGAATATCAGACCGTGAGCTTCTTTTTTCTTAAAAAGGACCGCTTAAATAGAAATATGAGAAACATTGGACAGTTTTAACTGTGTTTATTTGAATCAGTATTTAGGATGTAGCTCGGCCACTGAAGGGAATCAACCGGGGTACTAAAGTCAAGGATTGGCGTTATTACCCCGGTATAGTTATTGCGCTGTACATTTTAAATTACAAATTATCTCGAGAAGATAGCCAAAATCTTCAACAACATTTTAAAAGTACATGAAATGCACTACAAATTTATGTAATTAACAAAGTATTTCCGGATAAAAATATAGTCTTCACATCACAAAACGTATCTCGCAAATTTTAGATCAAGCGTGAATTTTAGTTGTTTGTAAAAACAATAAGACCTAAAAATGAAACAAGTTAACTTGAAGCTGTTTTTTGCGATTTATATGACTCAAAACCCTTCTGCGCAGAGCACATTGGTGTCATTTACCTGATTAATTCATAATTATGCAAAATATAAGCACTTGGCGTTATTACCCCGCCTGGCGTTATTACCCCAGGGTACCTTACTACGTTTTTGAATTGGAAAGGGAAATATTTGATTTGATTTTGCAAAAAAAAATAAAAAATAATAAAATAAAAATATAAAAATCTGGTAAAACGTTAGGGAATCGACATATACGCGGAATTTTGATTTTAGCGCATTTTGCATTTGAAAGTTAAAAGGGTTAATTTAAAAAGGAATCGACTTACACGCGACTATATTACCAAACTAATATTAATAATACCTGACAGCATTTACGTTCTTTTTTGTATGGAATGCAACAATATGTTTGAAATATGTATGAATAATAGTGCTTAGAGAAATACAATACTGACAGGTGATACACTAACTAGAATTCACTAATAATTTTTTTTTTTTTTTTTTTTTTTTTTTTTTTTTTTTTTTTTACTATAATGTTTAAGAATCTGACTCGGCTCCGGTTTTTAAAGTACAGAGTTGTTCTTCAAAGATGCCAAACTGTAATATTTTCCTATAACATTTTTTGTTTAAGAATTATTAATATTAATCATTTGAAAAATGTTTATTACCAAAAACATATAGCTTATAAAAAAAAATACTAAAGTGTGTTTGAGAAAAAAATAACGATGTCTCTAAACACTAATAATTTCTTACCATAAATAAATTTTCTTCAAATTCCATTTAATGCAAGTCTAACTGGACACATTGCTGGACAAATAAAAAACTGGGTACATTGCCCTTTGTTGTCGATAATTACCGGAAGCGTGATTTTAGATGTACTATGCGTATTTTACATAAATTAAATTTCAATGTAATGTGTAGTTGCTTAAAATCTTTAGATAATAGGTAGATCTGCAGTAAAGAATTCGGTTAAACATTCGAATATTAGGAAAAGGATTTTTACTAGCTGAACTTAATTTGACCATGCTATGTAATAATCATGTAAAGCTGTAGAAGATGTAAATTCCATCACGTCAGCTGTGGCAAAAGTGAGTAATTTTTATTCTGCATCTATTACAAATGTTTCATCAGCAAATTTCACTAAAAGAATATGTAATTTATTTAAGTTTTGTTAAATTACATTTGGTTTTTGGTTTTCTTCAATTTATCTCTGTTTGACCAGTTTAACTGCTCAAAAACGTCAAAGTCAATGTTCAAAATCTTAAAAAATCTTATATTATAGATATTGTTTTAAAAAGGGAAAGAAATCAAAGTATAAAAAAAAGCTTAACAATATTTATAATTTTCAGGCTTTCTTAAAATGATTAATTGTTTTATTATTATTATTTATTTATTTTTCACGAAGAATTCAATTTTCATCATTCTATTATGTTTAAAGAGAAATACAATCCAATTAAGTAAAAGAAAGGAAATTCTAAAACGAATTACAAATACAATAAACATTTTTGAAAAACTGCCAAGTAATATAAACTTTTGTTAAGCTTTTCGAACATCGTTCCGAACAAAAAAGCTATTTTCGTGGAGGTTTTCTGTAAAGCTATGTTATTTAATCTCGAATGAAAAATTACAAGATTATCATTCTTAAAATGTACTTTCTACTCTGGGCTTTACTCGATAGTGATAGACTATTTTATTTCTATTTTCTATTAGTTCAATGTTTCTTAAAAAATACTTTTGTTGCCTTTAAGAAAATTATTTGATAATATATTTATACTCAGAAAATTGATTGTCCATTTTTCAAGACGTTGAAACCATTCCTTGAATTTATTCCTTGAATGCTAAAGATAGCCTGAGATGGGAATTTTTTTTTCAAAGATGGTAAATTACTTTGCATCATTTCTAAAAGAATCTATAAAAAAGGATGAAAAATGCATAAAATTTCAATAATGTGTCATAATTATCCACCTCTTTATCCCTATCGTATAACAGCACGGGGGAAAAACAGAAAGGGTTAAATCTCAAAAGCTCTGTACTGCTTCCGAAGTTTTCCTTTTTACATTTTGTTACATACTCATTATACAATAAGATAAACATCGCATTTAACAATCAGTTAAGGGTATATGGAACGTAATATATATATACACTATATTGCCATTGATTATGGGATACTTGCGATTTTAGACATTTTACTAAATATCTAGAAAAATACATGAGGAATCATCTCAAAACTCTTAGTGTATAAATATAATAGTATACGTCATACATCTCCGTGAAGATTTTTTACCGAAACGCCATAGGGGACCGTCAACAAATTAAAAAAATGAATATCTTTTGAATAACCCTGTCAAAACCAACGTAGCAAAAGCGCTCAAACTCTAGATTATGATTGAATGCCTTATTGTAATACACTGTGTTCATTTTTATGCAAATAGCATGCACACTCGCAGAGTAATTAAGGTTTTTATAAAAATGGTCCCAAATTTTTCCAAGTTTTTCCCTTATAATTTTCAGAGTTCTTAATATAAAATAATATTTTTTTCAGAAAATATGACAAACAACATTGCACACAGTACCCTGTAATCAAAATTAAAAAATAATAAAAATTGTATGAAAAATGAGTTGGTTTACTAAATAATGTTTTACTGCGCATGCGTCAAAGATATCAAAATTTCATTTGCATATTATGTTAGCTAAATGTATAGAGCAACTTTTGTAAAAGTCTCAAAATTATAGCTTGAAAATTCTGAAAGTAATCGTCTATAGAAAAAGGACAATATCCGTTGTTTCCAAAATGAAGCAAAAAAATGAGGGATTTTATCCAGAAGTAGTCGTAACATCCCGTATTGTGTATTCTACATTGACACTAATCAATGAATATATGGATACAACCCCTCTTGTTTTTGCTTCATTTTGAGAATAACGGATTTTGAACTTATTCAATTGACGATTATTTTCAGAATTTTCAAGCTATGATTTGGAGACTTTTACAAAAGTTGCTCTATACATTTAGCTAACATAATATGCAAATGAAATTTTAATATCGTTGACGCATGCGCAGTAAAAAATTATTTAGTAAACCTACTCATTTTTCATACAATTTTTATTATTTTTTCATTCTGATTACAGGGTACTGTGTGCAATGTTGTTTGTCATATTTTCTGAAAAAAATATTATTTTATATTAAGAACTCTGAAAATTATAAGGGAAAAAGTTGGAAAAATTTGAGGCCATTTTTATAAAAATCTTAATTACTCTGCGAGTATGCATGCTATTTGCATAAAAATGAACACAGTGTATTACAATAAGGCATGCAATTATAATCTGGAGTTTGAGCGCTTTTGCTACATTAGTTTTGACAGGGTTATTCAAAAGATATTCATTCTTTTTTAATTTGTTGACGGTCCCCTATGGAATTTCGGTAAAAAATCTTCACGGAGATGTATGACGTATACTATTATATTTATACACTAGGAGTTTCGAGATGATTCCTCATGTATTTTTCTAGATATTCAGTAAAATGTCTAAAATCGCAAGTGTCCCATAATCAATGGCAATATAGTGTATATATTAGTTAGTGACCTAAACAATCTAGCCAGAATACTACGATGCTAAATTATTACGTATCTAAAAGTTTATTGTGCTGAAAGTTTAAAAATAATAGATTTTCTGCACAGTAGATAAGTATTTGTTTTGGTGGGTTTTTTTCTCAAAATGTGTTTTATGTTTTGTTATACTTTTTTAAAATACTATATCAGGTAAAATACTGAAGCTAAATCGTTTCTTTAAATATGGCTAACATTATAGGTTTGAGTGAAATTAATTTTTAAATTATGGAAAATGTGTTCTTAAAATTTTTAGGATTTTCAATGTTTGCATTAAAGTTTTTAATTTAAATTTTTTTAAACCAAAATGAAGGTTAAGTTTTATTTGTCTCAATTTTGTTTTCGGATGCCATAACAAAGTGGACGGTGATACATTCAACAATTTTTTTTAAACGTGTACCGAACGGACATACTGATAAAAATAATTCATTGAGATATGTAGAAAGTTAATTATGTCTTGAAATTAATTTCTTTTGTTTATATTTGTGTTAAAATGAACATATTTGTCGTAAAAAAAATTATGTCTAATTTTATTTTTGAGTAAATTACGTGATAATAATCCGACAGTAGGCATTCAAAATCACGAATTTGACAAAAAAGTAGATTCTTTTCCTTTTGAGAATTATGAAACTAGTTGCTCAAATTTATCTCATTCAAATATAATTTTTCCATTCTGAGGCTTCTTCTTAGATCTATAAGCTTTTGTATTTATAAAAAGTTTACGTGTTTAACCAATTTGTTTTTCTGAAAATGCTGTTTTTTTTTATTGAAAATTTCGCACATTTCTAAACTTTGAAGCGTCTCATGCGCTTTCCAAATTTTCAGATTACTTAAGAATTGTTATTTTATAGCCGCTATACATTAATAAATAAAAGTTAGCATAAAAAATTCCATGTCAAGGATATTTAATGTTAAAATTCAAATGAATATCAAAACATATCGCACATTTTGGGAAAACGAAGCATAATTATCATTTTTTCTACTTATGCTTCAACAAATCAATACAAGTCATGCCAACTTCCATTGTAATATATAAAAAGCATTTAATCAATAAATATTTTCGCATTTCATGAAAAATAAATCTGCATGGAACATTTTAAAATATGACAATTATTTCTTATTTTAAAAAATTACAAATTGTATAATTTTAAAACTTTTTATTATTTTATCACCAAATTTTTAATATAATTATTTGAGCTTGCTATTAGCATTTGTGTCAATTTCCAAATTAATCCACTTAAAATAGAAGGATTAGGTTTTTATGTCCATGGTCCCCTTGAATATTTCTCAAAAACTACTCTATTTTACTTGTCGGGGTTGTACTATGCATTTAAAGGGAAATGCAAAAGAATTTGGTTACAATATTACCTATAATCAATAATAGTTAGATTTACATTTTTAAAGCAGTATTCATTTTTAAATTTAACCAATATTTCCATGTTATGTGCTGTGAAATATTTTTTAAATCGAATTCTTGGCTGCCCAAAAGTAACCAGCTACATTTTAGCGTATTGTCGGAAATTGATTAAGGACAGTTTCGTACTGCAATTTGAGTTTCCCATGTGAACGGATGTTTGCTTATCATGTACTATCTATTGAAAGCTGTAGTACATTCAAAGGGATGTATAAAATAAATTAGACTGCCAAAATTATTTTTATGACTTTTGATAGTAGTATCTACAATAGTTTTTAATATGTTTAGCATTTTGGAAAATGTTTATAGAGACGTCGCCTTAAACATCCTTGAATGGTAAAGCAGTATTGCAGTATAGTTCATGTGTTGGAACGTTTTTCATAATCCACGTTTTATGATGATTACTTTGTTGTTTCTTTTATCTCTCTTTTCTTATAAAAAATCAGAAATCGCACGTTAAACGTAGCAAATATGTTGTGTTCGTATTATAACGAATGTAACCAGAAAAATTCAGATCTTTGTGTAATAATATAATGTACGTTACTTCGGATATAGTATTTTATTCTAAATCTTTTGTGTGTTTCCTGTAAATACTGTATGCTTTTTGTTATGCAAGAAGAAAGTTGTATTAAGCCTCAGCAACGTATATCAATTTCATAAAATGTGAAATAATTTAATATAATTAAACGCGCTCTAAAAAATGTTTCCCCCAATATCATTATGTAATGGAATACTTTAGTGTGGCCCTGCAAGTTAATAAAAATTATTTGCACAATAAATTGTACACAAAATATATTTTATTGTATACTTCATAGATGCATATTAATTTTATTATTATCATTAAAATGCACTCTGGTGAAAAAAAAAATCTAATATTTTTTCTGGGATGCACGGATCCTGCTAAGCGTCCAATCACTCATAATAATTTGTATCTTCTATAAATTTCAAACCAATCATTAAATGTTATTTTAAGCACATTAAAGTGTTTCCAAGTTTAGACATTACCTTAATACTGTTTCTTTTTGTGATATATACGTACAAAGGCATTAACGGGTATTACGATATGAAAGAAATTGTAAAAGAACATTGTCGTCCAAGTAAATAATTTTTTAAGTACATATTATGTAACCAAGTATTTTTGTTTTCCTTAATATTTATAATAGCCTTTCAAAGTGAGAAAAGAAAAATTATACCTGCAATTTAGCATAAAAGATTATAAGAACATTATTTCTTTTTTCATTAAATTTTGTATAATTTCGAATTATTATGTTTTAAGCGTACTGTATTTTTATGTGTTTCATTTATTATTCCTTACACTACATGAAACTCCGCAATATATTTAAATTGAACAATGTGAAATGTATAACTTTCAAATTCGGGGAAAAGATTAGCATTAATATTTGTATTAAGTCTTTGATACTTGCATGCACTGATTTCTTATATTATAATTTTCTTATTGAGGTAAATGTTTAGCCTAGAATCACTATTTTTGTGATTTTTTTAAAATATTTTTATTATTTGAAATTAAAGTTAAAAAATGTAGGATTAAAAAAACTTACTTTTAGCTCAGTGATAATTAGAAGCAAAGTTATAATCTAAGATATCAATGGGAAATGAATTTTCTGAAATCTGAAGTGATCATTTAAAGAGCAACAGAAAGATAAAAATTTTAATACTCAAATATATAACATATAATACGTACCCTAATTGATAACTACCTACAAATAAGGTTTATTTTAAAGTTATTAACTTCATATATAATTTTTTGTGCTAAATTGAAATCTTAATTTGCGTTTTCTAATGTACACATTTACGTGAAGCATCATTATTTAAAACGTTTTTAAGATAGTGAAGATATTTAAGATATTTTTGTCACAAGGTTCTGTTCACCTATGTGTTTGTTATAAAGCAAAATATAGTTTTTAAATTTGTAGATATTAATTAAAGAGCTATTTTTATGAAAAATAGACACCAATTTTTCAAAATAATCATTGGGTTTTGTATGAAAAATTTGATACTTGTATTTTAAAAGGTCTTGCTAATATTTTTACTTCATAGCACTGGTAATTGGGTTGCTAATATACTGTTGAATAAGATGTTAAATATAATTAATAAATTTTGTTTAAGAAAGTTTCACATAAACGCAATTCGTTACTGAAATTTAACTAATTATTGCTTAAATTTGAAAATCGAATTAAAATTCTACACTGTAGAAGAACTCCGTTAAATTTACGGCGCAGTAATATTCTCAGCAGTTTTTGTCGCAAATTTAATTGGTTTTTTTACAGTGTAGTAAAAATTTATATGAATCCATAGCATTACTCTCTGTTTTCTGTCTTCCCTAATTACTCCATAATTAAATTCCCTAATTCATTAATTACTCCCTAATCTTCTTAAATAGATACATAGTGTTGTGGTTACTCATAACCACTGCCATATTTTTATTCAATTTAATTTATCAAGTATTTTATTAATCTTTATTCATTTAATATTAAAATTCGCATTCTAAAATTTATTTTAATTCTTGCCTTTTAAAGCTTCACCAGTAAACTTTTCTTTCTTACGTAACATTTCTTTTATTTCAAAATGATAAAATGATTTTGAATTCGGTACTCCCTGCAAAAGATATTTCTAGAACAATCTACGATATTCCAAAGGTTATGTCACTTCCGATTTCTGACTCCTCCTCCTACCAATCAGATTCAAAGCAGCAGATACGTAATTTAAAACAAGTGAATACCTGTCTGCTTTATTGGCTTCGCATCTTTAAAGTGCTATAAAATTTTAATCTTAAAAATTGAATTTTGCTACCGCTTTTCTTTACTCGTTTGGCATCTCATTTCTCGCTCCTTTTTCTAACTCTGCCAATTGGTGAGTTATGGTATCATGGCAACCCTCTCCCTACGTAGGTGGGATTTTGCTCGAAGAGAATCAGAGTGTGTTCGGAGCCAGCGATGATTGTTTTCTTGAAAACGGAATGAATTGTCTGTTTGCAACGAAAAATAATCTGAAATCAAAAGTGAAATTCTTAAAATGATAATGATTTGATGAGCACCATATATTCTATTTGCGACAAAAAAAAGGGTCCTTGTGAATGGGGCTAATGGAGTGAAGAAAATTCTTCGAATGATAATGATTTATTTCCGGTTCGCGATTTTCACTTCCGTTTACGATATGCTACATCGTTGTATAGAAAGAATACGTCCTTGCTCCTATCATGTTACTCCACATCCCCCAAGGGTAAAATAATCATTTTCAAGTATGTGTTTCTCATCTAAATTATATGTTAAAAGTGATGCTGTTAAAGGCAGGGCTCTAAAAAAATGAGAGTTCCTGTAAGTATAGTGTCTTTATTCTTCAGAATAAAACAAGATTTATTTTTCACCAAAATAAAAAAATTCTTTTGAAGAAAAAGTTTCTGTGCATCCTTTTGTTTGTGCTTTAATTCTATTTTTCAATTTCCTCCAGGTAATCTGTTTTACTATTCTTTTTATTTTTTCTTTAATTCAATTTTAGTTCTGTGCATATGTTAAAGAATAACGACTGTCATGTCAAAGGGTCTTTTGTGGCCAAAACAACGCAATTGTACGCAAGTCAATGTTCCTTTTGAATTATTAGTATTAGTTTTTCTCGGAACGCCAAAAACGTTCCAAGCAGACACAACACATAGTAATAATAAATATACATTTTTTTTTAACTCCCTGACCGCTGAGCAAATAAGCAAAATCGTAATGTAGTTTAATCTAAAAGAACATGTTTTTTTATCAATATATGTTGGATATATATACACATTAATTAAACGGTAGGTTTCGCTGCAATAGAAGCAGCATTTAAATTAATGTAGATATTTTACACTTTTAAAATATTAAATTATGATTTATATTTTGGAAGATTCAAGTGAATCTTCCAAATGGCCTATACGTAATAAACGTTTTTATATCACATGATACAAAAATGTTTATTACGTATAGACATATTGAGTTCTAAAATAAGAATAATAATTTAATATTTAAAAAGTGGATTATATTATATTGTATTAATAGTGCTTCGAATGCAGCGAAACCTACAGCTTAGTTTATATATATATCATTTCGCTCTTGTGAGAAGAGTAATAAAGTACTCTATAATCAAAATTTATACTTATTTAAGAAATAAAATGCTTCTGTAAATCTATTTTATTCTTTAAATTTCAATTTAGAAATTTTTAAGATAACACTTGTAAATTTCCAAATGTGTAAAAAAAGTCCGCGTTGGGATTTGAATGAAGTATATCTTAGCTAAAGCCGCCAATGCTCTACCAACTGAGCCAACCTGGACAAATTTGAAGGGCTTTTTCACTCGTCTTGCCTTTATGGTCACTGTATTGTTAACTCTTTCGAATCCTGTGCACTATTAATAGTACATTTCTTTTTATCAAGTATTATTTTATTTTAACAATTACTTAGTTACTTTCGATATTTATAAATTATAGTATATGGCTATAATTTTCTTAAAATGATTTTATTTATAATTTGACAATTAGTACAAAAATAATAATAATACTAAGTTTTATTAATCATATTTCATGAATTAAAAAGTTTACAAAATAAGTACGTTCGTTAGATTCCAGACAATGATTTCATCTTTAAACTTCAGTAGGTCTATTTGGATAGCTACGTTTAACGATATTAAACTAAAATTAATTTTGTATTGAAAATAGAGAAAAATTTAGACATGAAAATATTAAAGTTTAGTTATATTCGTGAGTCTTCCATATTCGTCCAGTACAATGCAATTGAAAGGATACGCGCAGCTTCAGTCAAAATATATAGTTCATTTGAATCCCGACAAGGCGTTTTTTAATCACATGGAATTTTACAACTGTTATAATTCATTTCAAATTGATAATTTGAATTAAAATTAATTCATTTTTGTTATTATACTCATTAAATTACGTTTCTCATATTTCAGTTTTAAAATATTTGGTCTAGAATTGTTTGTATTTCTAAAACATGCTGTATACGGTTAAAAAAAGTTCCTCATTCGCATATTAAAAAGTTTTCCTACAATAGTTATTTATCTATCACAAATATATCAAATAATTTTCTCAACAAATTTAAACAAAAGTTAGCGAAAATTTTTCATCACATTTCTGGAAATAATAATTTCATATAAAAATGAAACTTTGCTGGAGTAAGAATAGATTCTGAAGATATTCTTTCATACTTCATATTGTACAATAATACTGAATAAACATAAAATAGAATATTCAAAAGTACATATTATGAAAAATATTTACATTAGAACTAGACTTCTTTTTTAAACAATAGCTTTCTCAAAATAAATGGAATACCTTTTACATTCAACTGCTTTCGTTCTAAGCGTCGAACAAGATTCAATGGAAACAAACTTCAGATGTTGCCATTCGCAGGTTTTAACAAGTTGGAAATTGCACGTGAAGCGTAGCAAATTAGGTGCGTTCGTACGATAACGAAGTTTTAAAAATATTACTTTCATATGTCAATCTCATAAAATTGTAAATAGTGAATTACAATTAAAACGCTCATCAAACAATGTTCTTCCTATACCATTATATAATGTAATACTTTTGTGTGGCCTTGTAAATCAATAACAAATGTTCTTTGCACCACAAATTATGTATGATGTATATTATAATATGTACTTTATAGTTGCATATAAATTTTATTAAGTTCGTATGAGTGTAACACGATTAAAATGCATTTGAAACATTTTTCCCATTGACCGTAATGTAACGGAATACTTTTGAGTGTCCCTATAATTGATCTATAAATCCGATTTTCATAAAATTTGAAATAACTCGACAAAATTATGTAATAATTATGTAGTTTAAATTTCAAACGTATAGAATATATTTGAAACTTTTTCCTAATTGACCATAATGTAACTGAATAATTTTGATTGCGCCTGTAATTGATCTATGCACACGATTATCAAAATATTTGAAATAACTCGACAGAATTATGTAATAATTGCGTATTATAAATTTCAAACGATTAAAATGCATTTGAAACTTTTTTCCCCATTGACCGTAATGTAATGGAATACTTTTGATTTCCCCTGTAATTGATCTATGCATCCGATTTTCATATAATTTGAAATAACTCGACAAAATTATGTAATAATTATGTATTTTAAATTTCAAACGTATAGAATATATTTGAAACTTTTTCCTAATTGACCATAATGTAATTGAATACTTTTGATTGCCCCTGTAATTGATCTATGCACACGATTATCAAAATATTTGAAATAACTCGACAGAATTATGTAATAATTGCGTATTTTAAATTTCAAACGATTAAAATGCATTTGAAACTTTTTTCCCCATTGACCGTAATGTAATGGAATACTTTTGATTGCCCCTGTAATTGATCTATGCATCCGATTTTCATAAAATTTGAAATGACTCGACAAAATTATGTAATAATTATGTATTTTAAATTTCAAACGATTCGGTTGGGTAGTTTTTGCGTTGTTATATGCGGACGGACAGACGGACGGACAGACGGACGGACTGAACGACAACTATAGGTGCTACGTATTATATAATTACGAACGCACCTAAAAAGTGTTTTTTGAAAATTTCCTCTTCTTTCTATATCCTTAATGGTGTTTCTTCTTTCGATTTACACATTAATACTTTAATGTATCTTAAGACTTTTAACAAAGTGTAAAACCACCATTATCAGTCATTAGAGATTCGTCTCGTTTTCTAACGCAAACTTTTAAAGAAACATTCATTAATCATGTCTTTCTGTTTTTGGTAACTTCGTTATTCTTTGAATTACATGAAAGTCTGCGATGGAGAGAAAATAAATGGATTAAAAAATAATTGTCCAAGATAAGAATGATGAATATGAGGTTAGGACATACTTACGGAAAATGATTTTATAGCTTTTTTCATCAATTTTCGTATATTTCCGAAAAACTGCTTTTGTATGAAATCTTATAAGACTTACTGGAATTTTATGTATCGAATCTTTTATTTCTGAAAGTACTTGAAACTCCGCAATGAATGGGTTTATATTGAATGAATTTAAAAACAGATTTTCAAAATAAGCATGATGTAATCGTTATAGTTTGGATAAATTTCGAAAGATAAAGTATTCATATTTCAAACATATCTATAATTTGACGAAGTAAGATGCCTTGCAAAGTAACATTTTTTTTTTCTTTGATTATATTTCTAATACATATAAATCTATCTTCAAATTTATTTATTAAAAATAGTTTTCCTTAAACATCTAATATAAAATTAGAGATTTAAATTGGTTTAAATATAGGGTAACATCCCCAGTAATTGGCATGCACCAATGAATGGCACATTCTAAAAGCATGTCCTAAAATAAGATTTATATCCAGTCTTTTAAAAATGTAAGACCATATACTAGTTATATACTCATTTACTTTAAAGATTTTAACTTTTATTTATGCTACTAGATGGCAATAATACCTAGTAAAGAGAAACAATTGTGATTTGCTCAAATTAGCCATTTTTGTTGCAAATGCTTCTTTTCTGGCTTAAGAAAGGCATGCTTTTCAATTCATTATTATCTGGTTTATAATGTATTTTAAATTTTAATGATAACAACAGTTTTATTTAGATGAAAAGGGTTACTTCAATTGTATAAAATTATTTTTGACACAAATATGTGGATTTCTGAATTAATGGTAGATGCCAATTAATGGTGCTTCAATTTTGCTTGTTCCAAGTAATTGGCACCTATTCCAATTACTAGTAAATCGCAAGATTTGAGATTAAACCACTTATTTTGGCAGTACTTTTAAAGTTTTAGACTAAATTTGTTTATCAGTGGTTTTTATTTGAAAATATGAAATATTATCAGTAATTGGAATCCATTAAAGCTTTGTATGTCAATCACTGAGGACAGCATGACAATTACTGGGTATAAATATAAATATATTGTATTGTTTTAAAATGTTCACATTTCAGACTAATATGCTGATTACTTCATCTCAAAAACCTGAAATATGGCATCTTCATCTAAAGTAAATTCATTTAAAGCGATTAAACCTAATGCAAAATATAAAGATTTTTTATATGAACATGTGCCAATTACTAGATCGCAAGGTGTCATACATTGGTGCTCTAGGTGCTAATTACTGGTGATTAGAGATACTTTTTATAAATGTATTTAAAAAATAATAATAATTTTTCGAAAATTTTTGCTTTTAGTGGGCAAAATAGATGCACAGATATGCATTCTTTGATTTAAAAATATTTGCAAGTAAATATTTTATTTCTAGGTAATGAAAATTGAAGTAAATTTAAAGAAAAATTCTTAATGTGCCAATTACTGGGGATGTTACCCTACTTATCACCTGATAAATAAATTTTCTAAAATAAAGAACATGTCAAAACTTACGGCGTGAATTTCTTTTTAAAAGAACATTTTAAGATATTTAACAATTTATAATTCATTGAACTTATAATTAGTTTGAAAACTGATAAAATAGGAATATTTACTGTTTTTTAATCTAAAATAGAATAATTAAAGAAAAAAATATTTGGGAATTACAAACATGAATTTTCAGAAACTTTGAGAAGAATTTTAAAAAGAAAAATAAACATATGTATACTTCTAGTTATTCTTCTAACAAAATAGTTGGATGAATGCCAAAGAGTTTGCATTATTTTGATTTAAAAAGAAGAAAAAAAAGGAGAAGAAAATCAAATAATTTAAAATTAATTCTTTAGAGCAAGAAAGAAAATAAATTAAAAGTTTTGTTTTGAATTCTTCTAATTAAACATCATAAGTAAAAGTTAATATTTTTTTTCAACTTATGAAAATCAACTTACGAACTCCAGTACTTATGAAAAGTGGGTATGTGTTGATTATTGGAAATAATAAAATGAGTTTTATAATGATCCTTTGGTTAGTATGAATATATACTACTGACAGTTTGAACTCAGTTTGGAAATTATTTTAATCTTTTGTATTCGAAGCTAAATATAACTTTTTTTACTTTTATTTTTATTCTATTTTCTGCGTTGTTTGTTAATTCTCCATGGATTTTTAGATCAATTCATTAGTTATGGATTGCATTTAATGATAAAACATATAAGACAGAAATTTGAATTACATAATACTATGTGAGTGAACGTAAATATCCTGCTGAAGATCGTGTCTTCAAATAAAGATTCCCGATTATGAGCCAATTTACTTGGGACAGGCTTAGAATGCCACATTATACTGGATCATATGCCAGCTCATCCTCAGTAAATTTCCTGTGCATCATTAATTAGACAACATCGATTACTGAAATTTTGACCATCAAGCAAGATTCATCCGACCAGTAGAAAAATGTTTGCTATTCCTTTCCTATTGCAATTTTTGAAACAATAGGGATTAAATTGGAAAACATACATTTTGAAAGCTAGAAAACGTTATTCGCCACAATGAAGAAATAACTATTGAACATCTGTAAAGCTATTTCATTAAGATTTTGTTCAAAAAATCTAGAGAACTGGAAACCAAAAAATTTATTCCACATAAGGTAGTTTACAAAAGTCCAATAAAATCTCCCTTTTTTATAAAAGCACGTAATGACTATCTGAAATGGTAAGAACATGCACGTGCAAAATTTAAAGAATTTAAAGAATTTAAAGAATTTCCCAAAATGCCAATTTTCAAGGGATTTTCAAGCGATAATTTGCAGGCGAATATTCAAAAGGCAGTAATATAATTCAAATAATTACTATCTCTGCATAACAGCTAGCCCATATAACATCTCATTCAGGTCACACATGGTCATAAGAGTCACAGTCACTACGGCGAAACAAAAACTAGGAAATTCAATATGTCTCTTTTATGAGTCTCAAATGACTACTATATGAGACTCCAATGGCAGGTCACTGTGACTGCTACTTTGTGTCGAGTCACCAGGTGACTTTACAATGTCGTTTTATTGAGACTCCCATGTGACTGTCATTTGGAGACTCTATTCCAAAGTCACTGTGAATGTTGCATTACGATAAATCACTAAATAATGTCAGATTAAAGTCACATGGTAACTTTTCTGTCACGAGACTTTGTCAAATTGTGACAGAGACCCTACTGTGAAGTAACCACTGAGAAAAGTGGTGAAAAGTCACCATGTGATTTCAATGGGACATTATTTGTTAAATTATCAACATTCACAGTGACTTTGAAATTGAATCTTCAGATGAGAGGCCACACGACAGTCTCGATGAAACGACATTGTAAAATCACCTGGTGACTCCCCACAATACAGCAGTCACAATGATCTGTGATTGGTGTCATATATAGTAGTCATTTGAGACTCATAAATGTGACGTGTGGAATTTCCTATTTTTTGTTTTACCTTAGTGACTGTGACTCTTGGACCATGTGTCACCTGAGTGAGATGTTATATAGACTAGCTGTTATGCAGGGATAGTAATTATTCAAATTATATTACTTCCTTTTGAATATTTGCTTCAGAATTATCGCTTGATAATTCCTTGAAATTTGGTATTTTGGGACTCGTCCTTAAATTTTACACACCAGTGTACGTTAAGCATATTATTCACATTTATGCCCCAGTAAGTCTGTCCAACGATATTCCTTCAAGCGCCAGGATGTTCTTTGAAGTTTTTATTGGCACCCTTTCTTGTGTTATGTGGCATTTTTTGTAAGCATAAATATCAATTTGAAAGACATTTTTAAAGTAAAACATTTTTGCAAATAAATATGTAATTTTTATTTTAAAAATGTTGGGCTCCACAGTTTAAAAAGCCTTTTATGTAGCTCCCTCTCTCTTAATTTGCTGCTTAATAAGCCCTCTTAATAAGCTACAAAATATATACATATTTTGTTTTTATAATGTATGGTGTTATTAAAGGAATTTCTAAAAAAAGAATTCATATACACACATTTTTTGAAAAAATCATTAAGATATTTTTTATGTCACTCCGATGTATACATTTATAAGTGAAGGTAACGGTGTTTTGAACACCATAATTGCTTTAGTGTTCAAATCGATATAATATTTTCCCTGTACCATATTCTCTATATTTTATTATGAAGTAATTTACAATATGACAGTAATTTTTACAAAAGCAATCAATATGACTATTTTTCTGTAAACTTTTCTTAATTTTAAAATATTTACACATTTACAACATAATCTATCCAAATTACATTTTTAGCTCGACTCTGTTTTTAACAATTCAAATTCTGAAAGCCTTTTTTAAAAAAATTCTTGTCATTGCCAATATTTTGTTAAATATCGCTAACTTGTTAGCTTTTGACAAATTTTCGGTTTTGTGAACCTGACCAGCAGTGACGGAAAATTATGCACTAATAAAATTTTGTCAAAAATGTTACTTGCTCAATCGTCTTCTGGTAATCAAAAAGCATTGCTATAAAAAAATTAAAAAATATGCTTGAAAATTGATTTTTAAATTCGGAACTAATGCGAATCAATATATTTGACATTCACGTTTTAAACACTCTAATTTTTTTTTCTCTTGAAATTTTAGTTGACTTTCTGGGGAGCAATTAATCTATTTATATATATTTGTAATAAATAAACATTTTTTCGCCATTTTCCCGCTTCGAGTGCGTTCTAAAGTTTTTAAGAACATACTTTCATTCTCAGTTTCCGTAATATTAATATTTTTAAAGGCTAAAAATCCTTTTATTTTTATTTTCTTTAATTGAGCATAATCAATTAATTATTTTCCTAAAAAGAACTAGAATGTATGACTTAAATGTCAATATCTTATTACGAAATCTTAAATTCATTCCACAAATCTATTTCTCTTTATAGAATAAAACATTTATCAAAACTTTCATTTTGTTTTACTTATTTAAAAACCGCCTACTCTGAAATTCATCGGCATTTGCGTGGGGCGTTTTACTCTTACAGATTGCGCCGGTTGTTATAGAGTCCTTACGACTAGCTCCTGCCATCAACCTATAGAAGAGCGCGAATTAAATTACCTTTACATCCCAAACAATCTTAGTAAATTTTTAAAAGCTATACGTCAGTGGGGAGGAGCAAGGTTATCTGAGAATTTTTGAGATAGTCATTTTTTTTTTTTTTTTTTTTTTGGAACAATCAGAATTCGACTGACCTTCCCACTGTTTAAGACGGTTCTTATCAGATTATTTTCGAAGTTTTTGAAGTTACAATGCATTTCCAGCGATGTATTTTTAAAGACCACTTTGGGTTTCCTTATTATTTACGGTGATACTAAATTAGAAAAAATGGCTTACCTGCTGTGGTGCATTTTCTTTAACGGAAATGGGGGAAATAAGAACATTTTTGTACTTATTATCAAATGATGGAGACTGAAGGATGTGTGGAATATCAAGTGAAAGTGGACAATAATAAAGATTTTGATGCCCATTATTTTCGTATATTTTTCATTTGCCAACCAAGAAACCACCAATTAAATTCACCCATCTGCCGTTGTATGCCAGGCACGACAAGGATGTACTTCAATGGTTCTTAAACGGAGAATATGTAAAAAAAAAAAATTAAATTGGAAGGCGGTATTATGAGATAATTCGTTCCTTCCGTCATTTCACCAGATGTTCTTTGTATGATCACACTGACGTCTTACAAAAAATCCAACAGGATTTCTGTGGAGAAAGTGTGTGTTATTTTCAAAACGTCCTGATGAATGAGTGAAATATCGGAACCGATTTTAATATGACACCTGCTATATGAAATTTACACGTCTTGAGTCACATCCACGAAGTTTTTATTTTTGTTTTATTTAAATAAAATTTAGGTTGTTAATTCTACTTAGGAGGGATGTTGTAAGTCAATACTTTATTTTAGTTCATTTTGTTATTTTATTTTATTTTACTTTACTTTTATTATTGCTGATGTTAATATCACATATAAAAAATTATTAAGGTTGTTATATTTATTATTTTCAGTAATGTTGGATTTTTAGATTTTTTTTTTAATTCTTTAATCATTATTTCAGAGAAATTATAGTTCCATTCATAATTTCTCTGATAAAGAGTGTTAATGATATACTAAAAAAAGATAACTTATTTATTTATTTATTATTTTATTTATTTATTATTTTACTATTTTATTTATCAAATTATTTATTTTATTTACTGTTGTTGAAATGAAGTTATTATTATTTAAAAAGGAACAAACATTTTAAACCTAAAATGTTAAATATATGCTACGTGTAATTGCCTACATTTTTAAATTAATTTTATGATGTGTATGTGTGAACAAGATCATATCTTGTATTTTTCTTGGGTTCCATATTTTACATGTAATTTTAAAAGTTACTCCACATATCACATTAGTACTCCTAAATTTAAGTTCCATATTTTTCTGAAAAATATAGTACTATTTTTTAATTCTTATTTGGTTGTTATTACTTCTATCGACAATTTTGTTATCTAATTCCAAGTTATTATTTCAGTCATTTCACCAGATGTTCTTTCTATGATCACAGTGACGTCTTACATATATGTATATACATATATATATATGTGTGTGTATAATTATGTGTCTTTAGCCATTTTAAGCATCTACCTATATCAATATAAAAATTTAATTTATAATTTTTACATGTACCTTATTCTCAGGCATTAGTTTATTTTTTTCACGCAAAAACTACAGCCGTAGACAAATTTTCGTATTTATGCACTTTACACAAAATGAATCATATAAAAGGCATGCATAATCAGTATCATAATTTTAAGATAGTGTCATCACTATCCCCCAAAAGTTCAATATTTAGATGTCAATTAAAAACTCAAGTTCAAATAGTTAATAAAAATCAAATTTTTAAAAAGTCAGTCTTTTTCAACCACCATACATAAAAACAGTTCTTGACCTATATCTGCATGGTCCCAAAAATTTTGTTAAGTTCATACTGTGCCTATATCATCATTAAAAAAATTTCATAAATTTCTAATTCAAAAACCAGTCATTAAAGTAGTTCAGAAAAAATAATACATAAATGTTCAGTAAGTTTCATTCCATTCTCACCCCCTTGTCTCATTCCTATTGTAGCTTCTGTATTGTAGATTTTGTATTATGCATGCTTTTTAAATGAAGTAAACTGTATATTTTGTATAAGGAGTATAAATAAGAAAATTTATCTATGATTGTAGTTTGTGTGTTCTAAAAAAACTAATACCTGAGAATAAGGTACATGAAAAAATTTTAAAGTAACATACGGGCATTAATTATAATTTCGTAATTCTATTAGATAAAATTGTTATTTTTTTCTAAAAATTATATTTCCGATAAAATTTTCGATTTTTTTAAATTCTTTTACTTCAAACAACTTTTAAACTAGAATAAATGTAAATGATGTTTATTAGCATACATATATTTTTTAAGTTTTCTGACAAAAAATACTGACAAACGTTATGTAATACTTCTCTAAATATTTTGCTTGTAACTAAAATATATAAAATGAATCTTTTAATACTATTTTTGTAAAATTATTTTTTACGTTATCTCCATGCGACATAAACTTTTTTGCATAAAATATTTTAAACTAGTTTAAGTGAAACATTTGTCTGAAAGCTTTCTGTATTACTCACTATGTTCTGAATAAAAAGTCTATGTTCTGCCTAAACATCTAATTATTTCTTAGTTGCTAAAATATAAAAATCTGATATAGTCTAATAAAAAGTATTTTCTTTTTGACATTTTTTAAAAAAATATTTATTTAATTTTGATCATTTTCTTAAACTGCAAGCTCAGATTACAGGTAATTATAATAGTAGTATACAGAACAAAGGGAGTTGAAATATTTTCATTTGGATTTAACGTACCCATTCTAAGTCTTTTTTTAAATATTAAACAAAACCCTTCAAATTTCTAAAAGGTTTTAAAACTAATGATAGGATTTTTTCTGTATTACATTCAAATTTAAAATATTTGTATTTATTCATTACTATACATTTAAATAAAGCACCCTAAATCGTAAAACTAAAGTCATAAACAGATACTTTAAATCATAATAATTGAGGATATTTTTAAACAACACTAAAGTATCTTCTATTCATTTAATTTCATGTTAATATTCATATTCATTTCATAATATTATATCAAATTTCATTTTATTATAACAAAATTCATAATATTATTTCATATATGTTAATATTCATTTCATATTCATATAGATTGGACCAACTCAACGTCTAACAAATTTTTTGAATGACTGTTTACATGCATATTTATAGATATATTCTAATAATTAAAGTCCTGAAAAAATATATAAGTGTATATCAGTATAAAATGCCCCTCCAAACCCAGTGGCTGAGAGGTTCTTCTCTCTAAACACGGGGTAACCAGCAACCCTCTCTAGTACACGGGGGTTACTGGGTTCAAATCCAAACGCTCCCGTCTATCTAATCGTTCGGATTTTTCCGTGGCTTTTTCCAGGCCTTGGACTTCCTTGCTTAAATACCGTTTATATTCCTCATGAACGACCGCAAAAGAGGAAGCATCCCCCTTAGGGTCCAGATCTCTCGTGTTGATAATTGACACTCTTAAACACATAAATTCTTTAAGACAAAAAAACTTCTTTAAAACACCATAAAATAAATTAAATTGCACAAGGCCTTTCGAAAGAACTTAGTCTTTCTTCATCAGGCGCAAAAAGACGTGCATCTACCATGAATGTAGCAGCATGACTAAAGTAAAAAGGCGGGAAAAGGAGCAAGCTGAGGGAAAAGCCAATCACGTAAGAGCATAACCGAACAATGGATACAATGAAGGAAGGGAAGGAAAAAGGAAAATGATTGCAAAGGGAAAAGGTTAAAATTAAGAAAAAGGCAGATTATATCAAAAGTAAATGCACACAAATATAAAATAATAATAATAATTAGTATTAAAAAAGTGTTTATAGTCATAAGGATACATATATAGGTCTAAAAAGTTATATAAAGATAATGTTACAGGCCAAACTAGATTGGCCTAGGCCAAACTAGTCTATCCTAACGCCCATCGGATAAACTAGTTTTTCCTAGGCGAAACTAGTCTATCCTAACGCTCATCGGATAAACTAGTTTTCCTAGGCCAAACTAATCTATCCGAACGCCCATCGGATAAACTAGTTTTTCCTAGGCCAAACTAGTCTATCCGAACCCCCATCAGATAAACTAGATTTTCCTAGGCCAAACTAGTTTGGCCGAACGGTCATTAGGATAAACTAGTTTAGCCTGCTATTCATTGGTATGAATTAGTTTATCTTAGGTCGATCTAGTTTGTCCTAGGCTAATTCCATTTGGCGTGATTTTATTTGGCGTGATTTTGGCGTGATTTTTTCCAACTTTAGTTTTGATCTTATTTATCCTAGGCCGATGCCATTTGACGCGATTTTAGCTCACAGACTATCAAAGCCTAAGAGCTAATGTGCTCATGGATATTTTGTGTGTGTATGTAACCATGTACGTATGTATGTACGTATGTATGTACGTATGTACGTACGGATGTAAGTACGAATGTACGTAATGCGATAACTCCTGATAGAAATATACAATTTGCTTCAAATTTTGAACATAGATTTATCCTGATGACGATCTTCTCTGATTACTTTCTGGAGTTCATTGGATAAGAATAAGGGGAGGGGAACAAAAGTCTAATGACCCCCCCCCCCCACCTTAATTTAGTTAAGTCATTTTTTCATGCAAAAGTACCAGATTTTATTAAAATTTTAGGTATAAGATCATTTTGATAAGGCACCTTCATGATTAGTTGCAGATGTTCATTTTTTACGTATAAAGAAAAGAGTAATAGGGGGTAACTCCCTTAAATCATGTAAGTAGGTTTTTCATGGAGAATTTACCGATTTGTTTCAAATTTTGGATGTAGGTTCTTTTGATAAGGCATTTACCTGATTTTTTTGGGGGGGTGGGGGGGTTCTCGGGTTAAATTAGAGATCTGCACTGGCCCGATCCTGGCCCGTGGCCCGTACCCGGCCCGGCAGAATTGGAATAATTTTTTCAACGGGCCGGGCCGGAAAAAAAATTGATCGGGCCGTACGGGCCGGAGCGATAGAAAAATTTAACGGGTTTACCGGCCCGTTCTAAAGATTTCCTCAAAAACGATAAAATATGAGTTATTTTAAATGACTATAACTTTAACGAAAATAACATGTAGAAATGTGCGTCATGAGCCGATACTTAGTTTGACAACACCAATGCAGTAATGTAACTTCTAAAGTGTAGAGATTGACATCGGATAGTTACATTGTGTGTAACCCAGGCTTAGTAGCTTTGAGCAAACTCATGCTGGGTCGAGATCAGGCTTGCATTGTTTTTCTACATATAGACGAGCCGAGCTGGAAATAGAATCAATTGTTCTCAAGAAGTTTAGGGCAGACAACATGATTTGTAAAATTATTTATAGCGATGAAAAAGTTACGTTAAAGAAATCTTTGGATATATACTTCTTAGTGATTCTGAAATTCACTTCTCAACAACGTGATAGTTTGACACATTTTCTGACTAATTTTTAACAGTAAAAGTATAAAATTGACAAGCCTGACTACTGAAGGGATTTGGAATCGAATAGCGTTTTTGATTTTGGTTAATAAAATACTTGTATTACCATGTTGAAGTATAAGATATTGATGTCAAATGGTTGCAGATTTTCCCCTTTCCCATGCTGTCGTTTCCGGAAATTCTATTCAAAACGCTAACTTTGACAGTATTTTCTTAAATTGTTTGTATCAAAAAATGGATAAATCCATTCGATTGCATGGTTCCTGAATAAAAATACCAGCTAATCTTATGTGTTTCTGAAAAGAAAACTATCACAAAGTTTCAAACAGTCCCAAGAAGAATTTAACTTTTTTACAAAAATTACTAATAGAAAATAGTGGTATTTGACGCGGCATCCTTTTTCTTAAATAATTAAAATCATATTTCATTATGTTTCTAAGGATTTCAAAAAATGTTAATATTTAATTGGCAGCTAAAACGTTAAAAAACGCTGAGCTTTTAAAAAAAAAAATCCTAGCGTCTCCTTACTCTACCCCCACCCCCCGATTCAAAATTTCAAGTGTCATGCTATATTTAAACTTTTTCTTATTTTTTAAAGAGGTCAGATATTTAGTTTTTAATATGAACAATTTCGCGTGCAGTGATGTGTGCGAAGACGAATATCCATTACAAATTAAAAATCTTTTCATAAAACCAAAATTTTTATCCGATTGAAAAAATAATTCATTCATCAAAAAATAATTCATTCTTCAATGAATTATTTTTCTTCAGAACCCCCAAAATTAATCAGGTAAACGCCATATCTGAAGGAACCTACATCCAAAATTTGAAAAAAATCGGTAAATTCTCCGTGAAAAACCTATTTTACATAAATAAAGGGGATTTTCCTCCTTCCTTTATACGTAACAATGAACACCCGCAACGAAGCATGGAGGTGCCTTATCAAAATAATCTTATACCTAAATTTTAATAAAATCTGATACCTTTGCATGAAAAACTGACTTAACTAAATTAAGGTGGGGGGGGGAGTTATTAGCCTTTTGTTCCCCTCCAATTATTCTTATCCAATGAACTCCTGAAACTAATCAGGGAAGAGCCTTATCAAAATGATCTTATACCTAAATTTTAATAAAATCTGATACTTTTGCATGAAAAATTGACTTAACTAAATTAAGGTGGGGGTGGGTGATTAGCCTTTTGTCCCCCCCCCCCCTTATTCTTATCCAATGAACTCCTGAAACTAATCAGGAAGGATCATCATCAGGATAAATCTATGTTCAAAATTTGAAGCAAATTGGATATTTCTACCAGGAGTTATCGTATTCCGTACATTCGTACTTACATCTGTACGTACATACGTACATACCTACGTACATGGTTACATATACACACTCAGAATCTGTGAGCACATTAGCTCTCAGGCTTTGATAGTCTGTGATCTGAAATCGCGTCAAATGGCATCGGCCTAGGATAAATAAGATCAAAATTAGAAAGTTGGCGCCATGGCGGTCTTTAGTTTCAATAACATCACGCCAAATTGAATCGGCCTAAGACAAACTAGATCGGCCTAGGATAAACTAGCTCAAACAATGAATAGTAGGCTAAACTAGTTTATCCTAATGACCTTTCGGCCAAACTAGTTTAGCCTAGGAAAAACTAGTTTATCCGATGGACATTCGGATAGACTAGTTTGACCTAGGAAAACTAGTTTATCCGATGGGCGTTCGGATAGACTAGTTTGGCCTAGGAAAATCTAGTTTATCCGATGGGCGTTAGGATAGACTAGTTTGGCCTAGGAAAAACTAGTTTATCCTATGGGCGTTAGGATAGACTAGTTTGGCCTAAAATCGGGTTTGGCCTGTAACAATAAAAAAAGTTTCGAGTTATAAACATACATACATACACACACACACACATATATATATATATATGTGTGTGTGTGTGTGTGTGTGTGTGTGTAACGATATGGTGATTTTTTATTTAAATGTATCAGTTCTCGTAGAATACCATCTTTGCTGTATAATACGTCTATTCACTTAAGAACCAATAACAGGGTTAGCAGTCGTCATGGTAAGCAATGGATTTGTTCGCTTACGTGTTTCTCCCAGTCAAAAACGTGTCAATCGGTTTCTAGTCATTATTTATTTAGAACACAAAATAAAGTTATTCCACCGGTCACCATTCCACACATTTAATACCAAACCATTCGCTCTCAAAGCTGCGTCATCTCGATGTTCTAAATTATCGGAATAAATGAGACGGACATCTTAGCAATTGAAAGATTAGTTGCATTCTGACGCTCTCTTATCCTAAAATGAGCTTACCAGACACTACTCAAAAAGTAGCTATTCCCCTTGTTCGTGTAAGCAATTTAAAGACCCATTAGGATTAATTTCAATGCTAAGACCACCCACATCACCATCCGCTATTGGTAGTTGGGACGTGTGTTCTTGTAAGAACTACTAACTAAGCGCGTAATAACACAACCTGCTCACACGTAAGCGCAGGAACATTCTCCAGTAGACGATTTAATAAAACAAAATTAAAGTTTCGATAACTATTCCAAAAAGGGAAAATGAACCTCTACACTGAAAGAAAGATTTCGCAATCACTCCCGCTCTTTTTAAGAAAACAATCAATAGATTATTACTAAATTAAATAAAATAAAATAAAAGAACTTTAGCTGTTAAAATATTAATACATTACGAAAACTAAGAATAAAAGTATGTTCCATAAAGTTAGAATTTAAAAATCAAGGCGGGCAAAATGGCGCAAATTTTCTATATTTATTACACACACACACACACCCATGTATATATATATATATATAATATTATGTACAAAATTTATAAAGATAAATAAATAAATAAATAGAATAAAATAGAATAAAAAAGAATAAAAATTTATTCATTATTTTATTTATTTATTTATTTATTTATTTATTTTTATTAATCATGTTTATAATTTTTAGATATATTTATATGTATGTTTATAAATACATACAAGAGTTTTTTTTTTATTATGTATATTCATTTATAGATATATATATATATGTAAGCTTATTACTATAAACACTTTTTTAATGCTAATTATTAATAATATTTTATGTGTGTGTGTATTTACTTTTTATATAATCTGCCTTTTTACTTACTACTCTTTACTTACTTTTAACCTTTTCCCTTTGTTACCATTTTCATTTTTCTTTCCCTTCCTTCACTGTATGTATTGTTCATTTATGATCTTCCGTGTGTGGCTGTTGCTTGTTACTTTCCCATTGGCTGTTTCTTCAGCTTGCCCCCTTTCTCGCCTTTTCACTTCAGTCATGCCGCTACATTCATAGTAGACGCATGTCTTTTTGCGCCTAATGAAGAAAGACTAAGTTCTTTCGAAAGGCCTTGTGCAATTTAATTTATTTTATGGTGTTTTAAAGAAGTTATTTTGTCTTCAATTGTATAACACGAGTTTTCAACTTATTCCTGGACAACAATCCTTATACAAAGTTTCAATAAATTGTAAAACTTGAAGCTTTTTTTTTGTTTCAAAAAGAAATTTTCTCGTTCCTTGCGCACAGAATTTCTCTTATCTTAAATCTCATTGACGCCAATTGTTTTTAATAAGAGATATAATGTTTGTTTATAATATTATATACACGAACTATTAATAGTCAATTTTTGAAAAAAAAAGTTAAAAATAAAACTATATATTAAAGAAAAATTATGACTCATTTTCTGATATTTATTATTTCTAAATATAGTAATTGATGCTCCTAAGAATAGGTTATTTTGTGCGTTTATAATAACGTTTCTTTAGTTCAAAATTACATAAAATTCTATCTCACCATTTCTTAGAAATCATGTAACTTTGAATGCCTAAATTCAGAATAAAAGTGACTTTATACATAAAAATTTTTATCTCAAATTTCAAAATATATTTTTGCAGGGGGTATTTTTGTAAATAGGTTAATATAAGTTTTCTTTTCTTTTCTTTTTTTTAATCGCTAGAATCTATACTTTCCTCCAAAAATATGTGATTAAAATGCTTCACATAGGAATTAAAGTTTCGATATTTTTACTAAATAAGCTGTACTATCTAATAATTATATATACGAGGGGTGATTCAAAAAAAATTTTTCAAGAGAAAGGAAAAGTATTTATTAACAATAGAAACAAGAAACCAATGGCAATCAAGAGACAGATATGGCCTTTAGTTTTCCACATAGTCGCCAAACCTGTTTAGGCATTTGTCAGAACGTTCGACAAACTTATTTATCCCAGCTTGGTAGTAATCAGGGCCCTGCTTATTGAGCCATTTCTCGGCAGCTGTTTTTACTGCATCGTCTGAGGTGAACCGTGTTTCAGATAAGTTTCGCTTCAACGGCGAAAAAAGGAAATAGTCACTTGGAGCCAAATCGGGGCTGTATGGGGGTGATTCCAGATCTCCCACTTGAATCTTTGCAGCAATTCCTAAGTCTGGTGAGCTGTATAGGACCTGGCATTGTCATGCAGAAGAATGACTGTGAATTTGTTTGTGGATTTCGGATGCGGCCACATTCTTGGCCCATAAGGATCGAATTACGGCTCGCACCTCCATGTGAGACCACTTTTCTAGACGTCGTGCCATTACAGTCGCTCTTAAAGTGTCTGCGTACTGACGCTACTTACTCGTAGAACCGCTGTAGGACAACTAGCATCATCTGTCAACCACCCTAAGTGGAGATATTCCCTCCACAATTATTACGTTTCAAATGCTTCTGCTTGTAAGCTTTTTTTTGGATCAACCTACGTATTCAACAGGAAATTAATGATATAATTTCCCTCGCTGCAATCTTCGTTTCACAAAAGTACATTACAGATTCTTTTTTTGACTTTTTGAACTCAAAGTTAATTTTCGTATTTTTACACATACAAATATCGTAAAACAATGCATGCACAACATTCTCTCCAAAGTCCTTTTTGTTTCTGAAATACGACATGTCATTAATCATTATCTTAATGCTTAATCTATTGCCTATAATATCCATAATCTCTCAAAATCCTTTCCTAAATAAAAACATATACGTATATAAAATCTAAAAGAACGTTTAAGGTTCTACAAATCAATCTCATCATCCATTTCAAACAAACCTTTTCCTTTATCTGACAATTAATCATTCACGTCCCATGAGTATACGCATCTTTTGGGCTGTTTTGGCAAGATTCCATTTTATATTCTTTAAACAATTGCTCTTTACAATGCGCCTTATCCTTCCTCTATGGATTCAAAGCATAAAAATAAATTTCCACATTTTCAGGGTTTAAAGAGTTTCAGAAATGGACATAGGTGTATATATCTTTCATAATTTCAAAAATCATACGTTTCTGAAAATATAAATTAATGTAAAAAAGATACTCGTTTTTACTTACAAATTAGTATTTATATTCTTTTAACATTTTGTAAATATGCAAATTTACAACCGGCAAGAGCACTCCCTGCCATCTAAATATTACAAAATGTCGCTAAAATATTTCGTAATTTTCTACAAAAAAGAGCGCAATGAACAAGATCCTAGAAAAATATAATTAAAAAAATCTATGTTTGATATAATTTAATTAATTTATAAATAGTTAAATTTATCAAGAACTTCTATGCATTGTTCAGTCAAAAATAAATTATTTATGTCATGTTTTATTTTCAAAATGAATGCATTACTTATTGATATATTTTATATTAAATCCAGATGTAGGGAATAATGTATAATACATCAAAAACTTATTTTTTATAAAAGTTAAACTATTCTCTCTACTTTCTTTATTTTTCCTACTTAGCATCGTAGCCTAACTTTAGTTTCTTAATTATTTAGTGTCAATACCTTGCTCATTAACTTAATAACAATTAAAATATATGCTTCAAAAAATCTAAATTCATAACTTCTAGATTTTTTGCTTTTTTAAAAAAATGATGAATTGTAAGCCTTTTTATTTCTGAAATTCTTCTATGAGCAGCAATATTGTTACAGTTTGATTTATTACAAATATTAGATGATGAACTACACTATTAAGTTCGGAAGCCCCGCACTCTAGTGTAACGCGCTAGTGTAATTTTCGACATCATAATTAAACTATAAATAACTTTATTGAAAATATACTAATAACGATATACAAAGGCAGAAAAAAATCAAGATTTCAAGTCACATTCTCAATGTTCAAATGTTTTATTTTATTTTTCGCAGTTTTAAATAAAAGAGGTGGATGAGAGTTTCTATCACGCATTAGTTAATTTGAGTGGTGAACTTTGAAACTTAGTATGATTTAGAGTCTCCCCTTATGTATTTATTTTTTCGTTCTGTTAGTGATTTTAAAAGAGAGATTTTAAAAATTATTTTTTGTACACAAAGAGAATATTCTGATGAACATAATCGACATAAAAAAGCTTACAATTCTAGAAAAATCTCATACTTTAATTAGTAGAATAAAAAAAAACATGCAAATTGTAAAGCTATAGATTTGCAAGTATTAGGGCTGAGTACCTATGCCCCCAAAAAGCAAGGCCATATTACCACATGGCAGTACACCAAAAAATCGGTTCAAACAGATCGAAAAAGGCTTCAAACAGGAATGATATTCTCTTTAAACGTGATGTGCAGTTAATACAAGTTACAATAACTGCAGAAATGAAAAAAAAACGTTTTTAATGAATGCATCAGTAAGAGTCATCTGTCACATTTTTTTTTTCTTTTTTGCTGGCATTATAGAATACGCAATCCCTGCACAAAATTTAATATGAAGAACTTATTTTTTACTGAAAAATTGAAATCAATAAAAACCCTATTCTACAAAAGACGATTTTAAATATTTGTCAAAATGATTTCTCACTAGATAATCATTTGGCATACCGAGTAGTACGTTATTGACTTGAAATTTTTTTTTCCGAATAATGTGATATTTCTTTATCGGATGATTTTTTCTCTAAAAACATTCAGAATTTAAACGTCATACGTAAACTCGATGCCCAATTTTTATTTAAGTTAATAATAATTTTATATAATTCGTAAAATCAGAATAGATTTGTACGAAAAAAGTAAGTTTTATCAACGAAAAGAACTTCTTTCAGGAACTACAAAAATCTGCTTTCGTCGTTAAAAAATGTCTATTGAACTAGTCTTTGACTACATTTCTGCAAGCTGTTTACACCAGTTTAATATATTTCTCACCACAAGAAATAACCTCAATATACCTAAATATATTGGTTTAATGATAAGTATATTAATATGCGGAAATCGTCAGCTTTTTATGGAAATTATGTTCGGGTCAAAATTCTATTAAATATGTTCTATGTATCAAATTGGAAAGAGGTGCCAAAAAATGGAAGATACAAGGTGCAAAATAATTAATCATTCCGTTATGCTCCAAGTATTGGTTCTATTAGTAATATTTGAACTATTTTTAGCTTACCATGTTTATGTAACTCACGAGTAGCACGATCTGTCTCTCTCATTAGCTTTGTAAAAAATGTACAATCTATCTATTTTTATTGATGTAAATTATTTGCTGTCAGTCTTTCCCTCCTGTCAGTCTATTTGCTGTCAGTCTTGCTCTCATGTAAATCCAACACATACTCAAAAGTGAGTATGGAAAATTTGTATTCAAAAATAATATCTAGAACAATGAACATTTACCTTACTGAGAGACAAGGCTATAAATTCTAGTCTTGTGGAAAGTGCATGACAGGTGCACAGCATTACCCACTGTTGCACTTCATTGTCGGAATGAAACTGAAATCTACGAAGTGGGTCAAAAAAGTGAAATTGGAAAGATTCGGAAGGTATCGAGGATATTGAATTGTTTCCCAGCCAAACATCTGAAGATTAGAGACATGTGGACGGACATTACCAGATAAAAGGATGATTCGGACAGCACCATCGGCCAAATCTTCTGTGCCAATCGTTCGCACTCGTCAGTGACATGCAGTGTTTTTGATATATAAAGTAGATATGTGATGGTAAATTTCAATTATTCCCTTACCCTCAACTACAAAAAACAAATCTCAACAATGTGCTCTTATTTTCTTGCTCCCATATCTAATACCAGACGAGCGCAGTTTTCAATATGCTCATTACAACAAAATAAAATATTTACGAGTACCTGTGAGTTGCCATTGGGAGCCTATCGTTGCAGAATCTAAGAGTTAGAAAGTTGGCAACATAATCATGTTTAAAGCTACATAATCAGTCCACCATTTGTACAGATCTCTATTTTGAATAATGACATTGCTCCATCCAGCTGTTGATTAGAGCTTTTTAAAAATAAAAACTTTAAAATTCAGATTTTTTCCAAGCAGTCGTTCTATTAGAATTGTTCATTTTTCATGCTGTTACTGTTATGCAAATACATGATCTTGCGAAATTTTGACAAGTCCGGATTCACATAAATTTTGCGTTATTGCGTAATGAGATTGACCAATAAGAAAATTTACTTACTTTAAGCAACGGCAATTTTGCAAAAAATGCAAGCTTGTAATTGGTCAATCTGTTTTCGTTAATAGCACAAAATCTACTGGATCTCGCCCAAGTTCTCTTTTGCCGTTAGCGAAGTGATATTAGCGAAATAGAAGCTTGCTATTTTGCGAGCTTTCTCTGTTTACTTGAAACAGTTAAAAGTTTGCAAAAATGCAGGATTCTGATTTGTCAATCTCGTTTCGCTAAATAGTGAAAAAAATATGGATCATAGCAAATGTTGCAGAGAAGCGAGTTCTTTCCAAAGTGCGAAATCTTCACTGGATCAATTCTCGTTTAAACCAAAATGAAAAATCTCGTGACCGACTGGTTAAGACACCACGCTGCTAATCGCTTGCGATCGTAGGAGATTGTGGGTTTGAATCCCACTGGCTCCATTGCACACACTCTTTGTGTGAAGCTGCCGGTTGTACTTTTCTTGAGTTGTAAAATTTCCTTGTTCTGTCTCATTCATGTAAAATTGACGATGAATTATAAGCAGGTTTCACGTCGAGAACACAAGTCAGATGTATGTTGTTACAATAAAACAATAAATGAAAAATCTACATCGATGCTTACCCAGCAAACACATTCCTTTCGGCACGCGATCGGACCGCAGCTGCCAGTGTCTGTTATGTGTCGGTATGAACACAGTGGTTTCGGTAAAGTGTCGGCAGCATGTCGTCAACCGAAACATAAGAATCTGCATTTACAGCTGCCAGTTATCGTAAACGGTCATTTTATGATTTTGTATCGGCAAGAGACTTTTACCGGCAAGTGATGCAGGACCGATACATGATTTCTGATAGTAGTCCAATTAGATTTGCCAACATTGGACTGAATTAAAAATTTTTACTCTTAACCGGCATTTATTTTTTTTAATTTTGTTTCAGTTATTTTGACAAGGCATTTAAATTTCATGTATTTCATATAGAATGCATTAAGAGAAAAATTTTCAAAGATAGCCAATATTTATTTATATATTTATTTTAATTCATTTAAAAAAGACACAATTATTTGAACTTTCAAAAAACATATTTTAATCACTCCTTAAAAATAATTTTCTAATTATTTATTCCTTTTAAAAGAAATAGTTTTTTTAATTTTGTTTGAAAAACAAATTATTAAAAAATGTTTAAAATTATTTTACAAGCTGTAAAAATATAAGAATTCACCCAACTTTTTAGCCTTAAAATTTAAAAGAAAGATTCTGAACCCCCACCCCCTTAATAAAATTATCAAACAAAAATAAATAATATATATATATTCACTAAAAATATATTCTACAGTAAATCATCAATAACTACATAAAATAATTTTTTAATAAAAAGTGATTAAATACAAACTTATTTTCTTATTATTATTTTTTCTTTGTTACAAATACATATTCTTTAATCTAACACGTTTAATTACATTATAATTCATAAAACGAAAATTGTATCAAAGAAAAAACTTCTAAATTCATGGATTTAATTAAATGCTAAAGTATTCTTAAATTTACAGATATATTCAGAAATATCCTCCATTGTAAAAACTATCTACCTAAAGAAAATATATTGATATAAATTAATATTTTTGTTTTATTTTTAAATTAAAAATATTAATAAATAACAAATGACATAAAATTAATTCTTTATCTAATGAAAATTTACCAACTTACTATTATTGTAAATAAGTTTTTCCATGTTAAAATGTATGATTTATAAATTAATACAATGCATGTAGTCATAATATGAATCTTAATGAAAAAATATTAACTAAAACAAAACCTCTAAATATAATTAATTTTATTAAGCACATAATTCTTATATTTGTAAGAAAAATAATTTCGTTTGCATTATATAATTCGCTATGATAGTTATTTCATTCATTTTAATGTTAAGTTAATATTAAGTTTAGCTTATTTCAGCATAAGACAATTACAAAATAAATTAATTAATAATAAACAAATAAAACTACATTAATTAATAATACACAAATAAAATTTTCCATCAACTATTTACTTTCAACGACAAACGCATCTGTTTACGAAATGCTTTATTCTTATTACCCTATAAAATCACCCTCAACGAGACCCACTGGTGTATTGGTTAAAGCACTCACCTTCTGTCCTTGGGAACCTGAGGTCGATCCCAACGTCATCCTACACTGAAGTCCATTTTGGGGGGATTTTTAACAAATATAGTTCCAAGAAAAAATCATAGATGGCGCCAGAAACACTGTTTTTTTGGGGGGTTTTTTTATTCTGGAGATGCGAGAGCGGACCGGCTGTGTGTCTAACCACGGCCAAACTCAATGTCCTCCTCTCCCTCTCCCTCTCCCTATACGGCCGAAAAAAACACTCGAAAAGCTTTTGTTTTCGCGGATCCTTTTTCACCCCGGAGAATCGTAGAGGGCGCTTTTTAACGACTGAGTCAAAAGGGGGAATTTCCTTATCGCTTTGGACTGGACTATAGTATTTCGTTAAGCAAAACTTGAATGAATGTGCGATTTCGGATTTCTTTTTTAATACAAAATGGTTCATTGCTGTGTTCCATACTGCACTTCCAATAAAGCCAAAAAAAAAAAAAAAAAAAAATACGAATTAGGATAGAGGTGGACTTTGTTACCCAAAACCACAGCTTGTCAATTTGATTTCCATAATAATGGATTTTATGGAACAGATTATACCGATTTTAAAAGGAAACGGACTTATTAAAACAAGATATAATTTAATTTTTCCAAGACTAATAAAAAAGCCCTTTGTGGGCATGCGATTTAAATGACCACAAAAAAAAAAAAAAAAACATATGTTCTTTAATATGTGCAAAGTTTTTGCCTATTGTTTTAAAAAATATGGCAAAGAACTTCACAAATGAGGCCAACACATCGTATAAAAATTCTTTATCAAGAAATTTTTTAAAGTTTACTTAAATTTAATTTTATAATTCTTATTGTATATTTTATTGTAAAAATTCGCTCAGTGTTTAAAGTACCATTAAAAAAATCTGAAAATCATTCGCAATGTAAATATATATATTTCAAATAATTAAAAATCGTGTAAATATCCAAGTTTAAAATATATATATATAGATGATTTTGATTGCCGGACAAGGGCGAAAAAACTTATATTTTATATAATGATTATAAAATACACTTTTATTTCCATCATACATTTTTATACGATGACTTTCCAGAATTAAAATAGTTAATTTTACATGTTTTTTTTTTTTTTTTTTTTTTTTTTTTTAAATAAAGATTAGCACTTATAATGGTTAAATTACTTGAAAAATTGTTTGCAATGTACAGATAATTAATATTTTCTAAATAATTAAGATCACATAAATATCCATGTTTTAGAAAAAAAAAATCGATATGATGTCATTGCCCAATATTGTCGTTTGCTTCATTTGTTTATGTTTCGAAACATGTAAATATATTTTTATTTTCATCGTATACTTTATTGCCATGTCTGTCCGGAGTTAAAATATTTCATTTAATATCTAAGTGTGTTGTTTTTCTGTACGGTTGTAACTTCAGAGCAGCACATATAATGGCTCAAATTTATTGAAAATTGTTTGCAATATATATATGTATATATCCATATTTAAAAAAATAATTAAGAATAGTGTAAATTTCCATGTATTGAAAATAATCGTTATTTTTTTCTTGCCGGATAATGGCAAAAAGATTTGCTTATATTATGAAACCATGTGCTTACATTTTTATTTTTATCACATACTTTAATCCCATGACTGTACAAAGATAAAATATTTAATTTTATCTTTGTGAATTTTTCTATATGCTTGTATATTTCAGATCAACACATAGATTTTTTCCTTAAATGTATTATATTTTTTTATAATATGACTGTCCAGAATTCAAATATTTGATTTTATAATTTCCCTTAAAATAAAATATTTTTTTAAAACATAATATAAATCTATAATTATATATAAATATACATATATATTAATATTTCCCAGTGCACTTCATCTTCTGTACCTCATATATTTAAAATTATAGCTTGAATTATCTGCAATCAATTTTAAATATCGATATTTTTCATCCGAAGTACGGCATTAAATGTTCTAAAAAGTTATCCTTATTTCAAAGAGTTTTTTTTTTCTTTCGATAAAGTTTTGGTTAATTTTCTTGATATTTTGAAACTATAAATATTATTTAAAAAAATGTTTTATTGTTTATTTTACGGTCAGAATTCTCAGTGTTTCAAGTAATCAAGAATTTAAATGTAAATAAAAGTAAAACTTAATTATAATTTTTGTTTTCGATGTTATGGTGGAGTGTTATTAAAAATATTTTTAATTGCATAAAGCATAGTATTTATTTATCCATAAATCTTTCAGTTTTTTCTGTCTATAGAAAAAGAACGGCCATACAAAATATACATATAATATATATCTTATATAACCCATATACAGCGAGGTTTTTCGTATTTTTATGTGTAAAAGTAACGTTCAGTAAGCATTATTTACAGTCAGTATCAAGCCACCTAGCGGTAAATGATGATTCCGAAACTAAGGGGTGATTGTCAAGGCCGTATAAGGAACGGAAGCGCTCATGGAGTTTGGCCGTGGCTTAACAGTCGGGTGGCAAGCGCCCGGCGCACAGTGGGGCAGGAAGCCTCCAAAGTTGGCAAAAAATAACATTTACTTTGAACAAAAAAAGCACATCACGGATTCTTTTGTAGAAGAAAAGTAGTAAAATTTTAAACTTTTATATAAGCTAAATAGTAATTTATTAATTAATTTACAAACCTTTTTCAATATTTTTTGTAGAAAAATGAGTTAAAAACAAGAATTTAAGATAGTTTTATACTAATTAGATATTTATAAATCATCCATAATATCGCATTAAAAAATGTAAACATAATTAGTAATTTTAATTATTCTCAAGCAAACCTTATAATGAGTATTAGTGACTCGTTTTGAAGGATTGGATCAACCTTTCTCAGGCAAAATGTACGTATTACTATAAAGACAGCAGAAGAAAAACTGTTTCTGTTGTTTTAGTGCTAACACACACTTTTTGTTTTCCTGTTTTTCAGATCTTAAACTCATACATGTCACGTACACTAACGAATACGTAAAACTAGAATTGTATAATCGTTTTACTCTTGATATTTTTGATCATCCAGAACAAATTCAGACGGAATATGAAGATGGGCAAGTTTGCTTTTCATTGACGCTTATGTTTGTTTTTCAAATCGAGGAAATGAAAGCGATTTGCCAAGCCACTCTTTGTTAATTCTAAAGCATTTCCCTTGTTTCGCCAGGCTTTTGCTCATCGGAATTTATAATAAACTTTAAAACATTTAATCTTCTTTTCATTTAAACTACTTGTTCGTAGTTTCTTCGATTATGGAGCTCTTATACCATAAAATCACATTACTTTTCAAAAGTTTTTTGTTAAAACGTTCCATGATAGTCAGTTTCATTTAAATACATTGTTTTGTGATAAACAATGCATTAAAATTCATATTTAACACAGAAAATATTTATAATCATGTTTGGCACACCCGTACACTAACAAAAATTTAAGGATGATTAGCTATAAAAATGACCATACAATTAAAAAAGTGGGAAAAAGGAGCAAGATTTTCTGGCATATTTGTCCTTTTAAAACTCATACTTAGTAGAAAAAATTATAATTAACACTTAACTCGCCTTAACTCATAACTAAAACCTACAATGTTTGTAGACAGTGTTAATTTTTTTTATAAATTTCACCACTATATATTCTAAGCTTCTGTATATCTATAAAAATCGTATTAAAACAAATTGAAAGTTAATGAATTATTGTTACATACTTCTAGTTAAAGGTTTCATAGTCAAAAAAAATATTTTTTAATTATTTAAGCGAAATTAACAAACGAATGTTGAAACAAAATTATTGATTTTTTTTTCACTTATTATCAAAGCACAATATGCAGTTTAACTTCTTTCTCTAGTGACGATCAAAATAACTTTGCGCAAATTTTAATACTAGGAAGATGTGTACTGACATCTGCTCTATTAAAGTGACGTATGTCGGTAGTTCAAAATAAAATTACATTTTTTCGATTTTTTGCCAGTTTTGAAGGCTTTTTGCCCCACTGTGCGGCGTTTTAAAAAAGGTACGGAACCGATACGGCGTGCCGATATCGTCAGTAACGTCAAAGCGGCTGTGGACCAATTGTTTACTGATAGCTTATTTATATTTATAAAATGGAACTAAAATGAGGACATTCAGTTTTATTTAAAATACCTAGGCAATAAAATAAATTCAGTGGCAATCACAATTAATCACAGTTACATTCAAAATTGAGTTAAATGCAATTTCATATTACTTATAATGAAAGAAATGTTGAGATTAAATATTAAGATTATTTTCACATAGAAAATTTATCCCATATTTTTAATTTATTGTACGTAAAAAAGACAATACGTTAAGCGATTAAAAAAACCATCTTCTAAATAAAATACATTTATGGTAAATGTGCGAAAAGATGCTGCTTTTTAAAAACCATGTCTTGCTGGTTTTTTAATAATCTCCCCAGTCCCGATGTCGCCGGGAGAAGACAAAAGAACATCCTTTAAATTAATATAAATGTTTCTAAAATTGTTGAAAGTATTTACTGTCATTTTAAATAAAGGTCTGCAAACATAAACATTGATTTATAGGCTGATACACCTTTGTAGATGTTTTATAGTAATTTTAAAATTGTTTTTGTAGTTCCACGTAACATTTGCTATAGGTCGGTAGAGGTTAAGTAAAATAGAATTTGTTCAGTCATTAATATTAATTTAAATATCTTTTTAATAAACATGCCCTATTTCTGCAGGTGAGTGGAGAGTCGCTCAAACATGTCGACTCAGATTCGACTCAAATCTTCACTGCAAAATGAGCCGAAAAGACAATGCCTATGAAAACATGTCTGTATCCCGTGTCATGCCTGCATACCGAAACCTGATGGCGAAAATTCGAACTATTTATAGAAATTGCATTTTTAAAAAATTATTGATTACTTAATAGCAACACAGCAAAAAGCACATTTTTATCTCAAATCGTTTTTTTTTTTTTTTTTTCTGCCGTTGTAGTTATTTATGTTTAAAATGGGTCAGGTCTTTACTGGATACCAATATATAAGATATTGTAAGCACCGGAATTATAAAATTATTTGCATTTTTTACAAAATAATCAATGAATGTTCATATGAAAGATAATGAATGCTAATAATATATCGACAGTATGCACCGTAAAAAAAAAATTACCCTTTTTCTGCATCGTCACTCCATCACTCCACCGCTTGCCACGTTTTGTAGAAAACGCTTACTTCACCCTATTTTAAAGCATTCTCATGGGTCAAAATATCATGGGTCCGATATTCTGTAAAAGCGGGGGAGTGACGATGCAGCAAATGGGTCAATTTTTTTTTACAGTATGCTTATAATCTAGTTAGCAGTATGATCTACCAATATATAGATAAAACATTATTCTAAATATTTCATGCTTTTAATTTTTATAAAAACAAATGTAGCGAAAATATCACAAAGCTTCTATACGACATATGAGACAAAATAATATTATCTATAAACATGCATTCATCTCATTTAATTATATTTTTCTGTGCTTCAAATTATCCAGTAATGGTTATATGCACAAGAGGAATATTTTAATATTTAAATAAGCGATTTTGAATAGGATTATAAGATTTTTAAAAACAGCTTAGTGAGACAGTTTCTGTAATAGTAAGTCCTATTTTTTTATTCCGTTGCATTAAAATATAAATATTTTTAAATTTTACAATGTAAATTTAAATTATGATTACATGATTTTCTATTAAACCTTGAAAATAATTAGCATCCAATAAAATTTCTTACTACAACAGAAGAAAACATCAAACATGTAAATACCATGAGGAACTCATTACGCGGTGGTTTTTCTTACAAAAGTTCACTTTTTAAAATTCTACGACTAAAGCATCATGCCATAACTTCATGCTTTTCATGGCTTTATATAACTATTTATATTCACCCAAAATAATCATCTAAAATTTATTCTTGTCTTCTTTTTATAATACCATCTCATACATATTTCAGGAAGGCAGCTATTTCTCCTAAATTTTTAATAGCATCCATTTACCACTTGCAGTGAATAAGTAATACTAATCAGGTTTTTACAACACCTGCTTTACAAAAACTTCTTGCATATTGAATATTGAGATATTATGTCTAGGAGAAGTTGCATCGAAAAGTATTTTATTAAAAGTGCAGTCTCTACTGTGATGTTTATTTAGATTAAAAAACTATGAGGTGAAATATATTTATGTTCTTTAATTCTTACAAAGTTTGATGTTAAATGAATTTGTAACTTAAATGTTACATAATTCCGCTTATTTGAAGAAATGCATATCAAATACGTATATAAATATGATAACAAGCTTTTAATTCATAAACGTTACATAGATTATTTATCCATTGTGCCTAAAACTGCAAAATCATCAGCCGATATCAATAACTATTGTGAATACGGCGTCAGCTGATCGAGATCAAGGGTTAAATCCTAAGTTTAGATAAACTCCTTTAGCATATTAAAATACATGTAGCTTACCAATTCACATTGAATTTTGCATCCAGTTCTCCGTATTTTCACACTTTTGGTTGCAGTACAGTACACTTAGCATTAAACTTACCAATCAGCAAATGAAATTGTGTCTGCAGATGGTTTCCACCACGATATGACTTGATAGATGAGTTGCATTTTAATATACTAATAGAATTTTAATTAAAAATGAAATATGAACAATAAAAGCGATGAGGATGGTTTGCGCAATCGTTGCCTTATAAGGATTAATTCCATTTCTCACAACATATCAAGAAATAAATATGATAGATCAGGATAAAAAATATAATTATGGATCATAGAAAAAAGATCTCAATGATTAACATTCTTCATGACTTTATTTTTTACTATTAGTAATCGCAAGATTTAATCGGAGAATTTTATGGTAATCATTTTTAAATTTTAATGTCATTTGGACTTTGACTCATTTAGTAAAGGATTTTTTAAGCTAAATAAAATATAAAAGTATAGGAAGAGTGTAATACAAAATATACTGGTAAAATTTTATTGTAAAAATTGATCGATTTTTTTGCAATAGTTTCATGCTTCAAAATGGCCACAATTTATGTTTACAATACTTTGTATTAACACTTCATGTATCCCAAATCTAAGATATATGCGGATTAATAACTTTACTCGATTTTTTAAAATGACTTTCGAATAATGATTTTACTTCTGATATTTCTCTTAATATAGTAATCATTTAGTTTATTAAAAGTTTATAAATAAAGCCAATAAATAAACGTTATTTTAATAGTTCATACAGCTTCAATAATGAATTTTCACTCAATTAATTGATAACAAACAACAAGAATATGTTAGGCATAGTAATTAATTACCAGAATTTTAAATTTAATTCTTTATGATGAACATTTTTAAAGCATATTCACTATTAATTTGAATTATAAATAAAAAAAAATTCATAAAATATTTCTTGTAGTCAACACTAACTTAACTCAATCTGTTACAAAACATAGTGCACGCGCAAAGAAGAAATATGTATATATATGTATTAGAAATTACGTAAATGCAAGAGTAAATTTATTTCAAAAGCAGAGTACCGTGATATCTTTATCTTATAATTACATTCTTGTATTGTCTTGTATGCCTTGAGATGTTTTAATAAATGTATAATAGTACACAAATGAATTTTGTTTGCGATTACATAGATTTGCTTTAATTGTAAGTGAATGAGAATTACACTTTATCTATCTTCAATTTTCAAATAGTGTAGAAGGATCCCTGGTATGTATCTACCATTAGTATTTTTGGAATTAATTTGTTACTGTGGTTTTGCAGAATATATAGTAAGATTTTCAACAGTTAAAGTCGGAATATACCTCACTTAAGAAAGTTTAACATTTTTAATCTACTTTTTTTTGCTTTAGTTGTCAACAAGTGAAGATTAATTTAAAGAACGCAGCTTCCAATGTTCCAGTTTTATTTATTTTATTTTATAATGATTTTATATTTCAGAATAAAAAAGCTATCGGGATCGATGTATACTTTAGAGTGTAAGAGTTGAGTTAATTGAGTTGTTAATTTTGTGTGTATTTTCTCATGAGACGAGGAATGTTTTTCATGATTTCTAGCAATATTATCTAAATAGATTTGTCATTCAGTAATCAGAAAAGCATTTTTTAGTATTTTGTACTAATTGGAGTACCATCATTTACGTTTTTAATTGCCTCTTCCTCTTATTAACTACAGGAGCCTATAAAAATATTTCTGCTGCCTGTGACTTTACAACTGATTTTAGATATTTTTAGGACACTAAATCAAAATATCAAATCAGTTTTTCTCTATCAGCTCTAGGTTTTTAGATAAGCGAAGAGAACAAAAGATTTTTTAGAACTGAAGTGACCTTCAACACTTAAACTGATCTTCTGACAGATAGGCCTGTAACGACCCTGAAGGCGAATTGAAGAACATTGAAATACCAAAAGATCTTGGAAAAAAGAAACAGAAGTGGAATCAAAACTGGGAATCTCTACATGCTTATGATTTCACGGGCGCGTCTATAAAGCCAAATGTACGAGTCGCCAAGAGATAAGATTAGTTTCTAGGGCCTCTGCGTAGAAACAACACTGACTTTCGTTGACTTTCTTTAGTTGTTGACCTTCGATGATATTTGTGTTTAAGATAGAATGCGTATAAATTTTAACTTAAACGTGTTATGTTGTAGATTGTTGAATTTGTGTTCTCATATAGAATTTAAATGAGTTCCAGTAGAAGAAGTTGTGTAAATCATCCCGATGCGTTTTTCTACATGTACGGAGAATACGGAAGACAGAGAGCAGAAATTATGTTATTGACATTGTAAAGAGAGATTTTCGATTACTGTTATTTGTCTAATACTGGAATGTTATTGGAATTAGTCAAAACAGCCGTTGTAAGTGTATTTATACTGATTTAGTCTCTGCAAGACGCCCTGTTTCTCACTCAGAGGAGTTACCAATCCCAGAGCTTAACTAGCTATCAGAGCTTAAAGAGGGTGAATACTGCCCTTATGATCATCTTTCCGATAGCTATGATGTTGGCAGTGATTATGAGGGGGATATCATCAATGCCTCAGCGTTTCAACCAGGATCAGTTAAATGATCTCACCAGAGCTCTCAATCTTTCAAAAGAAGCTTCTGAATTACTCTTTTCAAGATTGAAGGACAAAAATTTACTGTCACGAAGAACCTAAGTTACCTTTTATCACACAAGAGAAAAGAGTCTTCTATTCTTTTTCTCCCAAGAAGACAATCTCGTATTTTGTCACGAAATTAGAGGACTGCTGAAAAAATGGGTCTTCCTCAATATTTTCCCACTGATTGTCCTTTGACAGCAAAGAGTTTACACCAGTTACACTTGTTGTCTTTGTGATAGCAGGGATAAAATACACCATTGGATTAGAAAAGTGAGGCCTAAGAGGGGAAGCTTGGATATTGGGAAAAGGGATTTTATTAACAACATATTAGTGGGGCGAGGGAAAGTCATATTTCCTACACTGCATATCAAACTCGGTCTTATGAAGCAGTTTTTAAAGGCTCTTCATAAGAACGGGTCATGTTTTGTATATATAGTGAAAGTAACGACCCAAGTGAGCTATGAAATAATTAAAACAGGAATATTTGACAGTCAACAAATAAGACAAATGATTACGCATCCTGACTTCATAAATTAGATAAATGAAGGTGAGCAAAAAGACTGGACTTCTTTTGAGGCAACTACCGAAAACTGGCAAACGTTATCGAAACGTGGGCAAACACAAAACAGAAATCTATGTAGAAATGGCACAGCATGGAAAAAAAATTAACGTTATTCATACTGGCTGATTTCCCCTTTAAAGTCATGTGAAAATGAAAAAATATATTAATATAAAAAAGGAAACTGCGAATGTTAATGAGATAAAATGGGCATGAAAAAACAAAATCTAACCCGTTCAGGAAGCTGTTCCAACCACCCATCGTCCTGAAAAGTAAAATGCATTAAAACTGTATCTTATGTCAGTGTTTTCTTACTTATGTTACTATTATGCACATTTATATTAAATAAAAAATACTAACAAGAAAGATTTATTACCTGAATTTTACCTTTAAAGTACAGCTAGAAATATTTTTTGTAGACTGGAAATATTTTCTCTAGAATGGGCACATTTTTTAACGTAACATGAATGCAGTTAATCATTTTCTGTTAAAAACTATTTTTCGTTTTTTGAAAAATATTTATGCCAATTTGTAATGAAAGGTCTAGGACATACGATGATATCCTGGCGGTTTCAAAATAGATAGAAATAAAAAAAAATACAAAAATAAAATTATAAATATCTGAAAAAATTTCCAGGTTTCCCCAACAGCAAATTCAGGACTTTTTCAAAAACAAATAAAAATTTTCATCATTAATGTAAATGTACCCGACATCTTTCCTAATAAAAACTATGAAAATGTAATTTCTATTCCCTTTAAAAAAAATACTCAAATAAATGTTCATTAAAAACACATTCACTTTATGTAATCACTTTCATAATCATTAAAAGAGTAAAAGACTACAAAAGGCAGGAATACTATTTGACACAAATGTTTTTAAAACATTAGACTGGAACTCATTAGCTTTCTAAATACTTTTCTAAAGATCATTGGAAGCAAACATTTTTTTTTTTTATATTGAATATCTTTTCTTTTAATCTATGTTTTCTAGATAAATAGTACAACGTAATTACGTTTTATGAATGCAAGTTGACGTTAAAACAAATTTAGTGAAATTAAAAGTTATAAAGATATAACTTAACATTAAAGTAATACTCTCCTGTTACTTAATTCATTCAGACACAAATTTGAATTATATTTAATTATTTTTTGTATGTATTACTCTAAATAAAGTACTTTAAAACTTTTGCATGTTTATTTAATTTTGTAATGATAGGGAATGCTAAATTCATTCTTGATATTGTAATGAAATAATGTTTTTCAATAATATTTACTCTAATTTATGTATACAGTGAAACCTGTATCATGATACCATTTATTAGACTATACCAAATCAGCCTTTTTAAAAGGTCGTCTATAAATTGAGATGATTAAAAATGTGCTGATTAAAAAATGACACACAATTCTGTACTAAGAGTAAACATTAGATGGCAAATATTGAACTCGATGATTTGTGGGGGGGAGGGGTGAAGTTAATTTATAAATTTTTTAAAATTGTTGAAATTTATAGTTTTAAAATTATTGATTGGAAGAAATTTCTTGGTTCAATCGTATATGTTTCAGAAAAAGTTAAAGGGGGGAAGAATATTCAAAATCCTTTATTTAAAAATTTCTCTGTAACATTTATAAGGGGTTAGGTTTGCATCTGTCCAATAATAAGTGCTACGCCGGACAGATGCTGTCCGAGCTTCCATGTAAAGGTTAAATATTTTCCAAGGATACATTATTTGCATTATTTCATATACAGTGTGTCCATTCGAAATAAATCCACCATGATTTTGTTCCAAATTTTTGTAGGAAACAAAAACGTGAGAACGAAACAAATAAGAAATTTTATATACAAATACATATTTAGAACGAGTGACTTCCTCCCTGCTCCAACAGGGTACAGAAAAATGAATGTATAAAAATACTGTGGCCATATAAATGAAATAAATTTCTGTTCATAATTAAAAAATAACCATTAAATAAATTTCTAAAATATAAAACACATTATTAAAGTACGTTTTTTCTCAGAGAAAATTACTTTACATATTATTAAAACGCTTTTCATATATATATATTTCACATTAACTAATATTTGTATTAACTATTCTAAAAATGTGTTACAAACTTTTAAATATTGTTGTCATTCCGTTTCTGTTAATGACACATACAATCTTTTATTTAGATGGCTATAAACATTGGGAATGATATTGAAAATAACAGATGCTATTTTTCATGAAAGATTTGAAAGCTATAATTATTTTTAAATAGTGCTTTGAAATAACATGTACGTATTATATAATTCATGGTATACGTTAAGAACATATGTAAATTTTTGAGTGTTATTACATGAATATTAGTACAAATTTAATTTTTCAATAAAAGCGTAATTGGAAATTTTATTAATACATTTATTTCAAAAGTTTAAATAAATCGGCAAATTTTTGACATTTATTGAAAAATATAATGAAAAGGTGTAAAATAAATTAATGAAATCTAAGATCAAAGATATAAAACTGGTTCAGAAAGATTTCTTGAATGATATAAACTTTTCATAATGTTCTGAAAAGCTGCCATTTTTCACATTTTTTCTATAAATCTTAAAGATTAAACCCAGTTTAAATGTCTGAAACTGATATATCAAGAATTTTTTTTTTCTGCAAGTTTCAGATAAGTCTGAATAAATTATTTATACATTGAATTGAAAATTTTTAAATGCTTTATTTCAACAAATTATTTAACTTTCTAGAAAATAAACCAGTAATATAAAATGAAAATTTTTTCAAAAATTTTGAGTCGAAGTTTTTATACTTTTTAGCTCACTGACTATTAAAGCCTGAGAGCTTATGTACCTGCCCGTTCTGTACGTTCATTGGTGCGAAACGGGATAACTCGGGATAAAAATATCCATTACATTTGAAATTTTGTATATAGGTATATACAAAATATAAGGCGCTTCCCTTATTAGTTTTTGGTGTTCATTCGATATGTGGAAAAGGGAAAACGGATTGCTCATGTCCCTCCCCCCTCCTTAATTGATATAAATGGGTTTTTAATGCAGATTTATCAGTTTTCATTCAAAATTTAGATATAGGTTCATTCTAATGAGGCGCCTTCGTGATTGGTATTAGGTGTTCATTGGATAAGTATAAACAGTAAGAACGGGGAGCTAATTCCCCTCACTTTAATTTATGTAAATGTTTTTTTCATGCAAATTTATGTTTTCGTTCAAAATTAAATATAGGATCTTTCTGATGAGGCGCCTCCATGATTAGTTTTAGGTGTTCATTGGATAAGTATAAAGAGGGAAAACGGAGTCAAATGCTCCTTTCCTTGATATATATAAATATGTTTTTCACACAGAATTTATCAAATTCCATTCAAATTTTAGATATAGGATCATTTTAATGAAGGCACCGCCATGATTTGTTTTTCGAGTCCATTGGATAAGTCTAAGAGGGGGGAAATGGGAAGTAACCCGCTCTTAATTAAGGTTAATGGAGTTTTCCCGCAGAATTTACCGATTTGCTACAAATTTTGGATGTAGGTCCATTCTGTTAAGGCACTTCCCTGATTGGTTTTGGGAATTCATTAAATAAGTATAGATGGAAGATCGATGGGATTAATTTCTTAATTTATTTAAATGTTTTTGCTTGCAGAATTAGCCGATTTGCTTCATTTTTTGGACACAGGTTCATAGTGGATAAAATGCTTCCCTAATTAGCTGTGCGGTTATTTTGTTAAGTTCTTGTTTAAGGGATACTTGCGATTACCTCCTCACCCTTAAATTTGATAAATAGGTTTTCATGCAGAATTGTCCGATTTGTTTTTAATTTTGGATGTAGCATCCTTCTGATAAGGCGAATCTCTAAATAGTTTTGGAAGTTTAATTGTTAAGTATAAAACAGGGGGATAACTCCTCTTAAATTATATAGAAAGGTTTTTATTAAGACTTTTCCGATTTGCACTGAATTTCCGACACAGATTTTTAATAAGTTAAAGGGGGAAATATGATAAATCATGTCCCTGATTAGTTTAGAGGGTTCAATGATGAAGTATAAAAAGGCGAAATGGGAGGAGCTGTTTCCTCTCCTTAATTTGTTTTTCGAACGAAAAAAAACCCTTGAAAGTATAACGCTTTAATGTACAATTAATATACGTAGCCTGTGAGCTCAATGCCATCAGTTTAACTGGACAATATTCTTTTTATTATAATTTAATTTTGCTAAAACTGTTTCTATCAAAATTAAATTTCGTTTCTTTAAAGTTAGTTCAAAATAAAAAATCGTTTTAATAGTATATTTTATGAAATATTTAAATACAATTTAAAATATTTCTTATAATTTGTTTTTTAATATGAATTTGAGTTAAAGGTTGATTTTTGTCGTCCGATTATCTACGAATGGGATATAGGACCAGGGGGAGTGCCCTCCGTGGGGGTCTTTCTAAGGGAACCTAACCCGTATTTACGCAAGGTTCGAAGAAAACCACGGAAAACTCCGAACGGTTAGGCCGACAGCCGCGATTGGGTTCGAACCCAGCACCTGCCGTCTACCAGTTGAGAGGTCCGAACCTCTCGGCCACTGGTGGGGCCGAATTTGAGTTAAAAGAACTATGAGTCAGGAACGCATTAAAAGGAATTTTGCGATATTAGAAATCTTTACTCATAAAAAGTCTTCGCTTCCCAAACGGATATCCTAAATAACGAATTTACTTATGGGATAAGAATTAAAAGTGAATAGTCACGAAAAATTATTATAACTATCATCCAGGATCTATTTACATATCACTCTTCTCAATAGGTATTGATGTAGCTTTTGGAAATCTGAAATAGTGAGAAAATCTTGCACCACTACATACGCTATACTGGCCATTCTTCGAAATTGAAAATTTTCTTGTGTTGATGGCGCAGGTGTTTACACGAACCGAATATAAAATAATCATCTCATGGTTCTTGCCTTGTGCAAATTCTTCCTCTGGTGGAAGTCAATTTGCAACTGAATGAGCTCAATCATTTTGGATTCACATGTCTTTTCTGGTGACTTCAGTTTTAGTTTTTCAACCCCATCAGCCGACATAGGTGGCAAATGGCTGCTGTAGTCCTTCCTACTTTCTGAAAACCTTTGGATGCTCTCCATCTAATTTTTTAGCCTGGAAAATCACTAATCTTCAGATTAAATGCCATATAAAGGCCGCATTCCAATCATGCTTATCAACAGCACTAGTTTACAACACATCCCATATCGAAAATGTCTAGGACTTACTATAAACAAAATCTTAAACTAGATTCCACATAATAATAATTTAAGTTTAAAATTAAGCAAATATTATTATAAATCACTGTCTTTAATGTACAAAAATGGAGGATGGACATTAAACTTTTAAAAATATTGTACAAAATAGCAATAGAAAAGATATTCATGTATGGGGCAGGTATGTGGGGATGGGAAAATATGGCAACACAAGTCACAACAAATAACAATCCAATGAATTTTCTTTTATGGGAAATATATAAAGCAGTTATACACTAGATGCCTAAAGATGACCGGCCACTTGCGATTTTAGACGTTTTGTTAAATGTCTAGAAAATGTGTGACGAATTATTCTGAAACTCCAAGTGCTTAAGCAGAATAGTTCAGGTCATATATTTGGAGATTTTTTCTCGAAATATCACAAGGGACCATCAACAAATTGAAATTGAACGAAGATCTTTTACATATATTGTCAAAACTACCGTATCAAAAGCGTACAAACTAGAAATTATGATTACGTGGCTTACTTTGATAAATTGTGTTCATTTTATGAGGATACCATGTATGTAGAAAAATTAAGGGTTTTATAAAAACAGTACCATTTTTTTTCAAGTTTTTTTTTGCTTATAATTTTTAGACTTCTAAGTAAAAAATTTTCTTTTCATAAAATATGACAAATATTATTGTGCATAACATTCTGCAATCGAAATTAAAAAAATAATAAAATTTATAGGAAAAATGAGAAGGTTTACTAATTAAAGTTTCACAGCGATTTTATCAAGGCAATCAAAATATAATTCGCATAATGTGTTAGCTAAATGTATAGAGCAACTTTTGTAAACATCTCAAAAACACAGCTTGAAAATTAAAAAAAGAATCGTCAAAGGAATAAGCTCAAAATCCGTTATTTCAGTATAAAGCAAAACGATGATTGTTTGTATCAAAATATTGCAGTACGAACAATATTTGTATGCAATATTAACACTAATCAGTTGGTATATGGATACAGCTCGTCATCTATTTGCTTCATTTTGGGAATAATAGATATTCATCTTATTCCATCGACGATTATTTTCAGAATTTTCAAGCTATGTTTTTGAAACTTTTTACAAAAGTTGCTCGTTACATTTACGTAACACATTATGCAAATTGCACTTTGATTGTAGTTACGCATGCGCAGTGAATCATTATTTATTAAACCTGCTCATTTTTTCTACAATTTCCATTACTTTCTAATTCTGATTATAGAATATTATGTACAATATTATTTCTCGTATTTCCTGAAAAGTACGGTCCCCTATTGCATTTCGAGAAATGTCTCCACGGAAATATATAACCCATACTATTATGATTAAACAACTGGATTTTCCGAATAAAAACTTGTGTATTTTTCTAGATAAATTCTAGAAGAGGTTTCTAGAAAACGTCTAATATCGCAAATGGCCTGTCACATTTGGCCATATAGTGACGTACACAATATCATCACACGCATTCTTAATAGCGATATCACTCAAATATGAATACACTGAAAGCAATATTATGCAGCTAAAACAAGATCACTGTAATACTATTCAGTTTCCTTATATAGTTATCCAATATTTCCGTTAGCGAATTCATCATCCGGAAGAATCAACCACGTTCATTTCAACATCTTGCTGAGCAGTTACTCCCAGTCGAACATTTCATAATCTTAACTGATAGCTTTTATAGGGATATCTGTAAGGCTATAACCTTCTGCATTTTGGAAGAAAATATGATGGCATATCACTATACTTATAGGTTAAATGAAAACAACTCTATCATCGGGAAAGTGTTACATGAAATCCTGACTGCTCTACACAGGGTTATTAAACATCACAATTCCGGTATCTACATTTACACTGTCGGTCTGTTTGAAATACAGGCTATATATGCACCTAGAAAAAGCAATGATTTAGTGTTAGTGATAAAAATTAAACTCAAATAGGTACAAAAAAAAGTCATTCTTGGTCTTGTTTCCGCGTACAAAGACGTGTATGGTAAAGAGTGTGCGAATTAACTAGCCACGCAAGCCACCGCCAACAGTTTAGGAACGCACCCCAGTACCCCCTTTCTTTATTAAAAAGATACTAATGACTAGGATTATACCCAAATAGCAAGAATATTGGGGTTTGCAGACAATGACAGACACATTGCATAATTCCAAATATGTCTCATAATTTGCTTAATCCCACTCAATATACAACTAGTTTTTTCTTAGACCATGCTTCCTTTAACTTCTAACAGCACACATTCAAACAGTAGTATCGTAAATTTTTAATTACCACTAGAAAATAATTGAGACATCTTGCTAAAAATATTTTCAGTGTATTATTTCATTCTGGTGTATCTAATGTTAAAAATTACAGCTATTAATGTTTATTTGTCTGTTTTCAAAAAGCTGAAGACTAAAGTAACCCACACTATGGGAAAGATAAAGGCTCGCAGTTTCTAAATTCAAAATTTACAGTGCTCAGCAATTTCACAATATTATTTCTTTTATGAATATTATTTCCTTATGAATGTCATAAACCATCATATAATATCGCTGTTAGATAGAAAAGAAATTTTCAAACTTTCTACATATCCCTCACAGACGATTTAAGATGTTGAAGACCGCAGTGTAGAAATTGATGACCTTATTCTATTAGACCCAAAGATAACCATCCAAATGATCATGAATTCGACTCATCTTAGTTACGGCGGTATGTGAAAAACTGTTCACAAAGAATTGGAGATGTCAAAGACCATAGAACGCTGAGTTCTAAGACTGCTCACTCTAATCTGCTTCCTCATCTCGAGTTGCAATTGAGAAATCTAAGCAATGTGGAAGTGCGCTTGTATAAGATTTTCTAAGTCCTACACGTTGTCTTTTATTCTTCGGTGATGGATACTTGAATAAACTAAACCAAGAAAGCCAATTCGCTATACGTATTGATTTCTTCGTCTACGCAGTCTTTCCTATTATATTAATTCAAACCAAATCAAAGCAGGATAATAACGATCAATTTCAAAATCTCAGAATTTCCGTTTTGATTTCAGAAATGAATATTCTAAAAATAAATGTGTGTATGTAATGAATATTAAAAGCAAACAGTCACAAATAATCACTAAAATATCAATCAGAATCCCATAGATATAAAGTTAACGGTCACAGAGCCTTAATCACGCTTTTCTTTCACAATACAATATTCTAAATAAATAATCTACGGATGGGATACGCATCAAAATTTGATAGCCATCAGTAATTTACAAATGAAATATATCGGTGATTCATTTCGTTTATTATCCGTAATTTCAGAATTCATCAGATATAACAAAAAGCATAACGAAACAACTGAATTTATAAAAGAACATTTTGACAGAAGTACCAAATGACAAAACAAATAAAGTTAAAGAGAAAACTAAAAAGTTACTAAATATTAAATTTACTCAGCAATATTCTGTAACAAACTTGTTCTGGCGCAATAAATGCTAGATGAATTGCTATTGGCAAGGTTGTTGATAGATTTTGTAAAAACCCGTTACAGATTACTCTTGTTAATTTTCAGCGTGAACTGTACAGTATATGCATGTCTTTAAAAGTCCGCAGATTACAGTGTTTTAGTCAAATTAAGGCGTTGTGGAGTTACACTATAAAAAATATGTAAGTTAATATACTTAATATTTCACAAATGTGAATGCTTACTATAGTTTTATTTGTACACTAAGCAAAAAACGAAGATGGATATCTAAAAAAATTAGATTTGTAAAATTATAGATTTCTGAAGTTTTACAAAAGAATCTACTAAAATTACAGGAATAATACTAAAATTGCATCCGTATGTCAGGTTCCGTTACATAAAAATATCCTACGATTCCTGTTTCCAAAAATAAATTTAGTAACCTTACAGATTTTTTTCATTTAGTATAAAAACGTGTATTTATTATATGAATTTTTATTGCTACTGTTAAATAAAATGTTTTAGAAATTCCATTATAGTAATTTTACATATTATTATTTTGAATCACAGATTTTTATAGTGGAGCTCACTTCACACGCTATATCTATCGTTCATTCAGCTGCACATAATAATTTGTCTTTGTCTCTTACATTAAATCATAAATAGTCAATCACACTTTTATTCGTTAAAAAATTGTAGGCAATATTTTTTTCGAAGTACTAAAATCTTAAAATAGCAAAAAAAGCCTGTGTGCCAAAATGATAAAAATAGAAATCCAACATTTAGAAATGCACAAATAATGCATGAAAACGTAACAAACAGCCGTTTCGAATCTACTATTAAGTTTCTTCATCAGTACAAGACATCGCGTGCAAGAAAAAGCAAACTGAGCGAATGTATTAAGTAAGAAACGCAACTTTAGAACTGAAATTTAAAACCTCAAAAACAGTGCTCTTTAAAGGGAATTCGGATAAATGGAACTCAAGGTATACTTAGTAAACGAAATAAAAAATCACCTACGTATATCTACAGATAACAGAAAATTACAAAAAACATGTTCGAATCGTTATAAACACTCAATTTATAAAAAAGAATATAATTTATATATAAATATGTAAAAAAAATATTTTGCATCTTCAAAATTTATATTTATTTTTTATGTTAATCTTTGAGCCACAATTTATAAAACTATACTAGTTCATAATTTCAAACACTGATATTTACATTTTTAACACGTAATGAAATATTATTTATTGATATTTTCTATTTTTCTTAATTGAAATATCTAACTTCTTTGTATTTACAATTATTACAACAAATATTAAAAGTTATTCAGTAAATTAAAAAAGCATTTGGCAGTAACATTGTAAATATTATACTCAGAAAACCTTCCTAAATGAGCGTTCATAAAACTGACTTATTGGAAAAATAATCATATGTCGGAAAGTGTGTGTGGGAAAACATGAAAAAATATAGATTTTTAAGCTGAACCACATGGCAGTCAAATGACAGACAAAAGAGATTTATTACTGCAATTTGCTTTAACCGTATTTTTTTTTCCAATGCTATATGCAAAATAATTTATAATACATTTCCCAATACAGTTTTAACTAGCTTATGTTCATTAAAATACTATTAAAAAAATACAAATATAATGTATCGTTTTTTTATGGTTATGTAACTTGAGTTCAAATTTTTCACTTTAATGTTATATTATTATTTTGTTTTTATTTTTTTTCAAAATGAAATTCAAAACTATTTTTTTCTTAGGACATAACTATTCCTAAACGTTAACCTCTTTGCGACGAAAGTCTTTCGCTTTATTTTTAATCGTTTATCACCGATTTTTCATAACAGAAGTTTAAATAGTGAAAATGCTTTAATTTAATAAATTAAATTTTAAAATAAAAATAACTGGCAAGAATAATGAAGTACTCCGAGTATCTTAAATGGCATGTATGTCGGTGTCTCGTTCTCCAACAGAGTGAATGTTTGGACGTTAAATAACATCCATTTAATAACTTTTTAATTATTTTCACTAAAACACTAGCTGAAAACTACAAGAAGACTAAGTCTTTTAATTTTTTATTCTACGATTATCTTACATTAGGTTCAAAATTTCTATTGGAATGAAATTATTTATTTTGTCTTCGTTTCAAAAACAATCTATTTCCACTATTTTTCAAATACATAAATTATTTTTAAACGTTTGTGTTTTTAAACACTGTTTTTTAGTTAGCCAAACAGTTCTCTTTGCCAGGCTTATGTTTTAAAGTTAGTGATTCTTTGAAAAGTTATGTGGCCTTCATGAATAGGTGTTTTATATCGGTGTAATCGGTTCTATAGGTGTTTTTCATCCTTTCATTTATCATGTGACTTATCTATTACAGTGCAGTAAAACAAAAAACTCAGTTGATATTTATTAAACCCGCAGAATAATGCGCAGGTTCTACGCAGTTTGTGGTTGAAATTAAAGAATAGACGGAATCCGATTAACATATTAAAATGCAGTTGTTCTGTCAAGTTATACAGGGTGATTCCAAATTTTTTTTACAATAAAAGAGGGGTGATAGTACACATCAAGACAAACAATATTAAATAGGAGACCAAGGGTCCAAAACGTTTTCTTAAGGAAATAGCCGCCATTAAAGTTTAGGGATCAAAATTTCAAATGAACATAAAAAACGAAAAAATCGGTCGATTGATTTGCGGTTTTCACTAAAATTATTCTTTATGTTGGCATTTTCTTGAAATTAAATTATAAAGATAAATTTCAAAAAATGCCGATAGAGGGCGCTTTAGACTTTGGAGTAACGAACAACTATTTTTTGCCGGTATTTTTTGCATCTCATTAAATGTTTTCGTAAGCTTAGACTCAAACTTAAATTTTGAGCTCAAAATCTGTAGTTGGGAGTGGTTAAGTAACACAAACTGAGCTGTGTTCAAAGGGTTCAAATTTCAAATGATTATAAAAAACAAAAAAATTGGTCGATTGATTTGCGGTTTTCACTAAAACTATTCTTTATTTAGGTATTTTCGTGAAAATAAATTATAAAGATAAATTTCAAAAAATGCCGATAGAGGGCGCTTTAGATTTTGGAGTAACGAAACACTCTTTTTTAGCGTTATTTTTTGCATCTTATTAAATGCTTTCGTAAGCTTAGACTTGAACTTAAATTTTGAGCTCAAAGTCTGAATAGCTGTTAGTCGTTAAGTAGACAAACTTAGCTGTGTTCAGAGGGTTCAAATTTGAAATAATTGTAAAAAACGGAAAAAATTGGTCGATTCGTTTGCGGTTTTTGCTAAAATTAATTTTTAAATCAGCAGTTTTCTTGATCAATCAGTGTTTTATTGAAAATAATTTTTAAAGATAAATTTCAAAAAATGCCGATAGAGGGCGCCTTAGACTTTGGAGTAGCATACAACTATTTTTAAATGTTATTTTTTTTAATCTCATTAAATGCTTTCAAATGCATAGGCTTAAATTTTGGGATGAAATTCTGAATCGATGGGAGTGTTTAAGTAACGAAAAATTGAATTGTGTTCGAGGAGGAAAGAGAGTTAAATTTCAACTCCTGAACACACTTCAGTTTGCGCTTCTTAACTTCTCCTAACGATTCAGGATTTGAGCTCAAAATTTAAGTTTAAATCTAAGCTTCCGAGAACATTTAAAATGCTTTTGCAAGCATTTAATTAGAACAAAAAAATAATGGTTAAAATGAATTGTTGGTTACTCTGAAGTTTAAGGCGCCCTCTGACGGAATTTTTTGAGATTTATTTTTAAAAATATTTTTCAAGAAGATACTGACTTAAAGAATAGTTTTATTTTAAACCGCAAACGAATCGACCAATTTTTCTATTTTCTATGATTACTTTAAATTTGAACCTCCCCCTCCCCCTTGAACACAGTTCAATTTGTGCTACTTAACCAGTCCCTACTATTCAGATTTTGAGCTCAAAATTTAAGTTTAAGTCTAAGCTTCCGAAATCATTTAAAGAGATTCAAACAATTCGGCAAAAAATAGTTGTTCGTTACTCCAAAGTCTAAAGCGCCATCTATCGGCATTTTTTGAAATTTATCTTTATAATTTATTTTCACGAAAATACCTAAATAAAGAATAGTTTTAGTGAAAACCGCAAATAAATCGACCAATTTTTACGTTTTTTATAATCATTTGAAATTTGAACCCTCTGAACACAGCTCAGTTTGTGTTACTTAACCACTCCCAACTACAGATTTTGAGCTCAAAATTTAAGTTTGAGTCTAAGCTTACGAAAACATTTAATGAGATGCAAAAAATACCGGCAAAAAATAGTTGTTCGTTTCTCCAAAGTCTAAAGCGCCCTCTATCGGCATTTTTTGAAATTTATCTTTATAATTTAATTTCAAGAAAATGCCGACATAAAGAATAATTTTAGTGAAAACCGCAAATCAATCGACCGATTTTTTCGTTTTTTATGTTTATTTGAAATTTTGATCCCTAAACTTTAATGGCGGCTATCTCCTTTAGAAAACGTTTTGGACCCTTGGTCTCCTATTTAATATTGTTTGTCTTGATGTGTACTATCACCCCTCTTTTATTGTAAAAAAAATTTGGAACCACCCTGTATAATTGGTCTAACAAGGTATATATAATTGTTTTGACAAGTCATATTTTCTTGAAAATAGCTTGCAGGTATGATTTTTGTGGTTAATTGGTAGGTTTTTCATATTGTTTTCTTATTCCTGGGAGCTAGCAAACGCAATGATAAACCTTTCAACAATCACTAAAGCGTATTTGTAAATTTTTTCCACTGATAACTATATTATAAAGGTCAAACGTATCTGTGCGTAACGCATACGTCATTTTACGAATGGCAACACTTTCCCATGCAATTTCGATTTTACAGTTTCCGCCACTACAAATTTTACACTTCTAAACATCGCAATTTTTAAATTTTTACACCATCGTATAGAGAAAAAAAATGTATTTTTAAATGCAATTTGTTTGAAAGCTGTATTTCAATTTGTTTTTGATATATTAATTTTTTATAGTTTTTAGTACCAATTTTGTAATTGTAGCAACAGAATCCCTCAATTTTCTCTGAAAATTGAAAAAAAAATATTTAAATTAAAATGCATATAGTTTGTCAAAAATTTCGTCTGTTATAAAATTCTGTTATTTCGGTTTCATTTCAGTTTGATTTCGTTTTTATTCATCAATTAAGTGAATTCAAGCTTTGAGTGAGAGTGATTTTAAAATAATGAAATTAAAATATCATTCTTTAAGCGCGGTGAATGAGAAGTGCGTTAGTAAATTTTAGAAGATAAAAATGATGACGGGTTTTAATTTCGCATGAAATTCTATGATCCTGTCAATTTAGAATAAATTTTGTTTTTTCATTCGCATACCAAAATTAAGAGCCTCAATTGATAACGTCATAGTAATAACTGATCTTTCTTATATTTTACTGATTACATATGCGATTAAAGTTTAATTTTAAAATTTGGACAACTGCGTTTTATTGTATTTTATTGATCTTAGCTTAAAATAATATTTGTTTGATAGTTAGACTGATCAATATAAGACGTATTTTTTATAATACTTATTTGAGAGTTAGACTGATCAATATAAGACGCATTTTTTACTGTATCTAGTTTCGCAGGTTTAGTATATATCAATGAAAAGTTCCTTCTTAAACATTTTCTTTCATCGAATTTTGACGGGTACCACATCGTGTAACTTAAAAGACCAAATTCATTTCAATATGCCAATATGTTTTAACGAATACTGGGATTCGAAGCCATAAATTCGATGAGTTGATGATTTGTACAGACGAACACAATTAAACGACAGTTTTAATGCTTATAAGCTTTCTTCATAAAAGTATATAGTCTATATTTTAATGAGGCACTATGATCGTTATATAAGTTCCGGCAAGTGCGCATTTTCAAACGGTAACACCAGATTTTGACTTTTTATTTATGTAATATTTATGTTCGGAGCATAAAGAAAAATAATTTGCATTTAACCTGGAGAACATATGGGACCATAAAACATTTTAGAAAGTATAACTTTTTTATGTATAATAGCGGATACATTTCATCAATATAACCTTAATCCTTATCTTATTGAGCAAAAAATATAATTTTAAAAGAAATTTACTCGTGTATTACCTACACATTCTTCATAAGTAAAATCATTAAACAAGTTTCAATGCTGTTCCATCACGATATTTTAATTATGGAAAATTTTAATAAAACAAACATTAATAAAATATTTTTATCAACTTACGGGAGAATAAGAAATTCAAAATCGATATAAATTGTCTGTTTTTTCTATTTATTCTACTAACATGCGTTATCTAAGAAACAACTTAGAGGTCTTTTTCATTAAATTCAAATTTATAAATTTACAAGTAATTTTGATTTTATATAAATAACATTTCGTACTACTATATAGCTAAAATACTATTATATCAGTTTCTTTTTCCAATAGAAATGCATTATATTTGTAAATTATTACTTTTTTGCGACTTTTCTAAAACAAAGCTCGTGACAAATATTTTTATACCAAAATGTATCTTTTATTGTGTATTTCTATACTGTCACGCCAAATTGAAATATTTCAAGATCAATTTTAACCACAGAATCTCGATAAACAAATACCTATCAAACCAGAAAATATTTCAATCTGGAAAAAAATTGTCTTTTGAAAAAGATAAATTTGTCCAAAGTTTGCTTTGAAAACAATCCCTTCTTGACGCTATCTGATGAATTGATATTTGTCTTTAGTTATCTTTCTTAGAGTATTTCTTATTTTACTTAATGATTTCAATTTCGATTATTACTTAAGAACATAAATCCTTATTTCAGAAACATCTGAGTATTTTAATAGCATTTACAATAGTATATTATTTAAAACACACATACGCAGATAAATAACGCCTACATTCATCTCTTAAACATATCTACAAATAATATATATTATAAATTAGTAACTGTATTTATTTTTCTAAAGTAGATGTACTTTCGAAAAAAGAGCTTTGACAGTTATTCTTTATCATTCGTGGAGGCTAGGTTCCCGTGATTGTCAAAACTGCAACCACAAAATTGTCACAGGCAATTATTTTTATATTCTTTTCGTACCGCTGTTTTTTTTTAAATACATTTTCTTTTTGTCCAAATGTTGTCAACGCGGATCTAAAAGATGTTTATTTTTAAAAAATAGTGCGAAGTATTTGAAAATGTTGAAATTTTTTTAATTTTTTCTGTCATAAGTTGAAAGGTAAAAGAATTTTACCTTTACCACCACTTTTAAAGAAAAAACAAAGGTGGTTTAATGGGGATTTGCCGGATTTTTGGGTTCCCACTGTATGTTTGTTCCTGGTATATTTAACTTTCGTAAGTGAAGAAACCTATTTTTTATTCCATCTTGTTTGTAACTTAAATCCAGTTACGCCTGCGATGAATTTTAGAGTGTAATACGTTTCCAGCCACGCTGAAGAAATGAATTCAGTTGAAATCCATAAATTTAGCAAATATATACAGACAATATTAAATGAATACATTTGCAAGTTAAAAATTTAACATGCATCTGTAATCAAATTCTTTACAAAAGAAGATTTTAATCCCAAAGGAATCAAAAGAGTCTCGAATTATGCTTTTGGTTCCAATTTACATAGACTAGTATCCTCCACGATGTTGAGAATTACAAATATTGAGAACTGACAATATTTCTGAAACAAAAAGAAAAAAATAGTGATGGCAAATTGGGAATTCGTGCAATAGAAATAATAATAAATCTATCTGACAAGTGCTTTCCATATAACATATTCTTCTGCGTTATACCATCTTACCTATATGTCATATTTTGCCACGGTTCCTAATAATTTATATAAGACGAGTTTCTGGCCGCCAACAACCCCCACAAACTCTCCAAGAACTGGAAAGAGCTCTTCTGGAAGAGTGGGGAAGAATACCCAAACTCGTCATTAACAGCCTCATTGGTCCATGCCTCAAAGGTGTTCAACGTTGCTGGCCGCCCGTGGAAACCATACCCCCTACTGAAAATGATTTTCTTTGAAGAAAACACCTTTTCTTATTCTTTTTTTCTCATATGCACGAATTGTGTTTTTTTCCTTTTGTACACAAATGCGCAATAAAATGCATTTTTTTCTGCCAAACATGTGTAATTTATTCTCATATAACCTACTATGTCTGTCGACCATGTATCAACCAGCTAAAAAGTTTCCCAGATACAAAATCCACCTAAAACTGCAATATCCTTTAATTGTTTTGAGCAGTGTATATTACAAACTACTTTAGAAACAGCACATCTATATTGAAAAGAAAAGGGTTCTCGTTCTTTGTTTTTCCTACGTTTGTTTATGATTTCTTTACGCCCTGTTAAACTTTTTTTTGACATTTTTTGAAACAATTTGTTGAGCAAAATTAGATTTAGGACGAAATTCCAAAACATCATAATGACCTGAATCAATATTTCTAGAAAAGAGTAAATTACAAATTATATTTTCAGACCCATAATCGAAAGTATTATTGGTAGTATTATTTCTATATATTCTAAAGGTATTATTCAAAAAAGAAATGGCTTAAGCAAACTAATTCTACATGACCTGCATATTCACTATCTAATGACATCAAATTTTCATAATCAACAGAAGTACTTACCGGGGTCCTATAAGAGTTATCACCAATTATAAAATTTCCATAATGTTCCCAATTATCCTTGACTATTTTCACTACTTGCAATCGAGTTCACGGTGATATATATCAGTCTTATATACACAATATGATACTGACCGAAATAAACAATTACCATCTCTTAAAATAGGGATAACATAACGTTCCGTGATAAAGATACACAAACTTCAGAAAAAAAATAAGAAAATAAATTATAAAGTATTATGGTGGCTTAAATTCAGCTACAAATCTCATTATTTTAATGCGAAATTATTCAGGAAATTATTATACCTGAGACAACAAATTCAAAATTTCTGCATAGATTATTTTTTCTCTGTTTAAATATCGCCATAATTATACTATCAACAAAACATTTTAATTATAATAGTAACAGGGAGTTAATAAACTGCATTACTGACCCACTACACATTTACGGCACTTGCAATAAATTTAATTTATTGATTTGTAGCCTCCATGAATTTGTCAAAATTAATCTTATTGTCATGACAACGAAAAGAAAAACGATATCTTTGTTATTAAAAAAGAATAAAAAATTTGTATTTGTTATTGATCTATAGAAAACGTTTTATTTATTTTTATTTTATATAATAACTTAATACTACGGAATGATTTTTATTAATTTTTGATATCATGTAAAATAGAATTATCGTAATACCCCCATATCACATATTTTATTCTTTTTTTTCTAATATGACATCATTTACACCTTCGGAAACACTAATCTTTTCCGAAATAAAAGCGTGATTTATGCAGTTATTAAAAAATTCTTTAGTCTCATAAAATATTTATTATAATTAAATGAAAATGGCTCAATTTATAGAAATATTTTCATTTGTGCATACCAATTAATTTAAATAAATAAAATAAGTTCTGTTTATTTAGATGAGGGAATAAAAGTCACTGAATATGATATCATCACTGATACAGCTATAACAATCTATATTAGATTCATGGAACAAATTTATCTGGTTCCTGAATGGCGACAGTTTCTCCACCAAAGAAATTTCGCTTTAGATATTTTATTTTATTAAAGTTTTTTTACATAATACTTAATAATATTATTCAGTAAATAATCTGTGTATTGTACCGCGATTAGTGAATAATTATGCGCAATCATTTTATTAGGATTAAATTTTACAAAAACCATTAGTTTTTCTTTTTTTTTAATGCGATGACACATCCACCGATGAGATCAAGCTCCTGATTGGTGGAAAGTAATAAAGTAAAATAAATTTTTGTTTTAGCGAGTAAAGCTTAATCTGTTGCCACTGTTTTGAAGAAATGTCACGAAAAAGCTTATAAAATTAAAAATAAAATATAAAAATGGAAATAAACAAAAAATTAGCCAGAATGGGCAAATCTACACATAAACAGCTTTCATAAAAAAAAATAATCATCAAAATCGGGCCCATAGAAAGCTCAGGGCTGATGACTTAAAAAACAGCCAGGTGTTTTAAATATACAGATTAAACATACGATTTCACATTAAACAGATCACATACTCTATTGATTACATTCAATTATATTGAATATGTGGTTGGTTTCTACTTTTTATTAAACCACAAATAATTAAGGCATCTAAAAATTTTTCAATTTTTTTATTTTATATTTTTTGACAATTTTTCAGTTTAATACAGTAGTAACGACGTGATATATTTATGTATTGATAGCTCTATAACAATATATTACAGCACACAACCTATATTGATTGTAAAAATTTCTAAAAAAAAAATTTAATTGGCTGTTTCCTTCTTAAGTCACAATAACGTAAAATGCTATTACAAAAACGTGTATAATATAAATAAAGAATAAAATTTTACGCTTATAAAAAAGGCGAGATTCTTTGAAACTGAATGACTACTTAACTATGTTAACCGTTTGACTGCTACGCGGCGCAAAAGCGCTGCGATAGTTTATCTCGAAAACCGCGGCGCAGCGCTTTTGCGCTGCGAGTTCTTTATAATACAAAAAGAATTATTAAAATTGATTGATATTTGTCTAAATAACAGTGTTTTATATGACAACATTATTTTTTCCTTTAAAGAAATCAAAATATGTACCGCAATTTTCGTGCATTCTTGCAAAAATTGCTTAGCACTAAAACGGTTAAAGAACACCCTAGGGTAAAATAATCATTAGAGAAAAACAATTTAATTACGTTTTCAGATAACAACACTTATGAGAACAATATAATGGAAAATTATATAATAAATAATTCCGTAGGAAATTTTATGCTTCAAGTGTTTTTTTTTTTTCCTGCCGTGTAATATGAACATCTAAAGAAAAATGGGTAAATTACTTAATTACACATCATTATGGACTTGTGACTAACATTCGTAGTTTTTTTTTTATACATACAGGGTGTCACAAAAGGTCGTTTACAAACTTAACATGCTGGTCTGTCATATCATGATGAACAATATTAAATAGTAAACTAAGGGTCCCAAACGTCTTCCAAAAGAGATATCCGCCATTAAAGTTTAGGGTCCAAAAATTCAAATGATTATAAAAAACAGAAAAATTGGTCGATTCGTTTGCGGTTTTCACTAAAACTATTCTTTATGTCAGTATTTTCTTGAAAATAAATTATAAAGATAAATTTCAAAAAATGTCGACAGAGGGCGCTTTAGACTTTGGATTAACGATAAACTAGTTTTTACCATTATTTTTTGCATCTCATTGAATTTTTTTAGAAGCTTAGACATAAACTTAAATTTTGAGCTCAAAATCTAAATCGTTGGAAGTGGTTAAGTAGCGCAAACTGAATTGCGGGGGGAGATTCAAATTTCAAATGATTATAAAAATCAGAAAAATTGGTCAATTGATTTGCGATTTTCACTAAAATATTTCTTTATGTCAGTATTATCTTGAAAATAATTTATAAAGATAAATTTCAAAAAATGCCGATAGAGGGCGCTTTAGACTTTGGAGTAACGTACAACTATTTTTTACCGTTATTTTTTGCATCTCATAAGTTTTTTTTAGAAGCTTAGACATAAACTTAAATTTTGAGATGAAAATCTGAATCATTGGGAGTGGTAAAATAGCGCAAACTGAACTGTGCTCAATGGGGTTAGGGAGGTTCAAATTTCAAATGATTATAAAAAAAGGAAAAATTGGTCGGTTTTCGTTAAAATTATTCTTTATGTCAATATTTCCTTGAAAATAAATTTTAAAGATAAAATTAAAAAAATCCGTTAGAGGGCGCCTTACACTTTAGAATAACCAACAATTATTTTTAACAGTTTTTTTTTTTATTTAATTAAATGTTTGCAAAATTTAAACGTGTTAAATTTTGTGCTCAAAATCTCAATCGATAGGAGGGGTTAAGAAGCGCAAACTGAACTGTGTTCAGGAGTTGAAATGTTACCTTCCCCCCCCCCCCCTCGAACGCAGTTCAATTTTTGGCCGCTTAATTACTCACAACGATGCAGATTTTGAGCACAAAATTTAAGTTTGAACTTTTACAAGCATTTTATTAGATACAAAAAGGAACGGTTAAAAATAGTTGTTGGTTACTATAAAGTTTAAGGCGCCCTCTGACGGAATTTTTTGAAAGATATCTGTAAAATTTATTTTCAAGAAAATATTGATATAAAGAATAATTTTAGCGAAAACCGGCCAAATTTTCCGTTTTTTATAATCATTTGAAATTTGAACCTCCCCACCCCCATTTAACACAGTTCAGTTTGCGCTACTTTACCACTCCCAACGATTCAGATTTTCATCTCAAAATTTAAGTTTATGTCTAAGATTCTAAAAAATATATATGAGATGCAAAAAATAATGGTAAAAAAAAGTTGTTCGTTACTCCAAAGTCTAAAGCGCCCTCTATCGGCATTTTTTGAATTTTACCTTTATAAATTATTTTCAAGATAATACTGACATAAAGAATAATTTTAGTGAAAATCGCAAATCAATTGACCAATTTTTCTGTATTTTATAATCATTTGAAATTTGAATCTCCCCCCGCAATTCAGTTTGCGCTACTTAACCACTTCCAACGATTTAGATTTTGAGCTCAAAATTTAAGTTTATGCCTAAGCTTCTAAAAAAATGTAATGAGATGCAAAAAATAATGGTAAAAACTAGTTTATCGTTACTCTAAAGTCTAAAGCGCCCTCTATCGACATTTTTTGAAATTTATCTTTATAATTTATTTTCAAGGAAATACTGACATAAAGAATAGTTTTAGTGAAAACTGCAAACGAATCGACCAATTTTTCTGTTTTTTATAATCATTTGAATTTTTGGACCCTAAACTTTAATGGCGCATATCTCCTTTGGCAGACGTTTGGGACCCTTAGTTTCCCATTTAATATTGTTCATCATGATATGACAGACCAGCATGTTAAGTTTGTAAACGACCTTTTGGGACACCCTGTATATAATGCTTATGTGCCTAATAACTTTTATGTGCATGAGTTTCAGGGATCTGTAAAATTTTTTCATATCTCTAGAGAATCATTAAAAATCCTATATTTTTTTATATAAAGTTATCTGATTTTTATAAATGGTATTTTTTGTGATTGACATTTATTCCGATGTATCGAAAACTTCCTCCAATTCTTTTAGTATGCGTAATCTTATGAAAAGCATTAAGCAGCTTTAACAAGTTTAAAAACAAAGATAAGTAAATCTTTTAAATATTATAAAATGTTCTTTTTTCTTTAGAAAATTTTCTAAATTATTAATATGTCTGTACATTTCTTTTCAATACACATTTTTTAACATATTGCCATTCTTTGCTTAGCTTTAAATTTACAATAAAATTCCGATTTAAGTTTCCGATAAAACTATTTCCCTCATTTTAGCTTAATGAATTATTCGTATTTCCATTTGAAAAAAGAGATTGTTTTTGAAAAAAATATTATAAATACAATAATGAGCAGTGTAATTTGCAACATTATATTGGATGTCTCATTTGATAAATTACTGAGTAATTTTTAATAACTGAAGCAAATTAACTAAATTAAAATGTCAAATTAGCAATAGGAGTTAGTAATTGAGGTTAAAATAAACTAGTTGGATGTGCCAATGCCAAAACTTTCTTCTATCTCATACATACATTATAATATTAAAAAAAATAGTTACTCATTTCCATGCTTTAATAATTTGAATTCAATACCTTACCAACTTTGATTTTTATCTTAAATTTCTGATTCAATCAATTAATCGGACTAAAAACGAATTTCCGTCTCTGCACGAGCCGATGGACAATAGAATGATAAGCAGATTTTTTTTTTTCAAATTCAGAGAGGACCAACTTGCCTTACCAAAAAATAATCATAAACAAAATGTTTAGTTCAGTTCTAGAACTGACATCATACACTTTTATGTGGTGCAATATTGAAAATGGCATAAAATTTGGTACTGCAGTGCCCCCTTCCGGCGGATTTTGTTTCAGATTCTGGGCGATCCAACGAGCCATAGCCATACACTTACACAAAAAATTTGGTTCAATTCGATGCATAACTTCATATACTTTTGGTCGGTACAATATTAAAAATGGTACAAAAATCGCGACTGCTGCGCCCCCTTCCGGCGGATTTTTTTCAAATTCAGGGAGGATCAACTAGCCATAGTCATACACATGCACAAAAAAATTGGTTCAATTCGATGCATAACTTCATATATTTTTGGTCGGTAAAATATTGAAAATGACACAAAAAACGCGATTGCAGCGCCCCCTTCCGGCGGAATATTTCAAAACTGAAGGAGGACCTGCTTGCCACAGCCAAAAACATTCACAAAAAATTTGGTTCAATTCTATGCATAACTTCATACACTTTTTGATGGTAGAATGGCGACATACAGACACACAGACACACAGACACACGGACAGACAGACATTTTGTAAAAACACGTTTTTTGGAATGTCTGACCCCTAAAACGTGTAAATCCGTCGAAAACCGGAAGTCGAAAAAAAATTTCGGTTACAATACTTTCTTCTATTGAAGATAGAAGAAAGTAAAAAGGGCCTAGAATTTAAAATTACAGAACTTCGATTAAACTGCATACAAAATTAAAACAAATTTAAATTCTCATCGATAAAACTCTAAGCCGATTTTTGTTTCATCTAGAATCTTCGTTCTAAGGAACTAGGCGTAATTATCTCACGCTTTTTTTTTAAATATACCACAGATTTTAATCTATTCACGATCTTTAAAATTTGTTTGCCACCAGTTTTAAGATAAAATTTGAGGTGTCAGTACTATTTAAATGATAAAAAAATGTGTCAGAACACGATTTTCAAAACACACAATTTTCAAAATTTAAAAAATTGCTTTTTCTCTGTCAGTCTATTTTTTTGGAGAATCAGCATAAAAATATGCTACAATCGATAAAAAAAATTGTTTTATTGTCTAATTCTGTCAATGTAAAATCGTGGTTTAAAATGAAGTTTGTAAAGGTCACACAAACTTTAATGTTTGCTAATTACGGTTTTTGGTGCTTGCCAATAAGTGAAATCTTTCCAAACATTGGAGTCGCCCAGAAAAAAATCTAAAAGTTAACAAAAGGGAGCACAGATCACGGTTTCGAAGGAAAAAATCCCGGGTGCGTCGTCCATATTTTTTTGAGAAATACGATAGATTATTTTTGAATCAGTCAAGAAAAGTGTGAAGTAGTATATAGTAACTGTAGTTTGTGTTTTGTGGCCGTAATAAAGAACTATGATTATTTCATCAGTTCTTTCTTATAGTAGTGTGCAGCATTATTTATATCGAGTATCCTTAAGTATGAATCAAATTTTACAAAAGAGTCACTAATACTCTCGGATGTTTTTTGCGATTTCCCAAAATTTCATTTTCTTTAAAAGACGATGTTTGACTATCACGTCCTCATTTGAAAATTGAACGTAATTATAATCCACATTTCAACAGAAAATAGGGTGATAAAAGCATTCATTTTAATCGTTTATTACATTTTGTTTTCAGCTTTTAATCTGAAAGCTCATTTTAATCATCTTTACCATAATACGTATTGTATATCAATATGTTTAGGACTTTAAAAAAAATCATCCCAGAAAAAGGATATCATACTAAATATTAATCATTAACTTAATTTTTAATATATCGGCTTTAATATCTATAATCTCTGAAAAGACTTCTTCAGATAAAAACGTATAGACATATAACGTCTACGAGAGTGTTTAAAGTACTACAAATCAATCTCATCCTCCGCTTCAAATGAAACTTTTACTTTATCTGACAATTAATCATTCACATCTAATGAACATACACATCTTTAGGACTATTTTGGCAAACGTCCATTTTATATCCTTTATTTAAACAATTGATCTTCATAATGCGCTTAGTCCTTCCTTTATGGATTCAGAGCATAAAAATAATTTCCATGCTTTAATGGCTAGAATATTGAAAGAATGTAAGAAATGGATATATGTGTAAATGCCTTTCACATTTCATAAAATATGCGCTTCTGAAAATTTAACTTGCGTAAAAATATATATCTTGAATCGTCTATATTTTTATGACTGATTATTTCGGGAATACATCTGATTGTTTAAAATGGTTTTGGAATGAGTAAAAGAAATTAAATTATGTATTACACTAAGTCTTTTCAATGTATGTTCTTAAAAAGCAATGTTTTGAAAATTTAAAAAATATTTTTAAAAAAATTATTTTTGCTGTTTGACCTATAATTTTTTAACTATAATGCAGAGTTTAAAATTTTAGTCCAGTTTGCTTAAATTATAAGCTAAAATTTATCTAACAGTTGAATATGGAATAAAGAGCATCAATCTAATACTGCACGTGTATGTTTTTCAACATAACTTTTCTATTTACTCTTTGCACAGCATCTGGTCCTATTAGATTTCTGTTCAATGATCTCTATCTTTAAAATTATCATTTACATTAACGTGCTTTAAAATTTTTAATTTGTAATCTGGTGACTGTAAATCTGTAATTCTTCCTGACACTGTTCCCAAATTAATTCGCGTAGACAATGATTGTTTTTCTATTTAAAGAAAGCATTTATCAGATCACTATATAAAATTTCGACATAAAATATACTTTAAAAACTCCATGAATTAGAATATCATTCTGCTAGAAAAATACAAATGGGAAATGTTACCAATGTTTATGTCACAAAAGTTTAATAAAATGTTATTTTATTTCACTTTATACTTAATGCAGTATTTTTAAAAAAGTCTTTTAAAACAATTATTTACCTTATTGTGCATGGTACATTTTAAATGTACATAACTAAGGAAAAATGTTGCTTGATATTTAAAAAGTTTCTTCTTAAATGTTCTGTGCCACTCTTAAATGACGCATAATAATACCTAAAGTATTTCTCTTTAAAGATGTATTTATAAAGCGCTTTAACACTGTTTGTTAAACAACAGCTGTTTCTGACGCTTTTTTTTTATAATTTATTATTATTTTTCGTTTAACATTTTCAGATTATAAGGGTTAATAGTTTGTAACAGAACTTCAATCTATCTGAATTTATTAAAATACCGCAGAGGTACTGCAACAATGCCATAAAACAGAGACAATTAGCAAAGTATGAGGAATTTAAAAATGCAATAAAGAACACTGATATGTTTTAGTTTTCTATAAATAGTTAATTTGCAATGAATTTGTGTAGATTATTCAATCAAAGTAATGTTTCTATAATATTTCATTTTCCATAAGGGCCCACGATTTATTGATTTATTTTAATTACTTTAAGACATTAAAGATATCTGTATAAAATCAATGACTTATTTTTATTAATATTGAACTATTCTCAATAATAATCACTTTTAATCTTCCCAATTACACTTTAGATAATTACAGTTATTATTATCTTATTTATGTAGTGTATAATTCAAGGTAATTAATTTAATAACAGTGAAACTATGTCTTTTAATACTTTCAAAATCTAATTCATAATTTCTATTTTTTCTACTTGTAGATATGATAGAGTGGAAGCAATTTTTTTTATATCTGGAATACTTTCATGCACTCCATTGTATCAACTTGATCCATCGCTTATTTAACCATGAACGCTACATTTCAATTTGAAACCTTCGAGCTTAACCCTACTGTATTTCGAGATTCAGTAAATTAAATTGAGTATAACTTTTTCGGAAATATATTGATAATGAAATATAATACAGGACACTTTTACAATATTTAATGATTAATCAAAATGTGATATTTACTTGCATCAAGATTATTTTGTGAATGAAGAAACACAGGCACACAGGTAAACTCGTTGAGATAATTCATAGTCTATTGAATTCTACTATATTTAGACAAGCTTTTTACAACGCCAAATAATGAATATGTCCGTTACCACAAGAATTTACACTTTTAGTGCTTCAAAGACGTTCAAGGAAAAGTTTTATTCAAATAAAATTTACAATAAAACACGCACATTTATTTTTAATTCTTTTTCAATTTTTATTAAATATTTTGAATGTACGGAAAATATTCCGTGACATTGCCAAAATAATAGCATTACAAAAATGTATAAATATAGTAAACTGCTTTATGAATTTTCTTCGAAAGTTTTTTATAACCATATTCTTTAGACGGTGGAGAAAAATTTTAAAACATATCAGGTGTATTTGAATAATTTATTATTCTTCAAACTCAAAGTTAGTTTAACAAATTTAAAAATAAGATTTTTCTGAACCTGATTCTGAAACTAAAATACGGAATCAAAAAAAAAAAAAAAAATTGCTAGTGAAAATGATCGACAATGGTAGAAAAGGTGAAAAGAAAGCTTGAAAAAAAACTTATTTCAGATAGTTAAAAATAAATAAATAACTGACAAATGCCAAAACTTTTGCATTTTCTATTTAAAGTAACTGCTTCAAAATCAAATTCCAATAAACTCTCCAGATCGTGAAGTAAAGATAAAAAGAAAATATAAAAATTTGTCTCTTTTGAAATCTTTTAATTACATACATATCATATAATGCATGTTATTTACATTGAAATACCCAAATTTAGCAGAAACAAACAAAATGTATTTTGAAACTTTTATACAAGAAAAACTTTCAATAAAATACTTTAATATATTTTTACTTATTGAAAGCAGTTTTTCAATATGTATTAAATATTTCAAAAATATGGAAAATCTCCATGACATTGTTAAAATAATAGAACTACAAAAATGTAATAAAGATATCAGGTTAAGAAGAATGTTCGAACGGTTTTTGAGAGCAGTTACATTTGTCATGTAGCTGTGCTCAAACTAAACAAGGAAACTAAACAAGGGGATTCCTTCAGTCCAACAGAAACAAGCTTGAATGGTTAAACATTGGCTTGTCTTTGTTGTCACACCGCAACGAAGCCTCGTTCTTTGACTAAATATTGTCACTTGACAAAAATTGGGTTATACAAGACAACCGGAAGAGAAAACATTATTAGTCGACATTAAGTTTCGTTTCATTGGACGTCAAACAAGGCATTTTAAAATAAAAGTTATATTGTGTTAAGTGAATAAGCGCCGATGTAGTTGAATATAAACTCTTATTACAAAGTGGAAGAGACATCACATGTAAAGTCTACTTGTCACACTTTGAAAAGATTTCTGATGCTATACTCCAAAAGCAGTTAGCAATGGTCAACAAAAGATAATGTTCTTGTTATCCTAGATAATTTTAAACATCATGTTTAAAACATGATGTTTAAAATTGTCGCATATCGCAAACAGCGAATGCGATTAGAGATATGATCAAAGCACTTGGCTGGTAAGTTCTTCTTCAGAGACCTGACTCCTTGGATGTCCCCCCATCGGACTATTATCTGTTTTTTTTTTTTTTTTTTTTTTTTACCACAGAAAATTAATTGTACGCGCAGGAATTCAAAAGTTGAGACGCAGTTGCAAAGGTTGTTACATGATTTTTACGATTGTAAATTATTTTTATACTAAAAGAACATTTATAAGCTTGTATCCCATTAAAAATGTAAAATATAAGCCAATTGTGATTATATCGTATGATAATATTTGTGTTTAATCTGCTAATATGATATTCAGATTTCAGTGTTATTTCATAAATCTATTTATAAATAAACTGAACTAGATTTGCTATGTTGAATTGCAAAGGACCTATAACGCATTTTTTCATTATTTTCTATAACCAATAACTTAACACAGGTCAAACCGCTCTAAAAATAGTTACAAAAAAGATGGAGATTAACAAGAAAATAGATTCGAGGTATCTTAGATTGTTTATAATTTGATTTTAGAATCGGTGTTTCACGTCGAAACTACTGATAACATTATTCTATAAAATACCGTATGGCTATAATTGTATTCCTTAAATTAATTAACAGCATAAACGACAAGAAAAGAGCAAAATTGTAACGTTATTTTCTCTGCAATTTTTTTATATTAAAAAAGTTTTTTTTCATTATAATATATGACGCGTTATTACATATAGGTATATATAATATTTGAGAGTATCAGCCATAAATTTATTTTTTAAACTGGAATTATATTAATGTAGAATTATATTAATCTGTAGAATTACATTAATCTGTAGAATTTTATTAATTTAAATAATGCTTCTGACGTTGTGAAATCTGCAACTTAGAAAATGGATATATCCGTTCGCAGTGGTAAAGGTTAAAAATTATTGAGAATTATGCACACGGCTGAATTTTCTTAATTATTGCAGCATTCACTACAATTTAATGGAAAATCTAATTATGAGTATTTAGCCTTAAATTTCAATGAAAAGCATTTTTAGCTATTTTCGTATAAAAGAGGCAGGTCGCATTCAATCTACCAAAAATGCTAGAAAACTGATTCAAATTTCGTAACTTTTCACAAGCCAACTAATAAAGCATATCCTTTTCACCCTACGGTTAATTTACACACATATATATATTAACTTCATTTGTGAATTTACATTAACAGACCGATAATAAAGAAAGATTAAAAAAGGGAAAAAATAAATTTTATTTTATGCACATAAAATTTGATGATACTTGGGGACTTACTAAGCAGATTTTTTTTACATTTGTTTTGGAATTTTGACATTATTTTATTATTTTTATAATAGAAAAATAATGAAAAATAGAAATAATTATATATTTAATATTTTTTATTAGTAATTGACTCTACAAATGATATTTCAACACTTAGAAAAAAACGTTTCATTTACTATTTTGTACATTTCCTTTCTTTTCCGGCAACCCTTTTATTATAACATATACCTCGCTAAAAAGGCGCTATAAATAACAAATTCATATTTTGATTACTTCTGATATCTGTCAGATTCAATTCTAATCAATTTCTTTATTTTTAACAGTATTTATATAAGTGAAAAAAAATTAATTTGTTCTGTAGGATGCACTGGGACTGAAGAGGATATTCAGTTATATTTTTTGGCTTGTTATGCATAGATTTACCTGCAACAATAAACAAATTGGATAGATGAAAGACATTGAAATTAATTAAAATATGCATATAAGTAACCTGTTGCTTTTTGTTTTTGTAAGTACTATGCAGGATGATTTAAAAACTAGTCGTTGGGGGCCACCGTAATACTTACCCATCATTTATATGCATATGAAAATAAAATATGTGAAAACTATTTATACAATGTATTTCAATTCCAAAACTAAATTTAAATGTTGTTAATACACATAGTAATACTCTATTAATGAATTGCTGATGCACCAATTTCAACAAATTATATAAAACGACAAACTACTCAAGAAGTACCAAACTACGTAAAAGAAACATCCTTATAACTCCAAAAATAATAATAATATTAACTAACAATTTGCTGCGTCGGATTAAGCGTTTCATTTTCAATTAAAATATACCTCTGAATTGAAATTTGAATGAAATGCAGGATCATGAAAAATCGAAGAATGTGGAAAACAGGATTACAAATATCTCGACAACTAATTATCCGATCGACTTTGTTCTTTATGCAAAATTTGTGTTTTTTTATTGCCTTTTACATACATTCCTTAAAATAATAAAATTCAAAAATTTTTATATACCTTTCATCAGAACAAATTTTTCGAGAATACGGAAAAAATAGTTCCGGATAATCGAGGTTGCTGATATTCAATAGATTTCGTCCCATTCTTACATTCTAAGTACATACAAAATTTCAAGTCTCTATCTCAATTTGTTCGTGAGATAGAGCGTTTACAGACAGACAGACGGACGGACGGTTTTTTTTTTTCTAAAAATATGTTTTCGAAATCTTCAGTATCTAAAACGTGTAAATCCGTCAAAAATTTTTTTTTCGATATTCAAAACGATTGCAAGACTTACCCTATACTACGTATGATGGGTAAGTAAAAAGCATGGAAAAAATGATATGACAAATCAGACATACGACAACGATAAAAAATCTGATAGGAACAAGGAGCTGCAAACCACTTATTGAGTCACAAATATAGGGTGTTTTATCCTAACTGAATTTGGGTTGCCAGTAATAAAAAACATAAAACTGAAGTATATATAATAAAACATCTAACAGACATTCTCACCTTTGTTTTAAATGTGATAACACCAAAGAAAAATGGTAGAAGTTTGGATTATGCGCACCAGCAATATGCACTAGGCACTTTACAATCAGACTGTGATAATCTGTTTATTCGGTAGCATCGATTGATTCAGCAATATGTTTTTCCAGATCTTTTCGTAACGGGATCACATTTCACACAAAATAAGGTACATATCATTGCATTTTCATTACAATATTTTTTATTTTCCTCGAAATTATTACTTTCAAACTGGGTGTAGCTAGAATGAAACACCCTGTATTTGTGATTTAACAAGTAGTTTGCGACCCTATGTTCCTATGTTATTTTTTATCCTTGTTGTATGCTTGATTTGTCAGATCATTTTGTCTACGTTTTTTTAATCACCTTGTATATCACTGGGTGCATGATTTCTTAAAAAGGTTTAAAATAATGGGTTGAAATTTAGGAATGATGGGTTCAAAGTTGATTTGATTAAATAAACTTTGGCTTAAAATGAACTGCAATAATATAATGATGTTAAATAATAAAAAAAATTAAAAAAAAAACACGCGGGAAATTTTCCTGTTTTTATTTTTATTTATTTTTTTTTATTATTAACTGCAAGTATTATACATGAAATTAATAAAATATTTTAGGTCATGATGTCAAGCAAAGTCTTATCTTTAAACTGAAACCTATTTAACGTTAATAAATTGAAATGAACACGAGATATTGCAGCAGATATATATAGTATTTATGAAAAAATAAAAGTAAGTGACATAATTAAGTTTTCCTAATCGATTTAAATGTTTTCATAAATTTGTTTTATTTATTGTAACCATTAATAATATATTAAACATAAAAAAAATCATTAAATTTCTTTCATTAGTTAGATTGCGGAAGTTTAGGAAATTCAATTGGCTTTCAAAACTTTATAACTGATTGAAGGCGAAATGCCCTCTTAAACTTATGATCTCCAAACAGGCCGTAGAATTTTTCTAATTTATTTATATGATAGTATTGAAGATTTTTTAGCTAACCTAAAGCTATTAGTTTCTCATTGACTTTTACTTTTAAAGATATATTCAAACGGCACACTTCACTGTATTGAAACTAATCGGTAAAAATGTCTAAAACAGGATTTTGTAAAATAACATTAACGCCAACATCAGTAATTGAAAATATTATTCATAGCATTATCTTAATGACGCCCACAACCATAATGATTATAATAATAATACAAGTTTAGACATTTTCAAAAACTTATCAAAATTGCATCATCAGTGTAAATGTAAAAGACATTCATCCTAATAAAACCTCAAAATGAATTTCCGTAGCCTTGAAAAAAAATACTCAAATACATGTTCATTAAAAAATTATTAACTTTTCTTTTAATGATGTTTATAATCATTTAAGGGCAAAAAAGCACAAAAGTCATGGAAACTATTTTACCTGAATGATTTTAAAGCATTATTCTGGATATCATTAGCATTCTAGATATATTTTTTATTGATCACTGCAAGAAAACATTCTACTTTTTTCGCTTGTTTTAATCTATGCTTTCCAGACGAAAAGTACTATGTGAATGGACTTAAATAATGCAAGCTAGCTTCAAAACAAATTTAGTAAAATAAAAAGTTGTGAAGATAGCTACTCACATTAAAATAGTTTATTCGTATAATCTAATTAGCTTTAAAGTTTTAATTAATTTTAATTATTTAAGTTTTTTGTGCGTGATACATTAAATAAAGCACTTTAAAAAATCGTATATTTATTTGATTCTATAATAAGGGAAAATAGATAAAAAATACCCGTACTTACCATATAACCTAATGCTTTTATTTTCTCATTTACCTTGCTTTTTAAAGATGTGTTCAATCGTCATACTTCACTGTATTAAAACTAGTAATTAAAATTTTCTAAAAAGTATTCTTTTAAAACAACATTAACTCCAAAATATGTAATTGAAAATTTTGCTTATAGCATTGTTTAGTGATGCCCATAGCAGTAAAGAAATCAATAATGACGAGTTAACATTTTTTCAAAAACTAATAAAAATCGCAACATCAATGTAAATGTAACCGACATACATTCTAATAAAAAACCTCTAAATGAATTTACATCGTTATAAAAAAAAATAATAATAAGCTATTCATTAAAATAAATGTTCATTAAAAACTCATTCACTTTTCTGTAATAATGCCAATAATCATCTAATTGATAAAGAAAAAAAAGCACAAAAGTCATAAATACTATTTTACACATATGATTTTAAAGCATTAGTCTGAATCTCATTAGCTTTTTAATTTTTTTTAATGATCTCGGAAAATAAATATTCTAAATTTTTTTGCAATTTGTTTCGTGCCTTTTCAGAAAAAAGTGCAATGCAAATGTATTTAATGAATACAACCTGCCTTAAAACAAATTTAAAGAAATAAAAAGTTGCTAAGATAACTACTTACTTTAAAATAGTGCATTCATGTAATCTAATTTACTTTCCAATTTGAATTAAATAAAGTTTTAATACATTAAATAAACCATTTAAAAAAATATGTTTATTTAGTTTGTCATAAGAAAAAAAAAAAGAAATCCCCGTGCTTTTGGTAGAAAAAAATATATAAATTAATGATTATTTTATCTTATATAGATAAATATTCTTTAACATTCTTTAACACTCGTGGGTTTAACATTCGAGAATTTTGATTATTCGCGAAATAGAAAATGCGAAAATTTTCATCATTCGCTAAGACTAAATTTAATTAATCGCGAATTTGTTTTATAAAGAATATTTTTTCATAAACTAAACTAACTTTGTTTTACTAATTTTATGAAGTATCTGAAACTGGGCATTTTTTTTACCGGATGTTTTACTGTAATATTGAACAGCCTGAGTTCTGAGATCTTCAGCTTTTTTGTTGAGGTTGATAAATATTGAGTAGTAATTTCCTTTCTTTTTATGCACATTTTTGTTTTCAAATTTTTATTGCAGGTGAAATATTTTCTGCAAAAATTCTCCGGGAAATTTCAATACATGAAGAACAACTCGTTGAGAAAGTATTATTTTATGTATATGATAGATAAAATCATAAAAGACTTAGCAGCGATATTAATGCTATTATTTTCTCATTTAACTTGCTTTTAGATATATATTCAATCATCATACTTCATTGTACTGAAACTAGTCTGAAGAAACTGAAGAAAATTGAGAAGTTCTTTCATGCACAAGGGGGAAATTTCTGTCGCATGCGTGGAATACATCATGGAATTTCGAATCTGGTTAAAATATGACATCCAAAGGATTTCAGTTTACGACTTCTGTACGATATGACAGCTATAAGACTTCTAGGATGTCTGGAGGAAGTCTAGGGTTATGCGGGAAGAAAGTCAGTATTTAGACGTTTAATAATGTCATTTTAATTAACTTATGTTCAATAAAACATATCTGAAAAAATAGGTGGTATAAGCAGGGGTCGCAGCGTCCCTAAAATTTTCAGACTTTCCTACCACAATTTTAAAACGATAATATTTATTATAGGATTTCATTGTATATGTTAAATGAATCTGAAACGAAGATTTTTTATTTAAAATACTAGTAGAAAAATACGAAAATTTTAGGGATGCTGCGACCCCTCAATAAGTCTTTAAATTTTTTATTCTATGATTCTATGATATTTAGATTCAAAATTTCAATTATAAGAAATTTATCTAATGTATTTTGTCTTCGTTTTAAAAAAAAAATCTATTTCTACATTTTTAATACATAAAGTATTTTTAAATGTTTGTGTTTTTAAACCCTTTTTTTAATTAGACAAAATGTTCGCTTTGCCCAGCTTATGTTTTAAAGTCAGTCATTCTTTGAAAATATAAGTTATTTGGCCTTCATGAATGGCGCCTTTATAAGTTTTTCACAGTTTAATTTATCGTTCGCTTTATCTGTTACAATGCATCCAAACACAAAACGCGATTGGTCTCTATTAAACCCGGATTCATAGATCCTACGGAATTTGTGGTTGAAATTGCAGGAATAGATAGAATTCGATTAGCACAATAAAATGCAATTGTTCTGACAAGTCATATAATTGTTCTGATAAGACATAATTGTTCTGACAAGTCATGTATTCCTGAAAAATTTCTCAGACATGATTTTAGTGGTTGATCTACCCATCAACCACTAAAATTCATAACCTCATATTGTTTTCCTATTCTCGAAGGTATGAATCTTTGAAGGATTGGGGACTAGCAAACACAATAACAAATCTACCAACAATCACTAAAACTGATTAGTAATTGATTTCTACCAAGATATAACTTAAAAGATCAAATTTATTTCAATATGCCAATATGTCTTAACGAATACTGAGATTCGAAGCCATCAATTCGATGAGATGATGATTTATAGAGCCACATACAATTAAAGAACAGTTTTAATACTTGTCAGCTTTCTTAATAAAAGTATTTAGTCCATATTTTAATGAGGCATTATGATTGTGATATAAGTTCCAGCAAGTTCCCATTTTCAAACGCTAACACCAGCTTTTAACTGTTTACTTATTTTTTCATACTCGTAGCATAATATATATATAACTACTAGAAAAATAAATACTATTCCATAAGTTTCTTTTTATCAAAGAAATGCAGCTTATTTGTAAATTATGATTTTTTGCGACATTTCTAAAACAAAACTTATGACAAGTATTTTTATACCAAAAAAAAAAAAAAAAATTATTGTATATTTCTATACTGTCACGTCATCTGAAATATCTTTAAGATCAATTTTAACCAAAGAATCTCGATAAACAAATACTAATCAAACCAGAAAATATTTCACTCTGGAAAAAAGTTGTCTTTTGAAAAAGATAAATTTGTCTAAAGTTTATTTTGAAAACAATACCTTCTTGACGCTGTCTGAAGAATCATTATTTCTCTTTAGTTATCTTCCCTAGAGTATTTATTTTACTTTTCGTTTATTACTTAAGATTATAAATCCTTATTTCAGAAACATCTCAGTATTTCAATAGCATTTGCAACAGTATACTATTTAAAACACACATACACACATAAATAACGCATGCAATCATCTATCAAATGTATTTACAAATATTATATAATGTGAAGTAAACTGTATTTATTTTTCTAAAGTTGGTGTATTTTCAAAAAAAGACATTGTACAGCTATTCCTTAACAATCGCGGAGGTTAGGTTCCCGTGATTGTCAAAATAGCGACCACAAAACTGTCACAGGCACTATTTTAGGTAGATTTCGTATGAAATGCTAGCTATTGAGATCGCACCAATGTTGGAATTTCTGAAAAGTTTTTGCACACCTACGGCGATCATGACCCCTAGACCCCCAAACTATTATCAGTAAAAAAGTTTATATATATATATATATATATATATATATATATATATATATATATATATATATATATATACACATCTATATATATATATATATATATATATATATATATATATATATCACTTTCTTATGGACATGATAACTTCTATAGTTTTGCACCAATCTCTTCCAAACTGATACATAAAATCAAGGGGTATAAAATCTCGGCTACGTTCGTTAATGGGCAAAATCGGTCCAAAGGGGTGGAAATAGGGAGGGTTCTTGTGAAAATCGAAAAAAATCTATAACTTTTTAAATAAAATAGATATCGAATTGGATTAAAGTTTATACTACTTCTTAAAAATGGGCCAAAAGTTTATGCGTGACCGATTTTTGATAAATTTAGAAATGGACTCAAGAGGCGAAAAAAACAGGGTTTTGGGGAGAAAAAATCAAGATATTAAGTCCAACTAATTTTTTTTATAAATGTTCTCAAAATTATCTAAAACTTTTGTACATACAAGTTTTTGATAGAACCAAATTTTACCAATGAAAAAAATTAAAAACAAAAAGAAAAAGGGGGTGAAAAAAGAAAAAAATCCATAACTCCGTCAATTTTTAAGCTATCAAATCTAATTAAATTTATTTTACATCTTCTCAATAATATCTTCAACTTTTATACAAACAAGTTTTTGATAGGACCAATTCGTATAGCAAAAATAAATTTTAAAAAAAATAGGAGTTCGAGAAAAAAAAAACTCAAATCCAAACTGCTTATATCCCGACTCATTTTTAAATTCATTTTCGATTTTAAACGCATCCAAATAATATATCTTATTATTTAGAAACGGTATAAAGAGACGAATTGGTCAGTTTTTTCATAAAGACAGAATATATTTCAAAAAAAGACTACCAAAAAGGGTATTTTTAACAGAATTTCCCGAAGTCATCGAGACTGAAAATTTAAGTAAGTATTCAAATAAGAAATGACGTCTTTTTCTGACTCGTTTTTAAATCCATTTTCGCTCTCAAATGCATCCAATTGATAGGTCCTCTTATTTAAGAGCTATATAATGTGCCGCATTGGTCAGTTTTTTGATAAATACAGAATATATTTCAAAAGAGGCTACCAAAATGGATATTTTGAAGAGAATTTCCCGAAGTCATCGAGACTGAAAATTTAAGGAAGTATTCAAATAACAAATTGCGTTTTTTCTGACTCGTTTCTAAATTTATTTTCGCTCTCAAACGCATCCAATTTACAGATTTTCTTATTTAGGAACTATATAATGTGACGCATTAGTCAGTTTTTTGATAAAAATAGAATATATTTTTAAAAATGCTGTGAAAGTGGGCATTTTGCATAAAAATTTCCGAAGCTATCATGATTAAAGAATTATGGATGTATTAAAATAACAAATTGGTTATTTTATGACTCATTTTTAAATTCGATTTTGCTCTTAAACGCATTCAATTGGCAGTTTTTTTGTTATTTAGTAACTATACAATGGGCTGTTTTGGTTGATTTTTTAATAAATTCAGAGAATATCTCAAAATATGTGTTCAAAATGGGTATTTGAGCTGAATTTCGCTTAAGATGATTCTGATAAAGCCAGTTCTTGCAGAAAAATGAAATTAAGAATTTTTTATAAGTAGCCAAATAAAGTTATTAAACTGAGTATATCTCTAATCATACTTTATTTAATTTTTTTATTTGTTGAAATGAGCACTCTTCGAAATCTACCTCCGCCTATAGGTCATGCCGACAGGGATTTTTTTTTAAATATTTTTTTTCAGACCGCTGATTTTTAAAAATACATTTTGCACTATATTTTTCTTCCAAATGTTGTCAACACGGATCTAAAATGTTTTTCTTTTTAAAATGTAGTGCGAAATACTCGAAAATGTTGAAACAAATTATAATTTCTTTCAGTAATAAGTTAAAAAGGAAAAGAAAAACAAAGGCAGAGGAGAGATGATTTTGATGCCGAATTTCCGTGCTATATGTTTCGTATGTTATAACGCATCTACATTGGTTGTGAAATTGTCTAAACAAAAACTTTTTAATTATTGTTTTACATATAACTCAATTTTTCTTCCCCTATTAATTCATAATAACGTAAAATGTTATTACGAAAATTTGTATAAATATATACAGAATAAAATGAAAGTAAAAGATTCTTTGAAACCCAATGAGTACTTAAGTGTGTTAAAGAACACCCTAGAGTAAAATAATCATTAAAGAAAAACAATTTAATTATGTTTTCAAATAACAACACTTATGAGAACAATATAAAGGAAAATTCCATAATAAATAAAGCGGTAGAAAATTTTATGCTTCTATGATTTTTTTCCATCGTGTAATGTGAACATCTAAAGAAAAATGAGTAAATTACTTAATTGAACATCATTATGCGCTTGTGAGTTCTATTAATATCTTTTTTAATAATGCTTAAAAATAACTTTTATGTGCGTGAGTTTCAGGAAGCTGTATAATTTTCCCATGTCTCCAGAGAATCAATAGAAAGCCTATAAGATATTTTTTAATATAAACTTCTCTGAGTTTTATAAATTGCTCTTTTTGTGATTAACATTTATTCTAATTTGTCGAAAACTTCCTGTAATACTTTTAGTTACTGAAATCTCACCAAAAGCATGACGTAGGTTTAACTGTTGAAAAAGCAAAGATAACTAAATATTTCAAATGTTCTAAAATGCTCTTTTTCTAAGTTTGAAAATTTTCTAAGAAGAAAATTTTCAAAGAAAAGAAAATGATGAAAATGAAAAAAAAAAAAGAAAAAAAAAACGTGTTTCTAAATATTAGGCTACACATTTTTTTTTCTTTTTGATTATTCCATATTCTTTTGCCTAATTTTCTATTTTAACGAAATTCCATTTTCAATTTTTAAGTGCTTAAAAATATATTCATCGTTTTAGCTTAATGAATTGTTTCGTATTTGTACATGAAAACAGGGCTTGTTTTTGAAAAAAAAATAATAAATGCAATTATGATTGATGTAATTTGCTACATTTTAATGTATGCCCATTTAATAAATTATAAAGTAATTTTTAATTACGGAAGCAAATTAACTAGATTAAATTGTTAAATTAGAACTGATGCCTATTGTGATTAAAACAAAAAAACCCTAGAGCTTAAAACTACGAAACTTTGATGAAATTCGGTACAAAATAAATACAGATTTAAATTTTCATCAATAAAAATCCGCTGAAAAGGGATGCTGTAATAACAATTTTTTTGCCATTTTAAATATTGTACCGACTAAAAGTGAATGAAGCTATGCATCGAATTAAACGAAATTTTTTATGTAAGTGTTTGGCTATGGTTAGCAGACTCTCCTTCAATTTGAAAAAAAATCGCCCAAAGGAGGCACTATAATCTCGACGTTTTTGCCATTTTTATTATTTTACCATTAAAAAGTGTTTGAAGTTATGCAGAGAGCTGAATTAAATTCTTTGTGTATGAAATTTTTGGGGTATGGCGAGTAGACCCGTCTTGAAATTTAAAAAAAAATCTGCCTACCGTTCTACTGTTCATCGGCTCATGTTGATACTGAAATTCGTTTTTACTCCAATTAATTGACTGAATCAGAAAATTAAGATGAAAATGATAGCTGTTACAGAATTGAATTAATAACTTAATGCATTAATATGTGTAACTAAATTTTGAAATATTAAAATGTATGTATGAGATACAAGAAAGTTTTGGGATTGGCACATTCTACTAATTTGCATTGTAAAATCATGGTTCACGATAAATACCAATCGACACTCTAGGATGTTTTCCGGGATTTTCCAAAATTTGATTTTCTGGGAGACGAATTTTGGAACTTACGTTCTGATATCAAAGTGGACCCTAATATTAATTGCGATAACACAACATTTTTTAGAATTTATATTTTTAAACACATATAAAATATACGCTAACAGATACTGTTCGAAAGAGAGTCAGGATGTTTATATACTGTTTGAATTCATTTTGAAATTTAAGGCCTTTCTATTACAATAATTTACATTATATGTCTTGAATCTATTACCCCTAAATATATTCACACAAAAGCCAAAAATATTTATTGAGTTGATTATAAATACAGTTGTGTAAAGCTCGTAGAAAATTGGAGCCTATTGACACTACGAATTTTTTATAATATTATTCAATTCATTAAAAACTCTGAAATTTTGTCATTAAACAAGCCCACAAATATTACTATACCTTTGTGGCGATCATAGGCACCAATTTCGCACCATTGTAAATATTTAAAATGGCTTACATGGGAATACAACCTCCAATTTTAAACGTTTATTTTAAACAGTCACGATTTATAAATGTCTTATTCTATAAACAAAATAATCGATTATTTTGTGTAATTGTAATGGTATTACCTTAAAGTAATATTTCTTAAAATTTTATCCAGCCATTTCTTAGAAATCATTTACGCAATGAATAAAACCACCGTTTTGAGAAAATAGATTTTATACATAAAATTATTGAACTTCCCTTAAATTCGATTTTTTCTCTAGAGGCACTTTTAAAACTTTGTTCAAAAATGAAATACCAATATAAGCTATTGGGAAAAAATTTCCCTGTTTCTTTAAAGTGTATCAAATTCCTTAAATATGTGATCCAAAACAATTATGTAAGAAATAAAATTTTCTTATTTTTTACAAAACACAATTAGTGCATATTATGATAATCCACTTTTTGGCGGGAAAATATGGTGATAAATTCATTCATTGTATTCGTTTTCCATGAAGAATAAATAGTTTTTTTAATATGTGCTTTTTATTTATTTATTTATTTATTTATTTATTTATAGTTTCACAACGGAAAGCCAATTTGTATAACTTTTAATTAAACAATTAAAAATTAATATCTTTAGGACTTTTTTTCTCAAAGTCATTCCAGAAAAATGATATCATTTTAACATGTATCATTTACTAAATGCTTAATTTTTCGCCTTTAATATATATAATTTCCCAATAGCCTTTTCCAGATAAAAACGTATACACATACAGATGGAAAACAAAATATTACGAACACCTGTGAAAAAAGTATAACGTATTTCACACATGGAGTACAGCCGCATCACCTGCAACAGCAGTCTGCCATCAAGTGAGCGAAAGAGGAAGGTATCAGTCTCTCAACAGCAGTCACTTGCGTTGCATGCGTCTATCGAACTGTCTGTGATATGCTGAAATGTCAGACCTGTCAGAGTTCCAAAGAGGAATGTTTGTAGGAACACGTTTAAGTGGAGCAACGTTTACGAAACAGCAAACCTTTTGGGGTTTGCAAGGAGTACAGTATCAGATGTTTTGACAGCACACATGAAAGAAGGTAAGACGATGTCTTCAAAGCTCAACAATGGACGAAAGTCCAAGCTTGCTGATAGGAATAGACGAGTCTTGTAGCGCAAAGTAGACCGAAAGCACAAGCAATCTTTATCCGAGATAGTATCCGCAATGACCAGCCATCTCTAGTACCCCGTTTCAACAAAAACTGTCAAAAGGGAACTTCATGCTGACAGCATTCATGACAGAGTGGCTATTCGAAGACTTTTGGTGATAGCAACTAATGCTTTCAAGCAACGCCAATGAAGCAGAGATAACAAAGGGTGGTCCTTGCAGCAGTGGCAACATGTAATATAGTCAGATGAATCGCCATTCACCCTATTTCAAACAACCAGACGTTTTTTTGTCTGGAGAATACCCTAAGGAGCGTTTAATCCTGAATGCATCATGCCGACTTTGAAGCATGGGGGTAGCTCCATTATGATATGGTGTTCGATGTCTTGGCACGGTATTGGGCCACTTGTTATTCTGCATGGAAAAATCAAATCCAATCATTATCTAAGTTTTCTAGAAGATCATGTCTACCCTTTTGTCCTGATTGTATTCAATGGATAGCGATCGCTTTTTCAAGACGAAAATGCCCCTATCTACACTGCTAGGTGTGGTCAAGCTTGGTTCGAAGAAGGTGACGATGAAGTTGAACATCTTTCCTAGCCCCCTCAGTCCCTGGATTTGAATATTATTGAATATTTATGGGAATATTTGGAGGCCAAACTTCGTTCCCGATATCCTCCTCCTTGAGCCGCATTGATCTTCATAATGCGGATATTTCTACATTTTATGGATTCAGAGCATAAAAATAATTTCCAAGCTTTCATGGCTAGAATATTTAAAGAATTTAAGACATGCTATAGGTGTAAATGTCTTTCACAGTTAAAAAAAAAAAAACGTGCTTCTGAATATTAAGCTAGCGCAAAAAATATATATCTTGAATTGTCAATATTTTTATGACTGATTACTTCGGGACTACATCTTTGATTGTTTAAAACAGTTTTAGAAGGAATAAAATGAATAAAAAAGGAATAAAAAAGCGTGTTACACTAAGTGTTTTCAATGTATGTTCTTGAAAAGCAATGTTTTGAAAATTTATAAAATATTTTTATAAAACTTTTTTTTGCTGCTTGACCTATAACTTTTCTTAACTATAATGCATGGTTTAAAATTTTTAGGCATGTTTGTTTAAATTATTACGTACAATTTATCAAACAGTTGAATATGGAATAAAAAGCATCAATCTAATGCTGCACGTGTATGTTTTTCAACGTAACTTTTTTATTTACTCTTTGCACAGCGTATGGTCCTATCAGATTTATTTTCAATTATCTCTTTTTTTAAATTTTTCGATTACATTAACTTGTTCTCAAATTTTTAATTTGTAATCTCGTGCTAATATCTATTTTTTGTAATTTGAAATTTAATTCTTCTTGACATTAATTCGCGTAGGCAATGATTATTTTTGCATCTAAAAAAAGCATTTTATCAGATCACTATAAAATTTTTTGAAATGGAATGTACTTAAAAAACTACATAAATTAGAATATCATTCTGAAAATAAAAACAACAAAAAACAAAAACAAATAGGAAACGATACTAAAAGTGTATATCGCAAAAGTATAGTAAATTGTAATTTCATTTTATTTATAGCATCATGAATGATATATTTTTAAAAAGTCTTTCAAAACAGTTATTTACCTTATTGTGCATGACAAATTTTAAACACATTTTAAGGAAAAATGTTGCTTGGGATTTAAAAGTTTTCTTATTAAATGTTCTGTGCCAGTCTTTATTATCGAATAAAAATACCTAATGCATCACTCTTTTCAGGTGCATTTATAAAGCACTTTAAAAGTGTTTGTTAAACAGCAGCTGTTTCTGACGCTTTTTTTTATAAATTATTATTTATTTTCCTTTTAAATTTTCAGATTATAAAGTTTCATTGTGTAACAGAACTTCAATCTATCTAAATTTATTAACGTATCCCAAAGATACTGCAACAATTCCATAAAAAAGAGACAGTTAACAAAGTCTGGGAAATTAAAAAATACAACAAAGAAGGCTGTTTAATGCATTTTAGTTTTCTCTAAATAGTTAAGCTTACAATGAATCTGCGTAGAATATTCAATCAAAGAAAAATGTTTCTAACATGTTTAATTTTTCATACATATGCACATTTAATGAATGTGTATAAATAATTGATGGTTTATTTTATTTAATTTAGAAATATTCTCACGACCAACCTCTTTTCTTCTTTACAATTAACACCGTGGCTTGACTTCAATATCTTATTTATTCAAGGTAATTAATTTAATAACAGTGAAACTATGTATTTTAACACTTTCAAAATCTAATTCATAATTTCTAATTTTTTATTTCTTCTTTTGGATATAATATATTGTTAGCAAATTTTTTTATATCTTCAATACTTTTATGCACTCTATTGTCCGAGTTTGATCCATCGCTTATTTAGCCATGAACACCACATTTCAGTTTACCACCGTCACACTCAACACTACTGTATTTCGATATTCTGTAAAATTAATTGAGTGTAACTTTATTGGTAATACATTGTTAGCAAAATATAATGCATGGTTATTTTACAATATTTAACAACTAATAAAAATAGGATATTTATTTGTATCAAAATTATTTTGTGAATGAAGAAACTCAGACCACAACACTATCTCATGAGAAGACATGAGATGAGAGAGAGAGAGAGAGAAACTCAGTCACTCAAAATACAAACTCGGTGAGATAAAACACTATTTATTAAATTCGATTATATTTATACAAGTTTTTTACAATACCAAATGTTGAATATGTCCGTTGCTACAAGGATTTACGCTTCTAATGCTTTAAAGACATTAAATGGAATTAACAATGCATCAAGTAATTTTCTGTGTCATTCCGGATATGCGCTATGTCTCAATAAAAGTTTTTCTTACTCGTTTATTAATTGTTCTTGCTTATACTATATTCATACTTTACTTTTAATAAAAAGTACTTTCTTTTGAAACCTGCAAAATAAAGAAATATTTAAAATGTAGATTTATTAAAAATTGTCCAATTCAAATTTTTGAAACATTTGTTTTCTCTTTTAACATGTTGAATGCCATGATGCCAGACAGTATAAAATAAGATATAAAACTAAAAAAAATCTTGTTTACGCAAGTATTAATAATATATATTAGTGTAATTAAAAAAATTTAAATATATTTCAATAATTACTTAACATTTTTTAAAGTTTTATATCATATTTTAAAATATAAGTCAGCGGTGATGGGAAGATCAGTATCAGTCACTGGCAACTAATGTGGCACGCAACATGTTAAGTATTATTTTTTATAAATGCTACTGTCAATCTTTACTAGTTAGCGATAGTTAATAATTTTGAAGGACAAAGAATGTTTTTTGAGTTGTAAAAATACAACGACGAAAAAAAAAAAAAAAAAAAAAAAAAAAACCTACGAAACAGAATTTTTGTAACTATTGAAATCTCTAACTACGCTAATTTTCAATTTATTAATTTAATAATTTTAAAAAATGTCGTCAGTTATTTCCCTACTTACAAATGTATGATTTTGATTAAATATTGATTTTTCACATGATTGTATATCGAAGTTTTTAATTGAAAATTTAAATTTTCTTTAAATCTTGTATTTCATTATAAACGGCTACATTTTTCAATGGGTTTCAGAAAAAAAACTATTTTGTGAATTTCGTTGTCCTTGATCAAAGAACTGTGATTTACAATGTCCACTGCTTGTCTTCCTTTTTTTCAAAGCATATCTATCCATCACTTTTTAATCTGCCACCTTTTATTACAGACTGACACAAAAGTTTAAGTATGTACTATAAAAATATTACAATAAAAGAAATACAATAAAAACATTGCAAAGAAAAGTGTAATAAATAAATTCATAGTAAATTCTAAACGTGGATTATGGACACACAATCGTGGATTATGGTTTCTCTGCCATTATTAGTTTCTGTACTACGCCTTTTTAGGTGCGTTGTTAATTACGTCAATGCGTAGCACCTATAACCCTCGCTCAGTCTGTCCATCCGCCTGACCGTCTGTCTATCTGTCCGCATATAACAGAGCAAAAACACCCCAACCTAATCGTTTGAAATTTAATATGCATAATTATTGCATGATTTCGTCGAGTCATTTCAGAAATTATATAATTCAGATGGATGGTTTAATGTGAGGAAGAAAGAAAATTTATCCGTTATTCTATGACCATTGGTTAAAATAGCTTCGAGTGCATTTAAATGATGTTACTCTCTTTCGAACATAATAAATATGATATGATACTATAAAGTGTATGCTAAAATATACATGCTGTAGAGAAGAAAGTTTTGGTATTGCCACATCTGACTAGTTATGGTTAAAAACGACAGTTTCCATAATATACATTAAAAATAGTCTCATTGGTATTGTTCTAGTTGTTCATAGAATTTTACTGAATAGAATATAATATATACGACAAAAGAAATATCACATTCATGTTTTAAAACTTATTCCTTCATTTGTTACTAAACGTCAAACATTCCAATTAAGTCGTAATTTCATTATTAGCATCAAAGTATCTTTAAAGATATCTTTAAAAATGTTAAAATGTTTCCAAGCTTTTTGCATGCCAAAACCATTATCTCAAGAAAAGAGGTCGTAAATGTCATCGATAGACATTATCTTAATGGTGTTTCTTGTTCTGATGTATATGTCCATTGTTATTAGCAAATCTTTAGACTTTTAAGAAATTCTAAAACCAACATTATCAGCCATGTAAATAGAAACTTGTCCCTTTTTCTAATGTAAATCTTTAAGCAAACATTTATTAACTTTGACATTCTGTTTTTGGTAATAATTGTAATGTCCTTTCAAAGTGAGCAAGGAAGAGGAATTATACATTTTATTTACTAAAAAGAATTTTAAAATATTTCCGCTAGTCCATACTAAACAATAAGCAATTATTTTTTAAATGTTAATTAATAGCTTTTGTACGTTTTTGTCTTTAAAGTCCTACTGAGATTTTAAAATATTTAATCTATTATTCCTTAAATAAACTTAAACTCCGCAATAAATAATTCTAAATTGAGCAAATTTAATATATATATATATAGTCTACAAAACAAGTATAATATTCCAGAGGTATATGGAACTCTTGTGGCGTTTTGGAGGAGTTGGGTATCACGTTGTTAAGTTTATATTAGATAATGTATTTTATTATAGGAAAATTTCTGTTAATGGGAAAAAAATCAATCAAGTGAGCACTATGAAATGTATACATTTAGAGCGGTCAAATATTGATAACATAATTTTGAATAATCTTATGCCTTTTTAAGACTATAAATCTTAAGACTTTTAAGAAACTCAAAAATCAACATTATCAGGCATGCAAATAAAAGCTTGTTTCTTTTCTAATGCAAATCTTTAAGCAAACATTCATTAACTTTGTCATTCTCTTTTTGATAATAATTCTTTTGTCTTTTCAAATTGAGCAAGGAAGAAAAATTATAAATTTTATTTACTAAAGAAAAATTTAAAGCATTTTAGCTACTCCATTACTTATTCTATAATTTTGAAATACCAGCTATTGGGCGTTTTTGTCTTTAAATGCGTGCAGTGCTTTCATATATTTAATATGTTATTTCTTACATGAAAGTGCGCAAAAAATAATTCTAAATTCAGAAAGTTCAAAGAATATACTCTCCAAAATAAAAATAATGTTTGCAAGATGCCCCAAATGAATCGTAATGGAAGAGAGGAGAGTCTATAACTAAAAACATTACATTTTACTGTTTTTTTTTTACTTTAGAATTTCTTTATTATTATTGTACAATGAAAATTCCCATAATGCAGATTAAAAATAGCCACACTCGTACTGTTTCATTTGTTCATTCTAGCATTGTTCTGAAAAATTTATATTAAATACGTCAACAGAAATTTCACATTAGTGTTTTAAAACTTATTCCTTCATTTGTAACTAAATGTCAAATCACCCTATTAAATATTACTTTCATTATTACCACCAAAGTATCTTTAAAGATATCTTTAAAAATGTTAAAATGTTTCCAAGCTTTTTGCATGCCAAAACCATTATCTCAAGAAAAGAGGTCGTAAATGTCGTCGATAGACATTACCTTAATGGTGTTTCTTCTTCTGATGTATACGTCCATTGTTATTAGCAAATCTTTAGAATGTTAAGAAATTCTAAGACTAACATTATCAGCCATGTAAATAGAAATTTGTCTCTTTTCTAATGTAAATCATTAAGCAAACATTCTTTAAATTTGTCATTCTGTTTTTGGTAATAATTATAATGTCCTTTCAAAGTAAGCAAAGAAAGAAAAATTATAAATTTTATTTACCAAAAATAGCTTTAGAAGATTTCAATTATTCCATTATTTATTTTATGATGTTGAAATATTAGCTTTTGTGCGTTTTTATCTTTAAAAACGTACTGTGATTTTATCTATTTAATCTATAATTTCTAAAAGTACATGAAACTACAATGATTAATAATAAATTGAGAGAGTTTAAATAATATATTCTCCAAAAATAAGCATAATGTCTGCATGGTATGCGAAATATTCTGGACACATTTTGAAAAAGTTGTCTGCATGTTATTATTCCTTGATATTGGATCTTTTATGTTTTTCCTATAGAATTTTTGTATTGATGGGGAAATAAATCAGTCATGTTGACACAATAAAGTTTACAAATTCGGAGCGATGGAATATTGCTTAGCATAATTTTAAACATTATTAATATTTTAGGACTATAAATGTTAGGACGTTTATGAAATTCTAAAATCAACATTATCAGCCATGTAAATAGAAATTTGTCCCTTTTCTAATGTAAATCTTTAAGCAAACATTCACTAATTTTATCATTCTGTTTTTGGTAATAATTGTAACATCCTTTCAAAGGGATCAAGGAAAAAATTATAAATTGTATTTATTAAAAAAGTACTAATTGTATAATTTTAAAATAATAGCTTTTGTGCGTTCTTATCTGAAATCGCTCCTTACCTTGTCTTTCAAGGCATACTGTCCTTTTATATATTTAATCTACTATACAATAAATAGCCCTGAATGGAGCGACTGATAAAAAAAAAAAAAAAGCTCAAAGAAGCAAAATTTCTTCAAAATAAGCATAATGCTTGCAAAGTATATAAAATTCTCGAAATGTTTGAAAGGGTTAGGTTTCACGTTGTTATGCAGATGTTTTATGCTTTTCTTATTATAATACAGTAGACTCCTAGTTACTTCTTATTATTTTAGTTGACTGCTTTATTTAATTATTTTAATATTTTATTATATTGCAAGCATTTATTATAATTTCAATTGCATTATTACATTCAAATTACTGTTTAAATATATTTGTAAAGCGATGATCAGAAATTTCTAAAATTTACAAAACTTCTGGTCCCAAGCCATGTGATTTAAGGGCATCTACTGTATTTATGTAGACAGCGAAAGAAATCAGCCATGTGAACATTATGAAATGTATAAATTTGGAGTGGATAAATATTGTTTAACATAATTATGAATGTTTCCCAAGGTCCCTTAATTATTAATGAGTAAAACTCTAAAGTGAATTTGAAAACAAATCTTTAAGCATATATTCATTAACTATCTCATTCTGTTTTTTTTTTTTTTTTTTTTTTTTTTTTTTTTGTAACCAGAGGTGTATTTGTAAAAAATAGTCGTCACCATATACGCTCTAATCAAAAAAGCAACGTACAAGATAGATGATATAATGTAGAATAGTATGTTATAGCTCTCGTAAGAAACATACGGTGTATGGTGTTCATTTAAAAAAATCCAGAAGGTATACGGCATATACTCCCGTATACACTCCACTACATTCTTCTTGGTAAAAATTCGAATGTTCTTTTAAAATGAGAATGAATAAAATATATATATATTAATTATTAAAAAAATCTTTAATAGATTACAGCTATTACATTATTTTTTGTATAATTATCTATATTATATATATATATATTATCTTTTGTACATAATCTACAAAAATGTACTGTGCTTTTATACTTTTAATTTGTTATTCAATTTAATATATGTATTTAATTTGTTAAAATACATACAAATTCGATCAGAATAGTTCTAAAATGAATTTAAAAAAATGATTCTCCAAAATATTCATGATAATTGTAAGATTCATAAAACAGCGTTTTTTCTATTTGAATAGTTATGTTTATAAAAAACTAAATCGGTGAGATGATCACTGTGGAATGCATACATCTGGAGCAGTTTAATGTTGCTAAACAAATTGTTAATATTTCAGGCTGGCCTTTAATTTTACAAAATAACTTATCTGAGTAATTTTGTTAATTTTTTTAAATAATAAACATCTGAATTTCATTATTAGAATCATTAGTTAGTTTAATTATCTAAGATAGTTTAAAGAATCTAAAGAAAAAAGAATTTTAATCAATTGTTAAATCAAAAAAAAAATCTACTTGTGAAAATGGTCGAAAAAGGTAGATAAGTTAAAAACTTCAGAGATATTTTTTTAAATAATTGAACGAATGCCAAAAATTTTGAATTTTTTATTTTAAAAAGCAGCATCAAAACCAAGTATAGTTAAGAGTCATTTCAAAAATATGAAGTAGACCAAGATTTTTTAAAATTTATTTTCGTTTTGATTATCTTATTTAAAAGCATATATTACATTTAATTAACTTTATTTAGATTAAAATTAATTCAGAAGAAATTTTATATATAGAAAAGTTTTTAAAGGCTTTATGCAAGGAAAACTTACAATAAAATGCATAGTCATACATATTTCAGACAGGTCTTAAATTTTACAAAATAATATACCTGAGAATTTTTTAATAATTAAATAGAAAATATGAATATCATTATTAAAAGCAATATATTTATGTATATATTTTAAACAAATAGTAATATTGAAAAATATAAAAATTAAATTTCTTTTTATTTATTTCTAAGCTTTTTGAATAAAGTTTCTAAAATCAAATATGTGGACACTTGATTTTAAGGATATATTTAAAAACACATTAAAAATATTTGAATAATTTATAATTCATGACATTTAAAGTTTGTTTTAAAAATCTAAAGATAAGATACTTAATTTCATATTATGAAATGAAAATTCAAAATATCAAGGATAGAGTGTATGTCAAATAGGTAAACAATTGACAATAAACAATTAAAAAACTATAAACAAGATACGGGCAAGAAAAAACAGTCTGTTCTTCTTCAGATGGAGGACAGACGAAACTTAACCCCACCCCCCTCTTTAAAAATAGAATTGTTTCAGGTTTCTGAACGCCCACCAAACCTGCATTCAAAAATAATATATAACAACAAAAAAATGTCAATTTTTTTAATGAACAAAGCAAACGAAAACAATTGATAAACAAGAAAACAAATTACTTAAACATAACCAATAATATAAAAAGTAAAATAACCTTTACTATGTAAAAAATCTCTGCAATAACTTAAAAACTATTTTAAAAATGAATGCAGCTTTTGGTAAGCCTCCTTCCTTAACTGAAACAAAACATTAGAACTATTTGAGTTGCTTAAGCGCCAATGGTGCTGCAATTTTTCATGTTGAATTGATACTAAGATACTTAATTGATTCTTAAACTAACATGTACAGCAAAAAAGAGATAACTTACAAGCGAAAGTAATCGAAAATGGTAGAAAAATTAAAAAGAAAACCTAAATAAGTAAAATTACTTCAGTATATTTTGAAAAGAAAAATAATTGAACAAATGCTAAAACTTTAGCATTTTATATTTTAAAAAACAACATTAAAATCAAATATCGTCAAAAGAAATCTCCAGAGCATAAAGTAGACCAAGAAAGAAAAATTTCAAAATTTGTTTTTTAACAAAAATAATTAAATCACATATGTGACATTTAATTAGTTTTATTTACATTAAAATTACCGAATTTAGGAAAATTAAGTAAAAACTTATTTCAAAAATTTTTATGTAAGGAAAATTTACAATAAAATGCATAGTTATGGGTATTTCAAATGGGCGATTCGGAATTTTAGAATCATAAATTTTCCCATCAAACCTAAGAACTTACTGTTTGTGATCACTTGTAAGCCACTTTTCAATGCCATTTTTATATTATCACTAAATTTTTCTGAACTGTATATCAAATCATTAATATAGAAATACATTTCAGTAACGTCAATTGATGGAAACAGTGACTTGACATCCATACTTGCCAAAATGCAATCTTGAGAAATCTTAAGCATCTTGATATGTGCAACAAATTCAGTTGCGGAATTAACAATAAAATCTCAAGATGGCAATAAATCCTTCAATAATAAGACAAATACCTTTTCCAAAAAATCCGTTGGGGTTTGACATCTCATTACTATGGGGCGCAAAGGATACCCTTCTTTTTGATCCTTTACTCTACCAACAAGACGTGGAATGACACCTTGTATATTAATTCTTAATTTCACTTTCATATGATCTGGTCAGTAGCTTTTTCTATAATATCTTTTAATTAACTGTTAATTCTATTCAATGGCTATAAGCAAAAAATGGGGGCTCCAATTGGTTCTCCTATTTCGGGCTTTCTCACGGAATTTAATATGAGACCATATGAAAAAAGAATTTTTGAAAAATTTGATAAAGTTCCAATTTTTTGGAAAAAGTATGTAGATGATGTTTATTTTTATTATTATTTTTATTTATTTATTTATTTATTTTATTTATTTATTTATTTTACTTTTTTTTAAGGGGAAGATAGGTTCTCTCCTTAGTTTTGTTGAGGAAGTTAATAAATTAGATAAAAATATTCAATTTATATATTAGCTAGAAGAGAGTTCTAGTCTACCATTTTTACAGACATTTTTAATGGGATTCATTGAAAAGAATAATTTATAGAAAGAAAATTAGCAGCCTACATATTATTCCAAATTCTGCATGTTCACCTTTTTGCTATAAATTCTCCGTTTTTCGATTCATGGTTAAGAGAGCTTTTAAGGTTTGTTCTGATGAATTTTTTTGTTAGGAATTGAATATTATACATGATTTTGCAAGTTCTAATGGGTATAAAATAGAGAGAATCAACAAATTAATAAAATGTTATAAAAAAGCGAAATCTAAATCATAAAATTTTGGATTAATTGAAAGTTTCAATTAAAGTGGGAGATCCTACACACATGAAAAAAGTTTCATTTCTATATTTAAAAGGCAGTTTTGTGAAGTTAAAATTTTAATTATAAAAGTTTAATATTGAATAGATTGAGAAACTGCCACAAAAATTAAAGAATTTACTTAATAAAACATTTGAGTGTATAGGACACGAGGATCTTGCAGGGGTTTATTAAATTTCTTATGTTACAGAAAAAGGTAACTTAAAATATTACATAGAAAAAACTTGGGGAAAACTTGGAATTAGAAAACGTAAACATGAAACTAATATGAAATTTGGTCGTACCAACACTGCTTTATCTAGACTATATTTAAATGAGGAAATAAGAATTATGTTTAATGAAAGCAAATTATGTTTCATATCAAATTGTTGTCGTAAATCCATTATAAGAGAGTCTTTTGAAATTTATACACATAAAATCTTTGTTTGCAATAATAATTTTTCTTTAGTATTCATAAGTCATGGTTAGAGTTTATAAATAAATTCCTCGTGAAAGCTTGAATAGGATGAACCAAGTTGATAATTAATTTTGCCATGGTTTATTTTCAGTTTATTATTTTTACAATAGTGCGAGTGGTTTTTTAATTTACATTCTTATGGTCGCGAACCTTTGTATTGACCGTGAAACGATTTTTATTTTCATGTTTATTTTATTATGATTGTGGTTCTTATTTGATGGAATCGAAGCATGACAATATTTATTTTTAATTTTTCGTACATCTCTCTCAAATAAAAATAAAATTGTTTATTGAAATGTTTATATGTAAAAGGTGTATTTCTTAAAATCTTGTGATTTAAAAATTTAAAAGATTCGTTTTTATGAAAGAAATAATTAATTGTAAAATTATATTCCTTTAATAAGAATGTGTATTTTAAAACCATATAATCTTGAAAATATGAAGATTATATTGTTTTCTATTTATTTCCAAACTTCTTGAATAAAATTTCTAAAATTGAATGTGCAACAAAACAGGATTTTGAGAAAATATTTAAAAGATCATTAAAGATGTTTGAATAATTTGTAATTCGTGAAACTCAAAGTTAGCTCTGAAAATCTAAAGATAGGAAAATTAATCGCCTTTTAAACATACGTAGTAAAAAGAAAAAAAGCTACTTGTGAAAATGATCGAAAATGGTATGAAAGTTAAAAAGCAAACTCACAAAAAGAAAATAACTTGTAAATATTTTAGAAAGAAAAATAACTAAACTAATGCCAAAACTTTAGCATTTTTTTATTTTAAAAACAGCTTTAAAATCAACTATCGTTGAATGAACTCTCTAAAGCATGATGTAAACCAAGTAAAAAAATTGTCTCCATTAAAATACTTTTAATTAAATCGTAATAATTGAAATAACATTTAATTAATTTCATTTACATTGAAATTTTCGAATTTAAGAGAAATTAAAATAAAAGTATTTTAAAAGTTTTATACAAGGAAAATTTACAATAAAACACATACATATGTTTTTGCTTCTTTTTCAATTTTTATTAAATATTTTGAATTTACAAAAATTATCCATGACATAGCCAAAATAATAGCATTACAAAAATGTACTAAATATAGCAAACTGCTTTATGATATTTTTTCGAAGGTTTTTTTTTTTTTTTAATATTGTTTAGAAGTTAGAGAAATTTTTTAACACACATTAGGGATATTTTAATAATTTATTATTCATGAAACTCAATGTTAGTTTAAAAAAATTTAAGATGAGTGTTTTATTAGATTCTAAAACTAAAATACGCAATAAAAAAAGAATCTGCTTGTGAAATTGATCGATAATGGTAGGAAAGTTGAAAAGAAAGCTTAAATAATAAAAAAAAGTTATTTCAGATAGTTAAAAATAAATAAATAACAGACAAATGCCAAAACTTTAGCATTTTCTATTTAAAATAACTGCTTCTAAATGAAATTCCAATAAATTCTCCAGAGCTTGAAGTACAGAAAAAAATTAAATTTTTTTTCCTATTGAAATCTTTTAAATTACATACATGTCATATAATTCATGTTATTTACATTGAAACCATGAATTACCAAATTTAGCAGAAACTAAGAAATTGTATCTCGAAATTTTTATGCAAGGAAAAGTTACAATAAAATACTTAATATATTTTTACTACTCTTCGAAAGAAGTTTTTCTACAGCTGTTAAATATTTTGAAAATATGAAAATACTCTATGACATCATTAAAGTAATAGAACTACAAAAATTTAATAAATATATCAGGTAAACAAGAATGTTCGTGCGGTTTTTGAGAGCAGTTACTTTTATCGCATAGCTATAGTCAAATGGATTCTGATAACGTCATATCTGCACATTCCCATTAAGTCTGATTTTGTCAAGAGTCGTTTAGCGCAACACACGTTTCGCTATCAGTTTAAATCAAGTACAATTTTTGAAGCAACGTGACGTTAAAAGAAGAAATTTTGAGTCCTACTTTGCTCCACAAGTTCCAATTTGCCAACCAAACAACTGAAACCGCTAGAAGAATATGCTTCGCGTCAAGAGAAACTTCGTTTAGTGAAAGGACCGCTAAAAAATAGTTCAGCCGGTTTTCTATTTGTAGACAACAGCCTCGTTGGTAAACTCCGTATACACCGGCCATACCATTAGACCACGTCCAATTGTACGAGTATATAAACATAATCTTCATCAAACATTCCGGGAGCTATCATAGAGGTTTGGGGTATATGAAGAGATCATCTAGTCGCATCAGCATAACCCTGTGATGACGTGGAAACTCAACAAGTGGATTCCTTCAGTCCAGCGAAACAAGCTTTGATGGGTGAACATCGGTTTGTCTTTCTGGCATGCCGCAACGAAGCCTCGTTACTTGACTAATTGTCGTGTGACAAAAATTGGGTCATATATGACACCCAGAAGAGAAAACAATGCTATTCGATATTCAGTTTAGTTTCATTGGACGCCAAACAGGGCATTTATCAAAAAAACTTATTTTCTGGGTTGGGTGAACCAGCGCTAATGTAGTGCAATATAAACTCGCATTAGAAAGTGGAAAATGCGTCACATATGAAGTCTGCTTGTCACACTTGTAAAAGGTTTCTGATGCTATGAACCAAAAGCAGTCAGCAGTGGTCAACAAGAGAGAAGTTCTCGTTATCATCGATAATTTTAGACATCATACAGCAAATGCGACCAGAGACATAATCAAAACATTGGGGCTGGTAAGTTTTTCTACACTTGAGTGACTACTTAAATGTCACCCCATCAGACTATTATCTGCTTATTGAGAGCAGAAAACTAGCAGTAGGAGCAGCAATTACCAATCCGAGATTCCGTTACAAAGTTTGTTACATGGTTTTTATGCTTGTACTTTTTTCTTTAACAAAAAGAACATTTATAAGCTTTTATCTCTTTAAAAATATATAATTTAAGAAAATGGTAATTATATCGAATGATAATATTTGTGTTCAATCTATTAACATGATATTTAGGAACTTGAGTTTTGTTTCATAAATCTATTTACAAACAAACTGACCTAGATTATGTTATGTCGCGTTTGCAAAGGACTTACAACGCATTTTTTGTTATTTTCTATAACCAGTAATTTAACATAGGTGAAACTGAACTAAAAATATTTACAAAAAGTTCGAGGTTAACTAGAAAAGAGAATGGTACGATTTTAGAATCATTGTTTCATGACAAATATTTTGACAACATTATTGTATAAAATACTATAGAGCTACAATTGTATTCTTTGAGTTATTTAACCCCCTGACTGCCAAGAAATGAGCAAAATTGTAATCTGTATTTTTTTTAAATATTTAAAAAAAGTTTTTTTCCATTATAATATAAAATGTGTTATAAAATATTGGCATATATAAGATTTGAGAACATCAGTCATGAGTTATTTTTTTTAACTGGAATTATATTAATGTAGAATCGTGTTAGTCTGAAAAATTATATTAATTTAAATAATGCTTCTGTCGCAATGAAACCGCAACTCAGAAAATAGATATATCAGTTCGTAGTGGTAAAAAGGTTAAAAACTAATGAGAAACATGCATATGGCTGAACTTTCCTAGTTATTGCACTATTCACTATAATTTGGTGGAAATCCTAATTATGAGAATTTAGCATTAAATTTCAATGAAAAGCATTATTAGCTATTTTCGTATAAACGGGTCAGTTCGCATTCAATCGATCAAAAAGTGCTAGAAACTGATTCAAGTTCCTAGGGTTAATTTATGTATATATATATATATATATATATATATATATATATATATATATATATATATATATATATATATATGTGTGTATATTAACTACAGTTGTGAAATTATATTAACAGACTGATAACTAATAGTCTAAGAGCTAGCAACGTCAAAAACCACGTCATTTTATCAAGGCTCATTTTTTTATGTTTTCCGTTTTATGGTAGAATACGCTTGCAAGCGGTCTGGCAGTCGGGAAACGTTGCGTTTACCTGTGGCAGAAGGGGTTATGTAGGTCAAAAAATTTCAAAATTACGTCATTTTATCAAATCTCGTTTTTTTATCTTCCTTTTTATGGTAGAATACATTTGCAAGCGGTCTGGCAGTCGGGATATGTTGCGTTTATCTGTGGGAGAAGGCGTTATGCAATCCCAAAAACTTTATTATGCCATTTCAGCAGATTTTTGTTTGTAGCATTGGTTTATACTAATTATTTGTGATATTAATCCATTTTTGCTAGACGGTACGGCTAGACTCTGGCAGATCAATACTTATAGATAACATATTACTCTTTGGATAACAGACAAACTTTAATTAATTTGCCAGACGCGAATTCGCTTGCAAAGTTAATGCCAGACAGCTTTAAATATAGCAACAAAAGTGCCTGTTCCAAGAGTGGCTTATAATTTCAAAATTATAAGACCTCTTTACTTCATTTTATCAAGCTAAAAAATTACAAAAAATTACACTTTGGATAGCAGACAACATATAATTAATTTGCCAGACACAAGTTCGGTTGCAAAGTTAATGCCAGATGGCTTTAAATATGGCAACGAAAGCGCCTGTTCCAAGAGTGGTTTATATTTTAAAAATTATAAGATCTCTTTACGTCATTTTATCAAGCTTAAAAATTACAAGATATTACTCTTTGGATAGCAGACAGCCTATAATTAATTTGCCAGACACAAGTTTGGTTGCAAAGTTAATACCAGACGACTTTAAATATGGCAACGAAACTGCCTGTTTTAAGAAATGGTATCTTTTGTAGGGATTTGGCTTCATTTAATAACAGTCAATGCTTAATGACAGTAACGCAACCGAACTTGTGTCTGGCAAATTTATCTTAGGTTGTCTGCTATCCAAAGAGTAATACCTTGTAATTTTTAAGCTTGATAAAATGACGGAAAGAGGTCTTATGATTTATAAATTATAAACAACTCTTGGAACAGGCACTTTCCTTGCCATGTTTAAAGCCGTCTGACATCAACTTTACAACCGAATTTGTGCCTGGCTAATTAATTATAGGTTGTATGCTATCCAAAGAGTGATATCTCTTTATTTTTAAGCTTTCTAAAATGACGTAAATAGGTCTTATAATTTTTAAATTATAAACCACTCTTGGAAGAGGCACTTTCGTTGCCATGTTTAAAGCCGCCTGACATTAACTTTGCAAGCGAATTTGTGTCTGGCAAATTAATTATAGGTTGTCTGCCATCCAAAGAGTAATATCTTGCAATTTTTAAGCTTGATAAAATGACGTGAAGAGGTCTTATAATTTTTAAATTATAAACCACTCTTGGAACAGGCACTTTCGTTGCCATATTTAAAGTCGTCTGGCATTAAGTTTGCAAGCGAATTTGTGTCTGGCAAATTAATTAAAGGTTGTCTGCTATCCAAAGTGTAATATGTTATCTATAAATATTGATCTGCCTGAGTCTAGCCATACCGTCTAGCAAAAATGGATTAACATCACAAATAATTTGTATAAACAAATGTTACAAACAAAAATCTGCTGAAATGGCGTAATTAAAGTTTTTGGGATTGCATAAACCCTTCACCTACAGATAAACGCAATGTCTCCCGACTGCCAGATTGCTTGCAAACGTATTCTACCATAAAAGGGAAAAACATATAAAAATGAGCCTTGATAAAATGACGTGATTTTCAAGTTTTTTGACCTACATAACCCCTTCTGCCATAGGTAAACACAACGTCTCCCGAATGCCAGACCGCTTGCAAACATATTCCACCATAAAAGGGGAAAACATATAAAAAATTAGGCTTGTTAAAATGACGTGATTTTGAAGTTTTTTGACCTGCATAACCCCTTCTGCCACAGGTAAACGCAACGTCTCCCGACTGCCATACCGCTTACAAACGTATTCTACCATAATAGGGAAAAACATATAAAAAAATGAGCCTTGATAAAATCAGGTGACGAAAACGTTGCTAGCTCTTAGACTATAAGAAGGAATAAAAAGGAAAAAAAAATAAATTTAATTTTTGCCTATAAAATTTGATAATTCTTGGGGATTTACTAAGCAGATTTTTTTACATTTGTTTTGAAAATTTTACTTTATTTTACAATTTTATATTAGAAAAATAATGTAAAAAGAAAATAACTATATATTTTTTATTTCTAATTGACTCTACAAGTTATGTCGTAACACACAGAAAAATTGCTTATGTTTTCATTTTCGTACAATTCGTTCATTTTCCGGCGACTCTTATTAATATTACACATACCTCGCTAAAACAAAGCGCTATAAGTAACAAATTGTTATTTTGATTACTTCTGGTACATTTTAGATTCAATTATAGTCAATTACTTTATTGTTTACATTATTCATATATGTGAAAAAAATTAAATATGTTCTGTAGGCTGCACCGAGACTGAACAGGATATTCAGTTATATTTTTTGGATTGTTATGCATATACGTTCCTGTAACAATAATGAAAATGGATTGATGAAAGACATTGAAATTAATTAAAATACACATATAAGTAATCTATTGGTTGAAAGGTGAGTCGATTAGTTAATAAACTTTGGTATAAAATGAACTGCAATAATAGAAAGGTGTTAAATAATAAAAAATTATTAAAAAACACGCAAAAAAATTATGTTTTATTTTCTTTATTTTAATTATTAATTGTAAGTATTATAAATACTATTATTATCAAAATATTTTAGGTCTCGATGTTAAGCAGTGTCTAAACTAAAACATGTTTAACGTTAATAAATTAAAATGAACAAGAGATATGCGCACAGATATATACAGTAATTACGAAAAAAACAGTAAGTTGCATAATTAAGATTTCCTAATTGATTTAAGTGCTTTCATCAATTTATTTTGTTTATTGTAACAATTAATAAATTAAAAAATCCAAAAAAATCATTGAATTTCCTTCTTTAGTTAGTTTGCGGAAGTTTTGGAAATGCAATCTGTTTTCTAGAATTTTTAACCGATTGAAGGCAAAATGCCCCCTTAAACATATGATCTCCAAATAGATCGTAGAAGTTTGCTATTTTTTTGTATGATAACATTGAAGATTTTGTAGCAAACCTAGAGCTATTAGTTTGTCATTTACTTTCCTTATAAAGATGTATTCGAACAACACACCTCATTGTATTAGGACTAGTCAGTAAAAATTTCTAAAACAGATTTTTGTAAAATAACCTTAACTCCAACATAAAAATATAAAATTTTGTTTATGACATTGTTTTAATGATGCCCATAACCGTAATGACTATAATAATAACGAGTTTAGACTTTTTCAAAAAGTAATGAAATTCACAAAATCAATGTAAATGTAACCCCATATCCATCCTAATAAAAACCTCACAACGAATCTGCATCGCCATTAATAAAAATACTCAAATAGATGTTTAAACATCATTGTAATAGGGGCGATCAAATGAAAAGGTACGAAACGCCCTAACTACCAAACCGGTTGAAATTTTAATATGACGCTTTGGAATAAAGTAGTGAGACATCGAGAGATGCAATTCGAGTATCCAGCGTAGTTGTGAACATGCGTAGGCGCTTGTGCATGAAGGTGGAGAGAAGCAGACAGCAAGTGAGTTCCGTCCAATTGACGTGGCAGTGCCTGTGAGGCCATTATGGCTTTCCCATTGCAAAATCCGATGATTAAAGGGCAACGAGGTGTTATCAGATATTTCACTGCGTCAGACTTGGTTCAGACACCTCGCTGCGCTTTAATCATCGGATTTTGCAATGGGAAAGCCATGATGGCCTCACAAGCACTGCTGCGTCAATTGGACGGAGCTCACTTGCTGTCTGTTTCTGTTCCCCTTCATGCACAAGCGCCTACGCATGTTCACAACTACGCTGGACACTCTAATCGCATCTCTCGATGTCTCACTACTTTATTCCAACGCGGCATATTCAAATTTCAACCGGTTTGGTAGTTAGGGCGTTTCGTATCTTTTCATTTCATCGCCACTAGTAGTAACCCTACTGCTATTAGTTTCATATTTACCTTGCTTTTATTTATGTATTCAAGCAACATACTTCACTGTAGTGAAACTATCCATTAAAAATAACATTTTTAGCAACATTAAAACAAACATATGTAATTGTAAATTTTGTTTATGGCATTTTCTTAATGATGCCCATAACCCTAATGATAATAATAATAAGTTTAGATTTTTTCAAAGACTAATAAAAATTGCATTATCAATGCAAATGTAACCCCCATCCACCCTAATAAAAAACACTCAAAATGAATTTGCATCGTCATGAAAAAACAAAAAAATAAATAAATAATTAAATAAATGTTCATTAAAGACTCATTCACTTTTCAGTTATAGTGCCTGCAGTCATTTAATGGTAACAAAAAAGCACAAAAGTCATAAATACTATTTTACAGGAATGATTATAAAGCATTAGTCTGGATCTCATTAGCTTTTTAGATATTTTTTAATGATCACTCCAAGCAAGCTATTCTGTTTTTTACAACAGATTTCGCTTTTTTTAGTCTATCATTTTCAGACATAAAATACAATGTATAACTGCGTTTAATGAATGCAAGCTGTCGTTAAAACAAATTTAGTGAAATAAAAAGTTGCGAAGATAGCTACTCACATTAAAATAGTGCATTCATGTAATCTAATTTGCTTTGCAGTTTGAATTATATTTAACTATTTCAGTTTTGTATGTGTAATACATTGAATAAACCATTATAAAAATTGCATACTCATTTAATTTTTTATGAAAATAGAGAAAGTAAACTCCCATACTTAAGGGAAAAAAATGCATGTAAATTAATATTTGCTTTTTGTATATATATATATATATATATATATATATATATATAATGATATTTTTTTCACTTTATAGGAATATAGAAAATTATAAATTTAAATATTAAACGGTTTATTAGTAAAATACTAAATTTCAAAATAAATTTATTGTAATATATGTCGATAATTTACCAAACAACTATGCAATAAAATCCAAACATTATTATTCACACGTATTATTACAAGCATAATTACTAGCTCAATTTTTAATAAAAGAAATCTTGATATAATCATTAAAAATAGACATATAATTGAATATTATGTAGTGTTGAAAATTAAAAATTATAGATTTAAAAAACCTTATATTGTAGTTATTCCTAAATTCCATAAAAATCAATAAAATTTCGTTGAATAACAAATGGATGTAATACATATAAGAATAATGCTAGTAAATATTTATTAGCAGTACTTACTAAAATGCTGAACTTGCAAAAAAAATGTTAATTTTTTGCAGTATTAAAAAATAGTTTACAAATTGTAAATAATATAAAACAATATAAAAGAACCTTAAATACATGAATGCATTTAAATTTAATGATTTATTCAATAAAATTTACATTAAAGATATGTACAGAATTATTAAATTAGTATTCAAAGAATGTAAAGATTCCATAGCTGCCAACATTTTCCGCTTTTTTGGCCCGGAAAAATTTTATAGAAAATTTTACCATTGCAAATCGCCGTATTTGCCGATTAAATAAGTCAAAATTTTCTGTTAAATTTTTTCGGGCCAAAATATCGGAAGAGTTGGCAGCTATGAGATTCTCTAAATGTAATAAATAATATATCTTTATCTTACTTAAAAACATTAATTAAATTTATTTTTTATCGTAATTATATACTATTTAATGATATTTTCCTGAATTGTTTCTTTAATTTTATTGTTGATAAGTGTTATAAATAGAATTACTTAAAAGATTTTAGGCAAATATATTAAACAAAACCTTATCTTTAAACTAAAATCTGTTTAACGTTCATATATTGAAATGAACACGAGATATTATGCGTACAGTGATATACAGTAATTACGAAAACAAAACAAAACAAAAAAACAGTAAGTTTTATAAGTATTTTTCGAAATTGAATTAAATGTTTTTCATCAATATGTTTTCCTTATTGTAACAATTAACGATACATTAACAATAAAAGAATTTTCATTGAATTTCGTTTAATAGTTAGTTTGTGAAAAATTACAGAAATTTAATCAGTTTTCTAGAATTTTTTAACAGTTGAAGGTTAAACGTGCCTTGTTAATCATGTGAATTTCTATAAAATCATGAAATATTTTTATTATATTAATATAATAGTTTTGAAGAATTTTCAGCAAACCTAATGCTATAAGTTTTTCTTTTACCTTGTTTTTTTAAATATGTATTCAATCCTGATACTTGACTGCATTGAAAAAAGACAGTTTCAGTTTCAATTTCAGCTAGGAGGGGGGTCCACCCAAATGGCTTAAACACAACAAGCTCACCTAATAGGTTGTAACAAGTATGTTAAAAGCCCCAACCATGGACCAAGACAGTTCTACCAAAGGGAAAGGAGAATCTACGTAGATGATATGAATACAACTTCAGGAGAGACCACAGGCACTATGATTGGTCCCAAGGCCGCCGTATAAAATATATTAGACAACAAATGAAAGAATATAATGTAAACACAATGACATCGGATAGCCCTATCTATTTAGGGCGTGCCAAAAAAGTAAACATAATTGAAGAATTCCTTACAGTGAAAAATACCAAATTATATGCATAATATAAATAATTGAGATAAACCTATGAAGATGTTCATAACCAGAAAAGTCAATAATCATACTTCTAACTTAATTGAAAATAGACATTAAAAATTTGTAAAATAAATTTTTAAAACAACATTAACGACAACATAATTTTAAATTTTCTTTATAACATTGTCTTAAAGATGCCCGTAACCAAAATGATTATAATAATAACGAATATAGAGTTTTTCAAAAAACTAATATAAATCACTTTATCAGTGTAAAGGTAACCAATATCCATCCTAATAAAAAGCTTAAAAATGAATTTGCATCGTCATGAAAAAAAAAAAAAACTCAAATAAATGTTCATCAAAAACTCATTCACTTTTCTCTAATAATGCCCATAATCTTTTAAAGGGTAAAAAAAAAAAAAAAAAAAACACATAAGTCATAAATACTATTTTAAACAAATAGTTTTAAGAACTAAACTGGATTTCATTAGCTTTCAAAATATTTTTAATGATCATTACAAGAAAGCATTCTAATTTTTTACAATGGATTTCGTTTCCTTTAATCTATGCTTACGAAACAAAAAGTACAATGTAACTGCGCTTACTGAATGCAAGTTGGTGTTAAAATAAATTAATGAAATAAAAAGTTGCGAAAAAAGCTGCTCACATTAAAATAATGCATTCATGTAGTATAATTTGCTTTCCATTTTGAATTATATTTAATTATTTTAGTTTTATGTATGTAATACATTAAATAAACCACTTAAAGAACTATATATTTATTTGATTTTGTAATAAGAGAAATGAATTTGGTTACTTGTGGTAGAAAAATATATATTCGTTTTTTCTTATGCAGATATACAAAGGGCCATTCTGTGGTAACTTACGTTACATTTAGAAAAATTTACTATTGTAATTTTAGTAACATAACGCTAAAAAATATTCAAATCTAAAATTAACAAGATTTTTCAAGGAAACATATCTAAGGGTCAATTTGGATGAATATTACCAAAAAAATGAAAATGCAAATTACACTTTTTATGATAACTTACATTTCTTTTTCAGTAATCACAGTTACCATAGTAAATAAAACTACCAACATTTAAGAAATAACATTAAAACTAAATAATTTTTATCTAAATTGGGCTTTTAATAAGTTTAATTAGCAAACTATGCCAAACATACATTTTGAATGCATATATATATATATATATATATTTGTGTGTGTGTTACATTTCGAAAAGAAAGACAAGAACAGAAGTTACAAGAAGTTAGAAAACATTGTATTTAAATGAATGATTTTTAAAACTGTATTTTTTTTTTTTTTTTTTTTTTTTGAGAAAACATGTACTTATTATACACTTCATGAATTACGGTAAGATCTTCTGTAATATTTTCAATACAATTACATGTATATTATGACAAACTAGTAAATATGCAGATCAGGAATTTCAATGTCAGCTCTACAAATATCTGTTTTTTTTTTTTAACTATATTTTGCGTAATATTTAACTTTATGCACACAGCAATACAAACTTTTCAAATAATACAATAAACGAATTGGAAATGGCACTTCAAACGTATCAAATGAGCTGCGTTCTTACTATAACGAAGTTTTCAAAATATTCACATTTTGGTGTAAGTGCTGCTGCACTCTTAAGCAAAAATGCATGAATAGAAAATTTATACCGATTTTATATATCAAACTCAGTAATACAGAAATAATATTATTAGCTCTTTAATTTGGCATAGTCAACATGGCAACCTATAATCAATACCTGTCATGGGATATGACTGAATTATTTAGGAATAATAGGATTTGATATATTGGAGAAAAGTTGTATTAAGTAGTGACTGGATTTTCGTAAAATTTGAAATGGTTTGCAACGATTTTATATATTTAATTTCAAATTATACAATGTTGTATCACTTGATCAATTAGTTGTTTTTGCGTTATTATATACGGACATATGGACAAATAGATCAATGGACCAGACAACGACTTAGGTGCTACATAGTTGTATAATTATAATATTTTAAATATTATTAGAGAACTATTATGCATATTTTGAACAGTTCTATTTTGATTTTGAATGTGAATCCTTGAGGCAAAATTGGTAAAATAGATACAGTTCACAAATTCAAATACTGTGCTTGTTTAAAATAACATTCATTATTTTTTCCTTGTTTTTCTTATTTGACATTTGTTTGATTTTATTTTTGATCATTGCAATAAATATTGACGCTAATAATAACTCTTGTGTTTCCATTAATTTAAACATTAAAAAGTTATACAGTACTTTAAAAAATTTCAGTAACAATGTAAATACTACACTTTTTCGTCCATAAATATGACTGATCAATTTATTTTTATTTTGAGCTCTGGAAAATTTCTTAAACGAGCGTTCATAACACTGACATATTGGAAAAATAATCATAGAATTTTCTACATCAAAGAAATGAAAACATTCAGAAATATAGATTTTTAAGCTGAATCCCACGGCTTTTAACTGATAGACAAAAGACACTTAGTACAGCAATTTATTTTCATTGTATTTTTTCCAATACCGTTAATCCAATAACACACAAGTTGTTCCCTAATGAGGTTTTAACTAACTTATATTTAATAAAATACTATTTGTAAAAGTACAAGCGAAATAATCTTTTAATTTAATACTGTACGATAATATATCTTTAAATCAAATTTTCTATTGAAGTTATGTTATTTTATTTTTATTTTTATATTTAATTTTTTTTATTAGTAAACCAGTTAACTTTTCCAGGCTCATATTTTAACCATAGTCATTCTTTGAAAATATTAATATTTGGCCTTAATTAGTGCCACCTATATTCGATTTTCACACTTTCATGTACGGTGCGTCATATCTGCTGCAATATGACAAACCAAAAAAATTCAAATGGTGTATATCACATATTTCCAATTAATAAACATTACTAGCAAAGGCCTTCTTGTAACTTATAGACAGTCATACAAAAAAAAAAATTCTCCTCATAAAGCATTACCAACATGATACAAATTGCAATGAAAGTCTATTTTCAAATGTAAACACTTCTACAGATTTCTTAGTTTTTTAAACCACAAAATAAGACGGAAAAGTTTGTACATTTTTCATTTTATTTATTCTTAGTAGTACATATAAATACGTTTTATCACTTTTATCGATTAACAAACTCAGAACATCACATGGAGGCTTTTAGAGTTGTATAAAATTTGTTTATAGTTGTTGTTTTGTCTAAAAAATAAGAATAAGTTCATTTTTTTTATTTTGAATACATTATATCTTTTTAACAACTAAAGTTTAACTTCTGTCTTACCTCTGCCGTAATACATGATCAACATAGACATTTTTGCTATTGTAGAGAAACAAATACCACATTAACCATAAAATAATTTCACTAAAAAAATCACTTGGTTTTAAAAAGACAAATTTCTCAAAATTTATTTTGACTGGTTGCTAAGACAAGAGTCATTCATTTACACTGCCTTATGAACAGGGCCCCACTTAGACAGTAGGGGGCCCTGGGGCAAACATTATTATGGGGCCCCCTTCTATCTTAAAATTTTTCGTAAATTATACTGAAGTGACTAAAATTGAAATTCATAACTATTGTATGGGTGCATAAATTTCGTACCAAGTACTATTAACATCTATATACATAATAGCAGAAGACAACTTTAAGAAATTATAGAATACAGTTCTTTTTTTTTCGATTACAGGAATATGAGGATAAATGTGAGGCCTTAAGAAGGCATTGGGTATGGAAACAGAGGGGGTAGGAGAAAAGATCCTTAAAAAGGAAAAAATAAAGAACTTTGGTCACGTTTAGCCAATTTTTATCATTTGACACTGCTTTAACGAAAAACTTATATCTGTCCTTGGGGGGGGGGCCTTAAGCCAGGGGGCCCGGGGAATTGCCCCGAATGCCCCTGCCTTAGTCAGGCCCTGCTTATGAATCATCAGATTTCTTTAACTATCTTTTTCAATATCGATTTTACTAATTTATACGGTTCGAAGACATATTTAAAACTTGTCATGAAATAAATGATATTTTATGAAAACATACCTTGACATATACGATAATATAACTTTACCATCGCATATAAAAAATATATTAAGTCAAACTCAAAACAAATTCATTTAAATGCCTGTTTTGTCCATATTATACTAATAATAGTACAAAAAAATTATTGTTAGGAAAGTCAAATGTAGTGTTGAAAGTATAGAAACCAAAGAATCCACTAAACATTTGAAAATCATGTAACACGTTTCTTTTTATTCTAATGACTATTTTTGTTTGTTTTTCTACCTTAAAATCAGCTAGATGCTTCATTTAATCCACTGCTAACAAAAATATCCTTAATTTGATTTTGTATTAACTTTCTTCTCATTTGACCATACTAAAGATTTAAGCACTAAAATACTTAGAGAAACAAGCCTAAGACATTCTCCAACATGATAGATATGCTGATAGATATATCTTTTCAGTAATTTCAGTAGTATACCACACAAAAAATATTCAAATGTAAGTTTGCCAATGTTGTTCTAATTAAGCTTATTCAAAGCCCAATTTAGAAGAAAATTACCTAATTTTAATGTTATTTCTGGAATTTTTGTAGTAATATTTACTATGGCAACTGCCATTACTAAAAAGAAATGTAAGTTATCATATAAGGTGTATGTTTTATAATCATTTAATTCATAATCAATTATTGTGTAAGTTTCATCCAAATTGATCCTTTGATAGGTTTCATTGAAAAATCATGCTAATTTTACATTTGAATATTTTTTAGTGATATATTACTAAAATTACTGCAGTATGTTGTTCTAAATGTAAAGTAAGTTACCATGGAATGACTCCACTGTGTATACCAACTCTAGGAAATGCATCAATGTTCCTAACAAAAGAAATCTCGTGGACTTCAAACAATTTTATTTATAGAATTTATTGAACAACCTTACTAAATGCGTAAAAGTCTCTGTAAAGAACGACTGCAGTAATAAGCAGTAAAAATAAGCAGTAAAAATAAGCAGTAATATACCGTCGTATAAAGAAATTAAACAGCATATTATTGCTTAATGGTACATTACTCTCTAATTTTACTATTTATTACTGTTAATTTTACGGTTTTAAACTGGCATCTATCTGCCAGTATTATAATTAAAATTCAACTTTTTTCAGTGCAGGGTTTGTAAGGGTACAACTATTTTACAGGTGAAATAGCAGAGTTTATAAAAAAAAAAAAAAAAAAAAAAAAAAAAAAAAAATCTATACCAAACGCATAAAGTATCACTTAAAAGAGGGAGAAATTTTCTATACGAAAATACTGGTCCAAAAGATTTCCTGGTTTAGAAATTCCAGGGCCCATGAGAACCCTTTCAAACAAGTAGAAAAGTAAGTAACCGAATTTATGTTAGTGCCGGAAAGCTCTAAAAGTTTGCAAAATGAAAAGTATTATAGTTCGGAGTGTTTTTTTCGCAGAGTGTAAACTGTTGTACATGTTAGGGATTGGAGATTTTATCTTTTACAACATAATCTGAAGAACTCAGAGAAGGTATAAAAACTTACTATCAAAACCTATATCAAAACCAAGTAAAAATTTACCAAATAGTACATTTTTTTTTTCAATTTTAATACCGGATAATTACATCAATACACTCTTTATCTTTACCTTATTTTGAACATTTTTATGTTTCCGAATATTTTACTCGTGCATTATGTACATAACTTGACCAAATAAAGTTAATAAATGCATTTCAGTAGTGCTTGCAACAACTTAATTATGATTAACTTCGATACGACTAATACCAATAAAGTATTTCTGTCCTTACTTTGGAATAGGGAGGGGGATACTTTATTATGTAATATAATGAAGTATCAAATTGTCTATTATTTTACTAATTCTTCTGATATTTTCAAAATAACAAATCAGCTACGTTATTTTCTCATTATATTCGCATTTATACATTCACGGATTTTTTTGAAAAAAATTCTTTAAGAACAAGTGGTTTGATTATAATAGTTAAAATATTTTGTTATCAAACTGCTCTTTATTATGAATGAAAAATTACTTGTGAAATATTACTTTATTTTTTGTTAGTTTCTTTGTTAAAACACAGCTTTAAGCAAATGTTTTTATAGGGAAACATATTTTCTTGCATATTTAAGTAATATAGCACTATTTTCATGAAATATCATCAACTTTAATCACTAATCTCGATAACAAATACCAAGATAACCAGAAAATATTTCAGTGATAAAAAATCATTGTCTTTTAAAGAAAATATTTTTGTCTAAAGTTTGTTTCGAAAAAGATTACTTTTTGACAATGTCAAGAATTATTGTCTTGCTTTTATGATATGCCTTTGATAAAAGCAAGGTATATAAAGGCATATGAATAATCACATGCTTTTAGTTATCTTCCATAGAATTTTTTTTTTTTTTTTTTTTTTTTTTTTTTTTTACAGTTTTAATTTCGCATATTCCTTAAGAATATAAATCCTTATGCATGTGACTTTTTAGATTTTTAAAGACATTTGCAAGAAACTAATATGTGTATTTATTTTAATAAAGTAGATATACTTTTGAACAAATGTTTTTATTTTTAATATAAGAGTCTGATGATAGTAAAATTAGATTTCTGGATTTTCTCATTGTTAACTGATTTTGATATTTTAATTTATATTAATTTTCAATTATTTATTTATTTATTTATTTAATTCTTTATATATTTATTTATTTATATATTTATTTTCATTTACATTCAATTTTTATTTATTTATTTGTTTTATGCTTTTAGAAGGTTTTCTGTGCAATAACAGGTAGTTTACTGGTAGTGAATTATTATCTAAAATTTCCTATAGATTTATAGTGCGTTCAAACTACACGAAATCAAACGGTTTGACAAACCGGTTTAGCTAAACGGTTTTGCAAAATATTCTGTACATTTAGCATGTATTCTGTATTCATAGCATAATTAAAATAATAAAAGTATTTTTTTAATTTATAATAAAGCGAAATATGTAATAACATCGATAAAAACTACAAGATTCGTATTTAACTTTAAAAACTTCCAGAAAATAATATATTTTCGAGAAAGGGACACCTAAAAAATTATAGTTATATATATAGATTTATATATATGATTTATTATGGATACAGATTTATCGCTAACATAACTTTCTACAAGGATTTTTTTTACTGTGGCAAAGCAAATTTTTATGAATTAAGATTTAACTCGGTCTTACTAACTGAGGTTAGCAAACGAGAAAATTGTTCCTGTAATTTATGCTATCATTCATAATCGGAAATATGTTTGTTCGCTAAATGAGTATAACATAAAAAATAAAGTAAAAGAAATAATGAAGTTATTATATAAAATACAAGGAAAATTATTACTATTTATAAAAAGTCATCTATTTAATTTTTAGCTCACAGGCTATCATAGCCTGAGAGCTTATGTGCCCGTCCGTTCTGTATGTACGTTCGTACGTTCGTTCGTGCGTAACGCGATAACTCATGATAAAAATATCGGATCCACTTGAAATTTTGTATATAGGTATATCCTGATAAGGCGCTTCCCTGATTAGTTTTTGGAGTCCTTTCAATATGTATAAGAGGGGGAACAGGGGGCTCTTGCCCCACCCCTTAATTGATATAAACGGGATTTTCATGCAGAATTAACACTTTTCGTTCAAATTTAGATGTAGGATCATTCAGATGAGGCGATTCCATGACTGTTATTAGGTGTTCATTGAATAAGTATAAACAGGGGGAACGGGGGGCTCATGCCCCTCCCCTTAATTGATATAAACGGGATTTTCATGCAGAATTGACAGTTTTTGATCAAAATTTAGATATAAGATCATTCTGATATAGCAATTCCGTGACTGTTATTAGGTGTTTATTCAATAAGTATAAACAGGGGGAACGGGGGTTCTAATGCACCTCCCCTTAATTTATTTAAATGGGTTTTTTAAGCAGAATTGTCAGATTTCGTTTAAATCTCTAAATAGTTTTGGAAATTTAATGGTTAAGTATAAAAGAGGGGCATAAACTCCTCTTAAATTATATAAATGCTAAATGGGTTTTTATTAAGAATTATCCGATTTGCTCTGAATTTTGGATATCGATTTTTTATATGATAAAGCATGTCCTTGATGGTTTAGAAGGTCCAATGATTAAGTATAAAAAAGGGTAAAGGGGAGAGCTGTTTCCTCTTTTTATTTTTATTTTTTCGAACGGAATTAACCCTTGAAAATACAAGGCTGTAATGTACAATTAGTATGCGTAGCCTGTGAGCTCAATGCCATCAGTTTATAAAGCGGGCAATATTCTTTTTATTATTATTATTATTATTATTATTTTATTTTTAATTTTTGAAGAAAGTTATTTATTTAAAAACAAAATGTGTTTTCATCGTAAATTTAACATATTTTATGACTTCATAGAGAAACTTAATAATAGCTTAAAGCCGATCTAAATAATTATAAAGATGTCCTAATATTTGAATCAGTTGCATTATAATATAAATATTTTGAATATTATTATAAAAATTCAAGCTCTAAATATAAGATATTCCTCTTAAACCTTTAAAATTTATAACATGCTTAAAATGGATTATTACAACAAAACAAGACGTGAAATTTGTAAATGTTTTGAAGAAATCATTACTTGAAATTTTTCTTACAAAATTTTACTAAAAAAAAATGTTACGTCAAAAGTACCAGACCTAACTTTTTTCTCTTCAACATTTTCCGTGGATATTTATACTCAGATATCCACCAAAAATAATCATTTAAAATTTATTCTCTCCTTCTTCTTATAATCCTGTCTCATACATATTTCAGGAGGCCACTTATTTCTCCTAAATTTTTGAGAGCATCCATTTACCACTTGCAGTGAATAAATAATGCTTATAAGCTTTTTACGACATCAGCAGTGCAAAAACTTCTTTCATGTTGAATATTTTTCTATTATGTCTAGGAAAGCCATATCTGAAAAAAAATTCTTATATGTGGGTCCCCTACAGGGAAATTTATTTTTGTTAAATAAACTATAGGGTTAAGTGTATTTATAATCTTTAATTTTTAGAAAGTTAGATAAGAATTCGTAATTTTGCAGATTATACAAGTCCAGTTTTTTAAGAAATGCATATCAAACGTTTAATAAAAGTATGATAATGTGTGTTTATTATAACAAACACTACATAAGTTTGTTTATTCTTTATCACTTAACATTTTCATCTATTTGTAAAATAACGTCAGACAACGACAATATCTAGATCATACATTAATCTGTTAATGCCCTACTTTTTTATGCTTATTTTAGTACTTCTTCACCAGTTTTTTAAATGTAGTAAATTTGATTTATTTAATCACTCAAAATATCAAATAGGAAATCAGAAAATTTCCGTACTTAAATACTGGTACAGAAATTTAAAAGTTTTGTTTATTTTTAGGTGATTTATAAATAGATCGCTGTACAGTAATGGATTAATCAACTGCCAAAAACGGATGAAAAAGAATATGTGATCACACACGATGGTAGATTATATGTCATAGTGTCAATGATTAAAATTCTGAGTAACACTACTTTGAGATTGGACCCTATTTCAATCCACTATTTAGAGAAATCTTGCCAAACTATCAAGAATCAGCCAAGAATAGCTCTTTCATTATTGGAAAAATTTTGCAATATTTTTATGATGACGCTTTGGTTCTGTTTGACATGTTTCTCACGTTAGTCCCAATTTGATGTTTTATCTGTATTTTTAATTATTTGTACTGGTTTATTAGCTTTTGCGTTTATTAATATAACATTTATGTTACTAAATGTTTAGTTCATAATATTAAAAGATAAAACATATTCGAAAATATTATTAATTGCTTGTTTATTTATTTTTTTCCTTTATGTATAAAGATAAACAGTTATTTAAATCATTAATCAGTTACGTCATACTCTTAAAACATAAAAAGCTTTGAAAAAAAAATCATCGACTGCTTCTTTATTTAAAACATTCTTTTTTTCTACTTTCATAGATATCGTTGGAATGTAAATAATGTAACCAAGTAAATATCTGAGGAATAATGTACGCAAATAAATATCTAATATTAATATTTTTGTGTTTTCATTAACGTATTTTAAATTTTATTGTTTAAACATACGAATAATCTCCGTTTTAGTGGTCATTATAGTAATGACTTTCAGGTAGGTTTGATAATATGATACATCAATGCTGTAGCATGCAGTGATTATTTTTATGTACGTGTAGCGCGCTTATACATGTCAAATAAAAATCGCTGCATTAAAAACTTTTGTGTATTTTTCGCTTTCAATAGAACGAGGTTGCTGCAGCCAGTGCTTCTTTGTTTTCATATATGTGATATCATGATCACTGCAATAACGGGTTTTGTGATTTTTTTTTTTTTTTTTTTTTTTTTTTTTTGGATTTCGATATAACGAAATAATAGTATCCAGATATTTTTTCTATGTGCACGAAGCGCTAATGAATGCGATATATATTGGTCGCTGCATTAATGATTTCGGTGTACTTCAGTTTACTTTAATTTTTTACATTAAAAATTAACTTTTTCTGAAATTTTTCTGGAGTGTCTACAAAAATTCTATTTCTTGAAGCCCATATATATATATTTTATCTATTAATAAAATTTGTGAAATAAAATATTTATATTTAAATCAAAAATTCTACAGCTAAAAGCAAACAATTTGTTCCATCATACTTTAGTTGATAGTTCTGCATTTACACATTATCATTCTTATACCCAAAAATTTCGGAACGAATTAAATTTCATATCCAGTATTTACTCGTCGAAATTGAATTAAGATCTACTCAATTCAACCCTTCCTACCCCTTACCCTGTTCGTAATTATAAAATAAACTTATGTTTTTCCTTTTATTATTCTGATGTTATGGCTTTTTATCGAATTGATGTACTATTATCTATCGTCATGATCTTAATGGTTACTCTACAGAAATCTTTGCATTTATGTAACCAACAATGTTTCTTTTATGAGAATTTATTGTGTTACTTGTATAATATTCTGCTTAATGTATATACTTCTTTTCTTCCAAATTTTCTAGTAGTCTTACGTACAATAAGTGTTCGTAATATCGATCATTATTGCGAAAAATCGCGAAAAAAGGCTTTATTTGTGAAAATGAAAAATTTGAATACGCCAAATTTTAAGTTTTAATACCTGTATTCTGTCAGTGGCACGATGAGTGGCTTATTCAACGGTTGAACACATTCCTGGATGAATCAGTATCCATGTTTTGATTTTCGTTATCTAAATTATTCTCATACTTAAATATATATATTTATTGTTTGTGTTTAACACACTCACATACTATCTCAAATCTGTAGTTAACCCAGGTTTTGTTTCATTAAAATATTTAGGAATAAGTCGGACTGTAATTTATCACATTCAAATTTGAATTGCTGTTTTAATTTCATGGTGCAGATTTGCATAATTCATAAGGTATTATGCAAGTAAACAGAATTTATATTTTTCTTATGTATGTGCTGAAGGTATTTTTTATAGTATATGCATTCTGCTTCGCAAGTATATAAGAGATTATTCTTTCATTAATAGCCCCACCAGTGGCCGAGAGGTACGGACCTCTCAACTGGTAGACGGCAGGTGCTGGGTTCGAACTCAATCGCGGCTGTCGGCCTAACCGTTCGGAGTTTTCGTGGTTTTCTTCGAACCTTGCGTAAATACGGGTTAGGTTCCCTTAGAAAGACCCCCACGAAGGGCACTCATCCTCGTCCTATATCCCTAGAGTAGATAATCGGACGACAAAAAAATACACTATCATTAATAATTGAATTTTAAATCCGAGCATAGAATTTTAAATACTTTTATTGAATTCATCATCGTAAAGCTATTGCAACGAGATATTATTGAAATCAGAAAATGTAAATTTGAATCCAAATCGTTTTCTGCACTTGTTTACGAACACAAATTATTAACTCTAAAATCTGTTAAATCTTACCACAAATTTAACAAAATTTAAAACATCATTAATATACACTTTTAAGTAGACCCAACCAAATTAAAATATTTTTAAACTGTGTATTTTGTAAATGAAAAAAAAATATACCTAAATGTAATTTGAACTAAAAGTCAAATAAAAAAAAAAAGAATTTGATTCGTTATAAATACTCTCTTCATAAAATAGCATCAACGAGAAAAAGTCTATATGTTTCGAAGTAAAAGAGCAAATTATTTTGCCTATTTTGAGTAGTTATTTTTTATTTTAACCCGGAGAACTTGCTGCATGAGATTTTCTTTCTCCATCGTAACTTTTTAAAGATTCTTATTTAAAACATTTTTCATTTTAATAAATTTCAAAATGTGATTTCCATTACTTTATCTCTTTTATAAATAAAAGTCCGCCAAAAGTACAGTAAGCCAAAGTAAAAGTAAGCCAAACAAAACAGTTTCTATTAAGTCAATGCAAAGTTAAAGAAAAGCAATTGGGCACCGTGAGAGAAACTCTCACTTGCGAGTTCTCCCAGGTTATATGTGAGTTATTAGGGCAGAATTGGTAAAACGATTACATTTAATTCTTTCAGATACTTTATTTTACATATATAATTTTTAATTAACACTTTTCATCCTGTTTGTTCTACGCTTGGTCATTGCAATGAATAACTTATCAAATATTCTGTACTTTACTTATTTAACGCAAAACTTTTCAATATTTTTTCTGATTTACAAAAAAATATTGATGTCTGATTATAACTTTTGTATTTCTATTATTGTTGTCAATTAAAAGTTAAACAGTACATTAAAAAATTTGACAGTAACAATTAAGTACTATTTTTTCCCTCCAAAAATATGGCTGCTCAATTTATTGCTACTTTAAGCTCTGGAATCTTTTCTAAACGAGCATTAATAAAGCTGACATATTGGAAAAATAATAATGGAATTATCTACATCTGAAAGAGAAAACATTCAAAAATATGGATTTTCAAGCTGAACTGCATGCTTTTCAACATATAAACAAAAGACACTTAGTATTGTAATTTGTTTTCACGGTATTTGTTCCATTAGTATTTATACAATACTATACATTTCATTTGCTAATGTAGTTTTTAAAAACTTATTTTCTCTGAAAGATCAGCGTAAAAAATACAATTGAAAAATATCCATTAATATATAATTGCATGGTTATCTATCTTTAGATCAAAATTTCTATTAAACATGTGTTATTTTTTAAACAGCAAAACAAGTCGATAAATTATGAACTTTTTTCATTTTATTTATTTGCAGTATTCATTTTAAGTACGATTTTCTTTATTTATATAGGCTAGTATATTCAAAATGTCACATACAGTCTTTAGTAGTTGTATAGTCTAAAAAAATAAGAGTAGCTTCTTCGTAACTAAGCATTTTTAAAGTATTTTGAAAAACTAATGTCTGACTTTTATCATAGCTTTGTCTTAATACTTGATCAATACAGACTTGAATTGTTAATATGGATTTAAAAGAACAGATTAACCATAAAATACTTCTATTTGAAAAAAATATCATTCTGCATTAAGAAAAAAAAATTCTCAAAGTTTACTTCGGCTGATTGCTAAGAAAAGAGTCATCCTTGACACTACCTCATGACTCATCAGATTTCTTTATCTATTTTGCCTGGAGCGTTAATCTTTTTCAATTTCGGTTTCACGTGTTACTAAGGTTCGAAACCTATTTTAAAACTTGTAATGAAATTAAAGATATTTTATGAAAACATACCATGAAATATATATGATAATGCAGCTTTGCATCGCTACTAAAAAACATATTAAGACGAAATCAAAACAGTTTCAAGTAAATGCTTTTTTATTCTGCCTGTTTATTCTATAAATACTTAAAAAGATAATCTTCACAGGAAATCTTGGTGTAGCGTGCAAAATACGAAAAACTAAAAAAAAATTCATTAAATGTTAGAAAATCACGTTAAACGTTTCTTTTTTACTAACAGCAATTTTTTATTTTATTTATTTATTTATTTTTGTTGTTATTGTTATTAATGTTGTGCATCCAGGAGACATGGATAAATGTGAATTTTCATATGGCTATGAAAATGTAGAAACTATTATTATTTTGATAGGATTGTAGTGTGCTATTAGGACTGCTACCTAAATAAGTAATCTTAATCCAGAAATAAATAATAAAAATAATTTACATAAAACCAATAGTTCCGAACTATAGAATTTGAGCAGAGCAGTCAATTTAACAATGATCATTAGGGTAGTCACAAGATATATGGGAAAATTTTATTTTAATCTTATCTCCGGGGGTACCCCCCTAATAGTTGCCAACTAGTTAAAAAATGAGATTGGTAAAGTTTTAACTCATTTTAAAAATATTAATTGTGCCTCATCGAAATTGAATTATTGAAAATTTTCAATTTTTAGCAAAACATTGTAGTTTTTTTTTATTAAGAAAAAATGTTTATGTTAGAAACTTGGTTCTTATTTTATTTCATAGATATTGTCGTTGGGGCTTTGAATTTTTACACTCATCAAATCTTATACTTAATAGCATTTAGTATTCTTCAGGCCAGCTCGAGAATCATACTCTCAAAATTTGCATTTTTAAAAATAACTAAAAAATGACAAATTAATATTTTTTATTACTCTTGAATTTTTTTAGCCTTGTTTGCATTAAAAAAAATGAGTATTTTTTAATTTTAAAATCAAATTTGTATATTTTTAAATTTTAAATTCACCATCAGACAGTAGACTTCATATCACGATGAGTGAGTTTTCCAAAATTGCCGAAGTATTTTTAATAAGGTGATAAAAAGTAATCAAATGGAAATTTATAGGGAGTTTTTATGTATTTAAAATTTAAGTAGATAAATTTTAAAAATGTATGTCATCGACATCTGACGTCTATTTTCTGATGGTGAAAGCGATATTTTGATAACTATATTAAGTAATGAGCCATCATGTTTGAAAATTTATTCGTAGGCTAACATGGGATTTCGCTATCGGGGCATTGCACTGGAGCTTTAAAATCCTATTGCCGGCTTAGTCGCGATATCAGTTATTTATGATATGCGTTGTGATATTATGCTATAAATATTTCTTGAAAGTATTCAAAAATTATTAATTTATTGAGAATTAAAACAACATATGAAAATAAAATCTTGTGTGCTATAAAAGAAACAGTAAATAAATACTGTTAGGTATGTATATGTGTTATTCTTTCCCATGCCTACACCATTTCTGATCTTTTCAATTAATAAAAAAAAATTAATTAAATATTATTAAAACTTAAAATGTCCCTTAAAATACTTTAGACTATAATTTAAATGTTAACCTCTTCAGGCCTGACATAAACATTACGAAGAACCACAAAAACCAGTTTAGAATTACTATAAAACATATCCAAAGATGTGTCAGCGTATATACTAATGCTAAAGATATTTACGCATTTATTAAAAGTGCCTAGAACTAATTTTAGCAATTTTAGAAGCATTTAAATTCATTTAAAGGCTTTTAGTGTCTCCTACAGGCAACGTCAGGACGAGGAGATTAAATAATTCGCTCTTGGAATTATTGAAGTTAGGTATTGGAAGTTCAGTGGATTTTTCTGTTCGGGGTTGCACAATGAAAGGTCAAAACATCTTGAAAACACGCATCGCGCAGGACACGCTCTGACAAAAACTGACGATACCAGGATTCCCAGTTTGGTGTCTATTTTTATTCATATCAGAAATAAAGAATAGCTGTTAGGTTTTATTTAACAAAAAACTTTTACGGATCACACAAAGTAAAAATTCATTTTCAATTTGCGATGCGATTTTAAAAATCAGTTTTTTTAAGGTTGGAGGCCATACTGGCAAATTATGGGTGATACACTATACTACAGTCGCATTCCAACCATTGCCTTTAAGCGCTTGATATATATATACAATTTTGACACCAACTGCCGTTATTCAAAACACCACAGAAACACATTACAACATAAAACAACCGGGGAGTTTAACCCAGTTATTTAACCACACTTTCAGAAAGTAAAATAAATATTAGGTGACTCGTTTGTGAACAAATGCTAGAATCAGACAGATAATCTATACAAGAAATGAACAAGTAATGTAAACAAAATAACTCTTTCAACGATTTTCGAAATATCACAAATTTTTATATAGTTCTGAGGTTTTGCAAATCACTTTTAAAAATACAAGACAGGTTTGAAATGGGTACAGTTATTTTCCCGGTGAAATAACAGATTATATATATATATATATATATATATATATATATATATAAATTTAGTTCAAATGCGCGAAATATCACTTTATAGAAGAAAAAGTACAAAGAATTTCCTTGTTTTCAAATTACAGGACCCCCCACGAATTCAATCTTACTAGTATAAAAGTAAGTAAATGAATTTCTTTTAGTTATGAAAGCTCTAAAAAATTGAAAAATTCAAAGTGTTTTAACTTTGCAAGTTTTCTTTGTAGAATATAAACTGTTGTATTGGTTAGTGAATATGGAGATTTTGTTTCTACAGCATAATCTGTAGAACCCCGAGGCGGTATAAAAACGCACTAGTGTAAAAAAAAAAAAAAAAAAAAAAAAAAAAAAAAAAAACATATAAACTACTAGATAATAGATTTTCTTTAAAATTTAATGTCGGGTTCAATTTTATTCGTTTGTTTTTAATTCTTAAGTTATTTTGATTATTTTTATGTTTTCAGATATTTTATTCGTATATTACCTGTGCATTTTCAGTAGATAAAGCACATTTCCATAGTGTTCTCACATGCAAAATTTTAATTGAGATGAATTTCAATATGATTTTTAGATATGACTCTTTTATTTTATTACTTGAAATAATTTTTGTCAGTTTGCTTTATGTATAAATAACAACTTACTTGTGAATTATTATTTTTTGCTTGTTTCTTTTCTAAATCTAAGCCTGAGACAAATATTTTTATACAAGATATCTTTTTTTTATATTTATGTTATATTATACCCTTTTCATGAAATATCATCAAGAACAACTTTAACCACTAATCTCGATAAACAAATACCAAGATAATCAGAAAATATTTCTATCAGAAAAAGAAAAATCACTGTTTGTTGAATTTGTCTAAAGTTTGTTTTGAAAAGAATCCCTTCTTGACAATGTCTGATGAATCATCATTTGTCTTTAGTTACCTTCCCTGGAGTGTTCCTTTATTTTTCTTTACAATTTCAATTTCGTTTTTTCTTTAAGAACATAAATCCTTAAGCAACTAACTCTTTAAACTCTTTAAGAGGATTTGCAATAATATAATATGTGTGTTTGTTTTACTAAAATAGGTATAGTTTGGTTAAAAATAAACAAAAAAAACTTGTGTGATGAAAATAAAATTAGCTTTCTAAATTGTCTTATTATTAGCTGATTTTGTTATTCTGAGATAAATTCCAATTCCCTTCCTCTATTTTTATATATATATACACATATTTATATACATATGTATGTGTGTGTGTATGTATGCATGAATATATATATATATATATATATATATATATATATATATATATATATTATACAGTTAGAAGGTTTTCTGTGCAATTCGAGTTTTATATAAATTTGTAAGGAGGGTTGAAAATTGAAATCCTGTAAGGTAACGGATAGACTATTCTGTAAATTTAATATATATTCTCGATTCATTGTAAAGAAAAATAAATAAAAGTGTTAAAAAATTTATTGATATATATTAATGTAAAATACATAACAACCTCGACAAAAACAAGAATATTCTTTTTTTATCTTTATAAATTTTCAGAAAAAATATGTTTTCTAGATTTGGAGAAACGTCTAAAAATATTATAGTTATATATAGATTCATATGCATGATTTACTGTTATATGCATTTATTTCTAGCAGAAGATTTAGCGCTTATTTTATTTTACACAGTCAAGGTAATTAGTTTTATTACGAATTCGGGACATAGGTAGATTAGTTTCTCATCTTTAATTTAATATAGGAGAGAAGTTTTTTAAAAATTAGCCCTGTATTTTACGATATCATTCATAAATGGTAAATAAGTTTGTTCGTTTAATATATATAAGAACAGTAAATAAGGAAAATAAAAAATAAAGACAAAGAAATAATCAAATTGCTATGAAAAATATAAGACAAGTGATTGAGATCTATAAACAGTCATCCACTTCATTAGTAATTTTTTATGCTTTAAAATTTCCCATAAAGTTATTTATTACAGAGAAAAATATATTTCCCTCTAAAACTTGAGAAATTGACGACGTTATAGAGAAAATCAATTGAAGCTTAAGGCGATATTAAGATTAATAACTAAGTTCTGATATTGAAACCAATCGCATTAAAATATCAATATTTTTAAATATCGCTATGCAATTTCAAATTCTAAATATAATATATTCATCTGAAAACGTTTATAATGTATAACTTGCTTTAAAACGCATTATTTGAACAAAACATGATGCAAAATATGGAAATATTTTCAAATACTCGTTACCCATAAGATTTTCTTAAAAACTGAAAAAGAAAAAATATGTCAAAAATACAATGCAATATTTTTTTTTCTCTTTGACCTGCTCCGTAACTATTTCTATTCATATCTACCAAAAATAATCATTTAAAATTTTTTCTCGCCTTTATCTTATGATCCTGTCTCATACATATTTATGGAAGCCACTTATTTCTCCTAAATTTTTGAGAGCATCCATTTACCACTTCCAATGAATAAATAATACTTATAAGCTTTTTTACGGCATCTGCTGTGCAAAAACTTCTTTCGTGTTGAATATTTATCTATTATGTCTAGAATACGCTATATCTCAAAATGTTTGTTAAGCGCGTTCTTCTCTACTGGGATATCTATTTCTATAAAACAAACGATGGTATGAAGTATATTTATAGTATTTAATTCTTAGAGAGTTAGAAAACTAGTGAATCGGTAATTTTAAAGGTTACAGAGGCTCACATTTTAGGTTTCCGTACTAAAAATGTGAAAATAGTGCCATATTCGTATCATTTCTGTGTCTGTCTATATCAGCCATTTTACTCGTAAAATAGGGAATATGAAAAGTTTAAATTGGGGGAATTAAAGAAGACTCTTGACCCACATTTTTAAACATTCTTAACCCTCCAAGCGTCTTGCAAATGGGTAAAACTGTAATGTTGTTTTCTCTGCATTCTGCTTTAAATGCTAATAAAATATAATTCTTTCAATATTACATAAAAAAATCTTATTTAGGAATATAAATGTAATCCTTTAGAGTCTTAATCATTCTTCAATGCTTTGAAAATTCATTAAATTTATAGAATTATAATATCTTAAACATTGCTTATATTGCAGTGAAACCTGGAGTTTAATGTACGGAATTTTACGGGCCAAACGCTTAGAGGTTAAACAATCACATTTATATTTAAGAAACATGTAGAAGTGCTAATTATGTTACATAAAAAAAACATATTATTGTATATTTTGTGGAAACTTTTGTAAAACTGAACTGAAAAATAAATTGCTTTAAATCTAGGTACTATAATTTTACAGTTAATGCTGAAAATGTAATGCAAAAAATTTGTTTCCCCCTCTTTATTTCCGAATCTACCGAAACATAAACTATATAAAAATTTGACTTAATAGCTGTTAATAACTACTGGAAAACTATAGCAGTTATTTTAGTTTACATAGTTTTTGAAAATAGCGTTTTTTTCTGTTCAGCACAAATTTCAATTTGCTGGTATTCAGCAAATATGTTGAGAAGCTTAAGGTACCTGCAGTAGCAAAAGTAGAGCAGCATTGTTGATAAGGATTTTCGAAAAAAAATAAAATCAGCAGTAGTTACTCGAGATAGTAATCCTTAAAATCACAGACGGTTTGAATACATATAATAACAGGGGTGGTGTACTGTATGTACAATCGGCTTTTAAATCCTAGATAACAACTTTTAATGATATATTTGTGCAATGCAAATTCCAGTAGCAGTATAAAAACAAAAAGTGCCATATTGTTAAAAATAGACTAATTTAATTTGAATAAATCACGTAAATGAAATGGGACTTGCAATTAGATTATATTTAGTCGATCGCTCAATACGCCTTCCATGCCTTTAAAAGTTAATGAAAAGCCTATCTGTAAAAAGACGGCGTTGCATCCGGATAAAATGCATTTAGTCTGTAACTTTAATGAAAGATTTTTTTTAGTTTTTCTTTTCATTAAAATATGTAAATTTTAATCAGTTGCAATAAAATCTTTATACATTTATATGATTTTCTGGAGTCTTATCACCAAAGATTATAAAAAGTAATTTCTGTTTTAGCTAAATTTTGAATATATAATGGTTAGTTATACTCCACAACATAATAAGTACACTTGAAAAACAAATCTAAAATATCTTTTTAAACAACATTAACGACTACGCATATAATTGAAATTTTGTTTACAGGCATTAATTTAATGATGCTCGTAACAGTAATGAATATAATATTATCGAGATTTCAATTTTGAAATAGCAAATTATGCATCATCAAAGCAAACGTAATTTGCATTCCTTTTCATAAAAACTCTGAAAATATAATTTGTATTTTCTCGAAAATATACTCAAATGTGTGTTCATTAAAAGCTCATTTACTTCTTTATAATAATGCTTACAATCATTTAAAAACTAAAAAAATGGCAAAAGTCATAAATACTACTTTTCAAGGATGATTCTAAAACATTATCGTCGTTATCATTAACTTTTTACATACAAATTTAAAAAAGACCACTGGAAGCACACATTTGCTTTTACGTAATTTTTTAAAATCTATATTTTTTTAGCAAAAAAGTACAACTTAACAGCGTTTAATAAATGCAAGCTGGTTATAAAACAAATAGAGCGTAATATATATATATATATATATATATATATATATATATATATATATATATATACAGTCGGCTCTCGTTAATCCGAACTCGTTGGGACACAAGAAATGTTCGAATTATCCGAAGTTCGAATTATCGAAAATATGAAATAAAAACATGCTTAATATAATGCTATTACAAATGAATTAATGTTATAGTGTTTTTTAATTTATTTCATGTGTTATCATTAGAATATGACTTAATATTAAATAAAAATGTATAAATACATAAACTAATTAAAAGATTAGAAATAAGCACAATAAAAGAAAAATATAAAGCCTCACTGATGGACAGACGAGACACTAAGAAAGTGGATATCAAATGCATTGTATTAGTACACCCTTTCTGAACAATTTTCACAAAAATCAAAGAAAAAAAGTTATTCAAATGATCTGAAATCCGTGAGAAAGAAAAAAAAAGTGAAAAATCGGAATTATCGTTAGTTCGAATTAAACGAAGTCAAGAGAAAATGAGTTCGAATTAATGAAAATGTTTAACGTTATTCTGGCATTGAAAATTTCGGGAGTTCACGTTTAGTTCGAATTAAGCGAAAATTCGAATTATCCGATTTCGAATTAACGAGAGTCGACTGTATATATGTATATATATATACATACATATATATATGCGAGTCAACATTTCAACGGAAGGTGGTTTTGGGAGCTAGGGCTCACGATCGACGAAAATATAGCAAAATTTCTCAAAGTGCTTTCCTCCGGACGGCTGCAAAAAGTTGTTTTTTACTTTTTGGAATGAAAGCTACCTAAAAGTGTCTACAATTTGCCTCTGTATATTTGCAATCAGGAGAAAACCAAAAGAAATTCATGTTATTGTGCTTTTATAATGTTTAACCATAATCTATTTTCTAATATACATCAGTTATTAATTGTTTGCATTTTATATGTCTTTTTGAAACGTACGCTGAGTTTTCACTCAAGTACTTTTTAGGAACATATTGGCATAGTTTGAGTTTAAAAGAAGATAAATAACTCTTAATTGAAATAACACATTGATATTAAAAAATGAAACAAAGCATTATAAGAAGCATGAACATTCGAGGACGTTTATCAGAATGCGAGATATTTGTTGAACATAATCAAAGTGGTAAACTAAAGACTTCAAAATAGCTGTTGTTGCAATATATTCAACTAAAGTAACTTCTAAAGGAAATATAATGCATTAGCTTAAAAAGTAAAGAAAACCCTTAAATATATATGACGACCTCAGAAGCCAAGGGGTACAAGTGACAAAATGTCGATCTGGAGTAAATTGAGTTTAAAGATAATTGATGTTAAAATGGAACATCAATAACAATTGACTAAATTGAAATAGGAAACATCTGCTTGTTGCATTCTAATCTTTGAACTCTCATTTCAATAACTGTTAAAAAAATAGAGTACAATTTTCTTTAAATACATAACTAAGCAATATTGTTTATTTTTCGTAAAAAGTGGTTTATCTCTATAACTCAGCAAATAATAAGAAAATTACCTATATTTCCTTACCTGAAATGAAAAGAGCATATTTCCAGATACCCTGTGCACTTAACTCAATTTTTTCAATTTTATCACTTATACCCCTTGGCTTCAGGGGTCCTCATATACGTGTGTGTGTTACACTAGTCGAAAATTGTCCATTAATTCCGTTGTTTCAAGATTGGATTTATTCGATGAAAATTCTAATCTTTTCGTGTTTAAATAGTCAAATATGAATTTCCTTATGTATAATGATAATCGTAAGAATTCAGAATGAATTTAGATTTTCGAAATTTTTCACAAAAATATGAAAATATTTAACAAAATATTTTTTAAGAAACTTCCATTGTGTTTTACTTTTCGAAAATTAATTTTTAATGTAAAAATGTCCGTGAATAATGCTGGCGTTACACTGATGCAGCATAAATATAAATAGTTCAATTTTATTTCAGACTAATATTCCATAAGGAAAATAAAATTTCATGAGTAAATAAATGTGAAATTATTATACATATAATCTAAATTCAAGATATCTAATCGAACTATTCGCTTAAAGAATCAAAGTTTAAAAAAATTAAATAATAGTCTTTGGAGATTTTATTAGCTACTGACCGGTGTTATGCGGCGAATAGAAAAATATCATTTTTTATAAATATCGAAACTTTGTTCCAGAACACAATTGATATTTTTCGTTAAAAATGTCTTTTAATGCTGTTAGTGAAAACCTAAAAGTACATTAAATGTAAGAAATACACGATTAGTTTTTAATTAAAAATTTTCAACTTATTAGTACAAGTCCTCTGTGATCCAATAAGTGTAGTTTGATAATATTATATAAGGTACCCTGGGGTAATAACGCCAGGCGGGGTAATAACGCCAAGTGCTTATATTTTGCATAATTATGAAATAACCAGGTAAATGACACCGATGTGCTCTGCGCAGAAGGGTTTTGAGTCATATAAATCGCAAAAAACAGCTTCAAGTTAATTTGTTTCATTTTTAGGTCTTATTGTTTTTACAAGCAACTAAAATTAACGCTTGATCTAAAATTTGCGAGATAAGGTTTTTGATGTGAAGACTATATTTTTTACCCGGAACTACTTTGTTTATTACATAAATTTGTAGTGTATTTCATGTACTTTCAAATTGTTGTAGAAGATTTTGGATATCTTCTCGAGATAATTTGTAGTTTAGGATTTACTGCCCAATAAGTATCCCGGGGTAATAACGCCAGGGATTGGCGTTATTACCCCGGTTGATTCCCAACAGTGGCCGAACTACAGTTGGCAAAAAAAGTATTTGTACACTTCATTTTTTTAAATTATAATGAAATTAAACAAAAGATTTAAGCAAAAAATACTGTAATACATTAATTTAATGCATTATAATATTATAGAAGCAGAAACAAAATTAAACGAATCGATTTTTTACATTATAATAAACAAATATACAAAATTATAATGCAAAAAAAGTATTTGTACACTATCTTAATGTAATATAATTAAGGAAAATTTAGTAAAATGATACAAATTAATATTTTGTGCGAATTCATTTAGCGTTTATGACTACTTCTAGATGGTATGACATAGATTCCACCAACTTTTTTGTAGTGGTCTGGTTAATGTTATTCCATGACACAATAAGAGCTTCTTTAAAACTGTTTTTTACTAATACATATTTTTTTTCGGATTTTTGCATCCAATAGCATCTGCAAATTTTCTACTGGATTCAAGTCTAGAGATTTAGAGGAATTACCAGTCGTCTTCGAGTATTGTCGTAAGCATGTGCTGGTGATCACAGCAGTATGCTTTGGTCATTATCCTGCAGAAAGTGAAAAGCTTCCTCTATGCATAATTTCTTGGCACAGTTTAATAAATTATGGCGCGACACATCACTGTATGTTAAACCTGTCCTTCCATTGTCAAAAAATTTTAAATGTCCTGTTCCATTAGAAGCTATACACCCCAAAAGTATAATATTCCCCCCAACATGCTTGATAGTTTGAGGTATACGTTTTGGATCTAGAACAGTTTTATTTTTACGCCAATTTTTTCGAATGCTTGATGGTAAGAAAATTCCGAATTTTTCCTCATCAGAAAAAATTACTGTTTTCCAAAAATCCAATGATTTACTTCTGTATGCGAAAGCGAATACTATGCGTTTTCGCCTATTTGTTTCGTTGATGAATGGATTTTCCCTTGAGGTTCTTCCTTTTAAATCTGCATTGAGAAGAATATTTTTTATTGTTTGAGGTATTACTCTGATGCGAGAAGATGTCGCAAGGTCTCCAGCAAATTTTTGAACCGAACGCACAGGAATTTTTAAAGCTTTTTTAACAACACTCTCTTTTTCCCTCATTGTTAGTTTGCTAAGAAGTCCTGGTTTTCATTGAATTTCGATTCTTTTAATTTATTCATAGTTTCTCACTATACATCCAATAGTTGTAAATGGTAATTTAATAGCTTTTACAAATTCTTGTTGCGTATTTAAATTTTTATTATGCTCAATCATAGGATTTCATATATCTAGAGGTGCCTCTCTAGTATTAGGTTCTATATTCAATTACTTCAAGAGCAAATTAAATTAAATGTCAGACAAATATAATATGAACTTAAAAATTATTAACAGCTTCTGTAAAAGTAGTCCTTTGAACCATAAACACTATAAAACACAGTACATATCAGGATGGAGAAATGTACAAATACTTTTTTTGCAAGAAATTTTTAAACTTTTCCCATTAGAAAATTATTTTACATCTTTATCGAAATTTTCTGTTGTGTAATTTAAAACGCACGGTAAACAGACTGTATTAAAACTATTTTTGACAAAATATCTGTTTTTATTTAGTAAAAAATTAAAAATTTTAGAGTGTACAAATACTTTTTTTGCCAACTGTATATCCGAAGGGGGTTTATATATTAATATGAGACAGCATTATCATCATTGTTGAAATGGTAAGATTAAGAGGGGGGGTGCCCAATACTTAAAAATAATCCTTCTATTTTATTTTTTATTATATTATTATTATTTTTTTTTACTAATGTAAAAAATAATTTTTAACTCTTGTGAATAAAACTATATCAAAATGTTTTCCAGATTCAAATTCGAACATCTTCAAAATCAGGTTTCTATTAAATTTCCACTGGATTGTTCAATTGAGTTCGAAATTTTAACTGTCCGCTTTCTCAGCGTTCGGTTTTTCAAAACTTTATAAATTTAACCTTTAACTGATGTGACAGAAATTGCAACATATGAATGTGATGCGGTTTGTGAGACCGCAAAATGGAAAGATGAATAAAAGGCGGGAATAACTCATAGGATTGTGTTTTTGTACTAAACTTTTTATACAAGAGTATTATACTTAATATTCACTTATTTAGTATCTGGTGATAGTACTAAAATTCCAAATGAAACAAAATTTCGGTAGTGTTTGCAGTTAAACTGAATATTACAAGTTAAAATAAAAAATTAAAAGAAAAATAGTGGTCTACGAGACCGGTAATATTAGTTAAAGGTTAAAAGGCGATCCATGATTAAAAATCATAGAATACTGTTCCTGCGCTAAACTTTTTGTACAGAATTAATTCTAGTTAAATTTAATCTATTCAAATATTTCTAACAATATTACTAGAACTCCAAATGAAAGAGAATTTCAGTTGTAACTATAGTTAAACTGGAAAATACAAGTTAAACGCTATTTTTTTTGGGGGGGGGGAGGGGGTTCAGTGTTCAGTCAGATTGCTAACAGCAGTTAAAGGTTAATTTTGTTGCTAATATAGACATAATAATATATAACCATATGAATTATGTATAAAATTGAATAAGAGATCTCTTTGGGATAATATTTTTTAATCAAAAATTTTATTCAATTTATTAAAAATTTATAAAACGTCGACAATTTAACTGTAGGTTTGGAGATTCCGCATTAGTGTGGAGTTATGGGTTAAAAACTATTTACTAGAATACTATAATAGTATTAACCCTTAACTGCTGTGACAAAAATTGTCGCATAACTTACTGTGAGCGGCCTGTCAGACCGCTTAATCTAACGATGAATAAAATGTTAAATTAACTTTTAGAATGTTATTTTTATATTAAACCTTATATACAGGACTATTATAAATAAAATTCAGCTATTCAAAAGTCTCTAGAGATAGTAATAGGACTCCAAATAAAACAAAATTTTCCTGGTATCTATAGTTAAACTAAAAATTGCAAATTAAACTCTGAAACTTGAAAAACTCAGCGATATGTGAGACGCTAACAGCAGTTAAGTTTTAACAAAAATATTTATTACATATAACTCTAGTTATTATAAAACTTCACATGATTAAAATATTACATTATGAATGGTTAAAACCATGCAATGTTTCTTATAATCATATTTAAGCGGGACTTTTTAAGCAAAGAGAGACACAGGGTGTTATATTTTGTTGAAACTCCCCCTCACTCCTTTTTCTTTCACTTTCACAAAAAAAAAAAAAAAAAAAAAAAAATCAATATTTTCTATCGGATTGAATGTATACATGGGAATATAAATATTGATTCAAATAATCCGTGTAATGTGTCTAATAATTCTATTTAAATGGTCATTTTTAAGCAAAACGTAGCTTAGAATCTGATATTCGTTTGCCTCCACCCCCCGCCACCACCACACCTTTCTTTTTCTTTCAGAGTCACAAAAAAATTGTACATTTTCAATAGCTTAGATTGCAGTTTGTCAATTTCTAGAGCTGTAGAGCTTGTATTTTTAGAATTGGGCAATCTACATGCCATTATTCCATCTTATTTTATAGTTTTGTTTGCATGGCGTTATTACCCATATAGGTGGGTATTAACGCCAAATAGCATTGGTCAAGAAAAAACGGCGTTACATTTTATGAATACATATCTGTTAAATTATTTTATTTTATATAGATAGTCAATGAGTTGCTGTATCAGATCCTATATTTGTTTGAAAAATACAATCTAAAACTAAGCCGTGAAAATTGTTAGAACCTTAACGTGGCGTTATTACCCCAGGGTACCTTATATAAATTTTAAATTTTAACATAAATTGGAATTCTGATAGAGCTTAAAAGCGTCACTAATATATGAAAACTGAAAATGTAAATTTGAATATACAATTTAAAAATATTTCGTTAAATAGAAGCCAAAAAATGACTTTTCATAAGACCATTCATAGAAAAAATGAAATAATGATTTTAATTTTCTTCTAATAAATTTAAAAAATACGAATCCAATGCAAGCACACAAAATTAAAATACGAACTAAAAATTTAGAATCTCACTAATAACAATTTTTAAGTATGCATCTGACAAAAGTAAATATTCTTTGGCGATAAAAAGCAAATGATATTCTATTTATAATTAAAAAAAAACAGCCTTTGAAAAAATTTATAAAATACAAAAATGCTTTAAATCACCTTGGACTGGACATTATATGCTTCAAGAGAGCTTTGAAACATGACTAATGTAGGTTTTTATCAGAGTAGAATGCTTTAACATATATTAAAGAGCTTTAAAAAAAGTTCCGACAATAGTCAAAACTATTTTAACTATCTTGAATAGTTTAATTTCATTTCTCTTAATAGAAACCTTCAAATAAAAGCTGATTAAGTAAATCATTTGGTCTCTGTTAATGACAGTCATAATCAATAGTTTAAATAATTATGAGCATTATGTATGATTATGAAAGGGACAAATGTTACAAAAATACTGTTTCACATGAATGATTTTTTAAAACATTAGTTTCGTGATCATTAGCTTTCTAAACAATTAAATTTTTATCTACCGCAGAAATAAGCATTTGTGATAATTTTTCTAATCTATGACTATTTTCTTCAATGTTCAACGAATTCAAGCTAAAGCTTAATAAATTTATTGAATATTTATTAACCCATTAGGCGCGTTGTTCACGAAAAGGGCATCTGTGATATATAAGAATCATATGTAGTTTTCTTAAATCATGCATTTTACTAGATTTCAGTTAAAAGAAATCTTTAATTACTCAGCTATTTATCTTAACGTTTATTTCGCTCCCACAATAATTTTCCTTAAAAAAAAGTAAGAAAACATATTTAACATCTGCCTTATCACTAAAATGGCTCACAGATAAATAAAATTCATTAAGATGACTATCCACTCTTTGCTAGAAATAATAAAAAAAGATTAACTATCTACTTTCCATGTAACCAGTAAAAAATATATCTTTTCTCTGCTTAATTTTTGAATTCAACTTTATCGTTACATAGTAATCTTTTCATGCACATGTTTTGTCTTTCACAGTATGTTCTCAAAGCATTGCTCTTAACGTACGATTTGACAGTCGAATTATTTTTGCTTATTTTTTAGGACTGTTACATCTGGGTATCCTACCGTTATATTCAAAATCCTCTTATTTGTTTAAGGCATAACAGAAATTTTCGCGTATATGATATCATTAATTTTTTATGTACTCTCTGTCGCAAACTGTGTGTTGCCAATGTGTGAATTACAGAATGATTAATTTAATTGCCTCGCGAATGTTCACGATGATAGTCATGTCGAAACTCTCTTAATAAAGATTTCAGGCACCACTCCTACTCATATCTGTATGAAATGTTTTTTGTTTTATTTCTACTCGAATATAAATTGATTTTTAAAGCATTTATTTTTATAATTGATCAGAGCCTACAGTGATGCATGAATTTTCTGCGAATGCACAGGTAAAAGAACCTAGTGAACATCCGTCATCAAATATTTAAAGTACAGATCCTATACCAGACAATATAGGTATGCCAGATACTATATCATGTAAACTTATGGGAATTAAATTCTAATACTAAAGATATGTCCAGAATTTTAGATAAAGGTGAAGCTGAAACACGCATAAATTCTGATACAAATAATTCTAAATTATCAAAAATAAAAATGCTAATGTTATTCCAGTACCGGATTACAGTCTAAATTTATGTGAGCACAAAAATCAAGATAGAAATTTATCTGACTTCACAAAAATAATTCTGATGGGTGTTGATGACAATATAGGTATGCAGGATACTATGATATATGTAAATAAAAATGTTGGTAGCACCATTCCTTCCATTCACTGTGAAAGAAAATATAAATTATGGCAGGGATTAAAATATAATTGAACGATTAGTGTTACATCATTGATAACTTATCTCTTACCACAACATGGAAAATTAAATGTTAATTCTATGGGTTACAATGTCAGGCTATTTATTAATATAAAACATTGCTTTCATTGACAACAACTGGACCACTTCGAAAAGACTTGCGCGTATGATTTGACATGTGCTAATTATAGTGAATCACACATTTCAGTTAATTGTAAAAATATTTCAATATGCATTAATTGCACATAGCCGTGCTTACAAGAAGTTTGACGATATAAGTCACCCTGCTCTTTCCCCTTGTTGCAATACATTTAAATTTTATTTCCAGCAAAAAAAAAAAAAAAAAAAAAAAAAAAAAAAAAAAAAAAAAAAAAAGCTTTTATTCACAGTAAAATATAAAGTAAATACACAACACTTCTTCAAGCATGCTAGTTCAAATATATATACAGGGTGATTCTAATTTTTTTTTACAATAAAAGAGGGGTGATAGTACACATCAAGACGAACAATATTAAATAGGAGACCAAGGGTCCAAAACGTTTTCCAAAGGAGACAACCACCATTAAAGTTTAGGGACCAAAATTTCAAATAAACATAAAAAACAGAAAAATCGGTCGATTGATTTGCGGTTTTCACTAAAATTATTCTTTATGCCGGCATTTTCTTGAAATTAAATTATAAAGATAAATTTCAAAAAATGCCAATAGAGGGCGCTTTAGACTTTGGAGTAACGAACAACTATTCTTTGCCAGCATTTTTTGCATCTCATTAAATGTTTTCGTAAGCATAAACTCAAACATAAATTTTGAGCTCAAAATCTGAAAGCTGGGAGTAGTTAAACAGCAAAAATTGAACTGTGTTCGGAGGGTTCAAATTTCAAATGATTTAAAAAAACGGAAAAATGGGTCAATTGATTTGCGGTTTTTCACTAAAACTATTCTTTATTTAGGTATTTTCGTGAAAACAAATTATAAAGATAAATTTCAAAAAATGCCGATAGAGGGCGCTTTAGACTTTGGAATAACAAACAATTCTTTTTTGGCGTTATTTTTTGCATCTTATTAAATGCTTTCGTAAGCTTAGACATGAACTTAAATTTTGAGCTCAAAATCTGAATAGGTGGGAGTGGTTAAGTACACAAACTTAGCTGTGTTCAGAGGGTTCAAGTTTCAAATGATTGTAAAAAAGGGAGAAATTGGTCGATTCGTTTGCGGTTTTCGCTAAAACTAATTTTTAAATCAGCAAATATTCTTGAAAATTTCTTGAAAATAAATTTTAATGATAAATTTCACAAAATGCCGATAGAGGGCGCCTTAGACTTTGGAGTAGCGTACAACTATGTTTAACTGTTATTTTTTAATCTCATTAAACTCTTTCAAATGCATAGACTTAAATTTTGGGCTTAAATTCTGAATCGTTGGAAGTGTTTAAGTAGCGAAAAATTGAATTATGTTCGAGGAGGAAGGAGGGTTAAATTTCAACCCCTGAACACGCTGCTTCTTAACCCCTCATAACGATTCAGAATTTGAGCTCAAAATTTAAGTTTTAAATTTAAGCTTCCGGAAACACTTAAAAAGCTTTTGCAAGCACTTAATTAGAACCAAAAAATAATGGTTAAAATGAATTGTTGGTTACTCTGAAGTTTAAGGCGCTCTCTGACGTAATTTTTTGAAATTTATCTTTAAAATTTATTTTCAAGAAGATACTGACTTAAAGAATATTTTTATTTTAAACCGCAAACGAATAGACCAATTTTTCCATTTTCTATAATTATTTTAAATTTGAACCTCCCCCTCTCCCTTAAACACAGTTCAGTTTGTGCTACTTAACCACTCCCTACTATTCAGATTTTGAGCTCAAAATTTAAATTTAAGTCTAAGCTTCCGAAAACATTTAATGAGATGCAGAAAATAACGGCAAAAAATAATTGTTCGTTACTCCAAAGTCTAAAGCGCCCGCTATCGATAATTTTTGAAATTTATCTTTATAATTTATTTTTAATAAAATACCACCATAAAGAATAGATTTAGTGAAAACCATAAATCAATGAACCAATTTTTCCGTTTTTTTAAATCATTTGAAATTTAAACCCTCTGAACACAGTTCAAATTTTGCTGTTTAACTACTCCCAGCTTCCAGATTTTGAGCTCAAAATTTAAGTTTGAGTTTATGCTTACGAAAACATTTAATGAGATGCAAAAAATGCCGGCAAAAAATAGTTGTTCGTTACTCCAAAGTCTAAAGCGCCCTCCATCAGCATTTTTTGAAATTTATCTTTATAATTTAATTTCAAGAAAATGCCGGTATAAAGAATAATTTTAGTGAAAACCGCAAATCAAACGACCGATTTTTCCGTTTTTTATGTTTATTTGAAATTTTGGTCCCTAAACTTTAATGGCGGCTATCTCTTTTGGAAAACGTTTTGGACCCTTGGTCTCCTACTATCACCCCTCTTCTATTGTAAAAAAAAAAAATTAGAATCACCCTGTATATGTATATATATATATATATATATACTTTACATATTTTGTTATTTACCTTCATGTGATACATGGATTTCTCAGCTCTTAACCACAGTTGATGTTGACATTTTTAACATTTGGTTATTCATAAAATAAACATAAAGGATTAATTAATACATTTTTACATACACTTTTTTTCGTATTTATCAATCTGTCTATGTATATTTTTTTCATGTGATGTACACATTTCAATACATTGTTATTTAATGATTAATTTCAATCATTTTATGATTTACATTTTCGTGCAATACTCATCTTGGATTCTCTTTCATTCAACTGTTTCGTGAACTCAGGAATAGGTGAATGATTCCAAATTTCACATTTTGGATTTATTGTAAGTTTTTTTCTGATGGTTAAGCCCAAATTGTCAATAAGACTCCTATGGTGGATCGCAAATGTTTGTTTTACACAATTTATTATTCTTTTTTTGTATCTTTTATGATGTATAAAAAATTAGCACATCTATTTGGACATAACTCGATGTAGCGACTCTGTTTCTTAGTACACTGTAAAAAAAATTCTGTGAGGGTACTTATACTAGTGATCGTACAAACCACCCAGGCAGAAAAATCGAGAGCGCATGGAAAATGAAGAACACTCCAACATATAGTAGACAGAATATTTATTTGATGTAGAGGAGCGAGGCTTACAATAAGTTGCTGGAAAAATACGAGGAACACCATTTGCCCGAAGGCAAGGCATAGCGAAGCGGGGCACAGCGCCCCTTTTTTTTGCGTGTTTCATGGCCGACGGTCCGAGTAGAAGTGAGTGACTGCAGCAGGGAAGATGTACAGCGTCAAGGTTATCAGAAACCGTTAAAATGCTTAGTAACAGAAAAAAATGCTTTCGTTGGTGTAATACTGAAGTCCTGTGGTTTTTAAGGAGTGTCGATTGCATACGCACGTGTGCTTCCAGATACTGAAAGAATTACATGCCGAATGATTCATGACATCTGAGAGATTTTAAAGATTAGCTGAGTGCATGAGAATGTTAACGGATAAACTTATTATAAACCACAGCTGGATCTATTTAACATGGGAAAAATGCAGAAATGTGCAGATCTAAGGAAGACTGACATTCGATTAACTTTTATTGTGACGAGAAAAGAATTAACAGATCTTTTTCAAAGTGATGAAAATCCAAAACAAAGAGTGGGAATGAAATGGTGTTTTTTATCATATGAAAGAGGGTTTGCAAAGGAATTAATTTCACCTACAAAGTTATAAAAGGGAAAATAACAAAGTACAGCATTATAACCTTAAATGTAAGAATATTAACTTTAAGTATTTATTTAAGGGGGGCAAATTCCAGTTAAAATTTTGAAGTTTCGATTTTTATTGTTTAGTTTCTAAAATGGGAGAAGACAAGATAATATGTGACAGAAACGCTGTCACATATCTCACTCCAAGCATCGGGGGAAAAAAAAAGCACTGTTTCCAATAAAGTCTTTTTCCCTTTTTTTTTTTTTTTTTTTTCTTTTTTTTAGCAACAAGTGCCGCACATCTTCTCTACTCCAAATACACAATCATAATACTAAGTATATAAAATTGAAAGTAAAAAAAATACATTTAAACATAAAACTGTATACATATAGTATATTGCTTGCTTTTTGAAAAAAATTGTTTGGATTATGCAAACTTCTTTTTTTTTTTTTTTACTCAATTTATAAACGTCATGACTTTAAGCGCTTTTCAACATCATCGTGTCTTGGTGATCATTAGTCCTTTCAGTCCCAAGACAAATAATTAAAATAATTTTTTTTTATGTGCATTCGGATGACTTTAAAAAATATTTTATTTTGAAAGTGCTGGTACCAGCTTTTGTCATGACTAAAAAAATGTGAAGTTTAAATATATTAATAGCTTTTTAATACTTCACAGTGAATGCAAGCAAAAATTGAATTATATTTAGCACACAAATAAAAGATACACTAAAATATCTATATGATATAATAAGTACTGGATATATAAAATAAATATTGATAAACGAAAAGTAAAAAAAATTTGTGCACACAGCACAGGACCTCAAAAAAAAAGGGATGCAAAGCAAGCCCATAGACAGGTGGGGCCCTAAATCTTGTTTTTTTTTTTTTTTTTTTTTTTTTATTTGATAAAACAAGTATTATGGCGTCAGTTTAAGACCTCAGCCCTAGAGGAGGAGGGAATTGTGAGACTCACATAGCACGAAGGTATAGGAGTCCCTGCTCCCCCAAGATCATAATGATCTTCCAAGGAGCACACGTCAAGTAATCAAAAAAAACTATTTGTAAATTGAATTGAAAAACAATTCAAGAGTTTTCGATAACATAATGAAGTTGGAAACCTAAGGGCACTAATTTTGAACGGAAACCAGCTTCAGGAAAGGGGATAATTGAAAAAACAAAAAAAAGGCAATTCAGAGTGACACAGGAAAACTCATTATTTCTAAACTACAACTGCAGCTAAATCAGAAGGTAAAAGTAATTTATGTTGTTACTAACTGTACCTATCAGCATTATACTAACCAGTTTGAAGTAAAAAATGTAACTCATTATCTATTGAAAGGAAATGACTAATCTTTTATATGTGTAACTGGGGTGTGTTTACTATTATTACAAACAGAACTGCCTCTGACAAGATGCTTTCAGTTTTCAATTCAGGAAAAGACCTGTGTATGAAATGAGTTGAGAAAAACAACTTACTCAACAACAAACAGAAGTGTAAAATGTAACTGAAGAAAATGAAATAATTTTGAAAAAAAAATACAACCTTAATGTGAAACGAAAAGAAGTTATGTGAAGAAGTTGTTACTTAAATTAATTACCTCTTTGTTTTTTTATTTTATTTTTATTTTATTTATTTTTTTTTAACAAAGTGAAAATGACATGAAGAATCATGCCATTACCAACAATGAGAAGTAGAATTTACTTTAGCTGAACAAAACTACGTGTAAAAATCTTCATGCTGAGAACTTATGTGTATGAAAAGAGTATTACTGGAATGAAATTAAAACAGAAATGAATTTTATCAGCCTGATTCGAAGAAAAGAATGCAAATCAAAGATTCAATGCATAATTTTGATAGGAATAAATGGCTCTAGGTTAGTAAGGATAACACTGTGTATAAATGTATAACTTGATGAGCGAAGACAAAAACGCAGCTGTCAAAGCCCCAGAATGTGTGAATTAAGTCCAATGACAAGTGTTTGACAATAAAGTGTGATGATTTTTTTTAACTTATGCTATAAGAAACATGTAGACTGTGGTTTACTTTCTATGAACTAATGTTTTACATATTCTATGAACAAAGATGTGTATTTTCAATGAACTAATGTGTAAACAATCTATGAACAATAATTAAAACTTCAACGAACTAAAGTGTACATCTCTATGAACTACAATGTAAAACAATAACTGAAAACATGTATAACATCACTATGAACTAATGTGTAAAAACATCGATGAACTAACGTGTAAAATTCTGTAAACAAACATGTCAATATTCTATGAACAAATGTGAAAAAAAAATCGATGAACTAATGTGTAAAATTTCTATAAGTAAACGTGTAAATATGCAATGAACTAAGTTGTTTATCAGTTGTTGACCAGGAAGAAAGTGTTTTTTTTTTGTTTTGTTTTAACAACAATGAATGTAACTAGTTCCCCATGTACAACACGAAGGGAAAGTAAAGCTATGAACTAGTGTAACATCAATGAACTAAGAATGTACGATGAACTCCTGTGTTTTTTTTCTATGAACAAAATTCTCATGTGTACCAGGAACTAATACATTCTATGCCATAACAAAAAAAAAACAGATCTTTAAAATAATTGATGTAAATAATGTGTATATATAACAATTTAAACTTCAAAAGAGAGAAATGCATGTTCCTAACCGCAAACAAACCAGCATGAATGAGTGTAAAATTATGTAAAACAAAAACAGGTTTTGTCCGCAGAGTAAAATAAAAGAAAAAGGAATGTGATGTTAACGTGTACACCTTCAACAAAAAAACAACCGTGTGAACACAATCTAATGACCCGCATCAGAAAGTTTCAACCATACATCCAAACCTTACTCAGGTAACTGCTAGCCGGCTAAACAGTCAAATGAAAAAGGAATCCTCACCAACCGTACACTCACGTGTCGAGGAATTTTTAAATTCTTTGTTTATTTTTTTTTAACCTGAAATGAATGGTGAAACAAAAATGTGAATTGACTTGTATAAAAACTAATAATGTACAACTACAAAAATAACAAATAGACTGTTGAGGTAAAAGTAAACTTCTTCATACTAATGTGACTTATTGGAAAAATAACTAAAGGCTGTTAATTATGTAAGTCTTTTTTTTTTTTTTTTTGAGCAAACCTCATTATTGAAATAGATGCAGTTGTATATTTTTTCTTTCCTGTTTAATAAATCTTTTAAGAGAGGGGCAAGATTGTGCAAATGCTGGATGAAAATATTAAAATTGGTATTGTTATCTTGATTATTTCTGATACAGTTTATGCCTTTTGGTGAATTTGTACAATGAGTGTCACAATGTGGGAGAGCACATACAGGACAAAAGATATTATTAGGACATAGTCTAGCAACATGTTTGTACATTTGGCACGAAAAGCATCGCTTGACATTAATGTATACATGTACAGAATATTCATTACCCTTAATGTTTATTTTTTGTTGCATTATTAATTTTTTAGCTGTCTGCGAAGATGTCTCAAAAACCCAATTGTATGAATCGACATGTTGCAATTTATATTTCTTAGAAAATTGAATATCAGGTTCATTAATATGCAAAAGCTCACCCACTACCAGTAAAATATCTGGTATACCACATTCTTCTGGCAAATTGAAAATAATAATTCGAACAGGTTTTATTTTTTTACATTCAGACGCTGAAAAAGAATTTTGATTAGAATCGCTGAATTTTGTAAGTGTCTCTAGTTCATCGTTTCTGTCCTTTTGCAAATTATCCTTGTATCTTTTATGATTACCTGTTTGTGTCGCTTTGTCTATTGTTATTGTGGATAGACTATCACTATTGCTCTTTAATTTCTCACCCAGCTTAGTCTCGATTGAAATTGTAGAAGTTTGTTTACTAGTTAACTCATGTAACCTTTCAATAAGTTTTTTATTAACAATTTGTATGTTATCTTTGTCACGTTTTAAGTCAGAGAATTCCACTTTCAGGATATTGAACGATTCATTAAGCGTGTTAAGATTCCACTTCATTTGCATAGTGATATCTGCAAAATCTTCTAAAAAAGGGGAGTTGTTAGCAAAAATTTTATTTTGAAATGCAGCTGCCTCTTTACACATACTTTCTGTGTATTTATTTAGGGTGTCTTGAAAGAAATCTAGCCAAGGAGAAGTATAGCTAGGTTCTTTTAGTTCAAGTGGGGGTTTGTTACCTTTAGTTGCCATATTATACAGCTGCTACAATTTTTTTCAAAACAAAAACTAGTATAACAGGATAAAAACTTTGAAAACACAAAAAAACTTAAGTTAAAAAAAATCAAAACAAAAATCAAAAGCAAAAATTTAAGGATGTAATTAGAAAAAGGGAAAAATGAATTTTGCCCAGACAAATCCAGTTAGAAATGATTGTTTCAAAATATTAGCACATGAGAAACCTATAATTTTACTTTATGTAAAATCTACAGCTATGTGCATAACTAGTTTAAGAAAAACAAAATGGGCTTTCACTTGCGAAGGGGGGGGGGGTGTCTAACTTTTATTATGTAAGATGTGTAAAATGTGAAAGCGAGAAGCTCCCATTTTTTTTAACAAGTGAAAAAATCAAGTGTAAGTAAATTAATTTTGTCTTACTATACACACACTTGCCTGTTAAGAAATTGGATCACTGCAAAATGATTCTCGAAAATTTTAAGCAAAAAAAAAATTAAAATATGCAGAACTATAAAAGGATAGGGGATAATGGAAAGAGGCAAAAAACTCCATACATATTAAAAGTACCCCAAAACTCAGAACGATTTCAACTTGGACATCAAGTTTATAATTCTGACCCATTTAAATTAACACCACTTTAACCCAGAAAATAAATGCATTAAAATTGCATTTTCTCTTATTTATTTATTTTTGAAATCCCCCATTTTGTTATTTCAAGCAAAATTTAAGTAATTGTGGAAAAGCCAAAAAAAATGTTAGCAGAAGGGTTGCCCCTTTTTTTTTAAAAAAATAAAACTATTAGTACATAAAATAAAAGGTAACGTGCAAAGTCGAGCGACTAGCTCAGAATATATGCACCAAGAGTAGAATAGGAATATTACCTAAAAACACAAAAAAAACCCCAAAAAGTAACTAACAGCAGAATCATAATTGTGAAAATCTACATGCATATCACTAACACCAAAAAAAAATACCAAATAAAGCGTGAAAAGAGAAGATTGCAAATTTTATGCAATGTTAACTAAAATTTAACCTTTAATTATTCTAGATTTATAAAAAAAAATCTTCTCTGTTCATGCTGACACACTAAATATTTAAAATAAACCTTGCAATAATAACACATTTAGATTGGATCACGAATACTAACTAAAAAGTAAATTTACAGCTACTATAATATGAACTGAAACTAAAATAATGTGCAATTTTAAAATATTTAAAACTGTAAAGGGTTCACTTCATAAAATATGCGTTAGCATTTTTTTTTTTTTTTTTTTTTTTTTTTTAACGCCGAACACTGTTACTATTATTATTTTCATTATATGCACAGGGTGATAACTTGTGACACTCAATTTTTATCATCTTTTTTTATGAGAAAAGTTGCAGCTCATCTTCTTTCAGCCAAAACTAATATGTTGAAGCACAAAATAACTTTTTAAGAGCTGAACTGATAGTACAAAAAAATTGACACACACTTGGAGAATTTAGAAGCAAACGGCAACACCAAAGGCTGAAATCTTTTGCAATCTAATTTGACATGATGAAACTTCGAATTTCTTTGCCTTTTAAAAATTACATTCACTTTTGCCACAATTTTTTTTTACAAATCTGACGATAATTAGCACCACAATACATTTAGCTGAATTTCACAAACGATTTTTTTTTAAAGCATATATCACAAATAACAATTTTATGATATCTATTTTTTAAATATCTTGAAAAGCTGTCTATTTAAACCAAAATCATGAAGATGTCACCACTTCACAGAAATGATCACTTACGCCACTGGTTATTACACATTTCACACATTTCACAACTGAACACAAGCATAGAGCACTAAAACACATTGAAGAATTTTAGAAAGGCTGGTCAAAAATTTTGTATGATTTCTTTTCATATTTCACAGGCCGAAAGTACACAATGTCGAACGACCGTAAACGTCAGAACACGATCTGTAGCAGCGGGGAGGAGAGCCGACGATTTTTTTTTATAAGCAGAAATTTACCGATGAAAGCTTCACAGGCAACCGGGGGGTGAACGACTGATGAAACAAAACTCCGCGCTGAACACTTCTTATCAAGGGAAAGGTTTTTCGATGTCCGTATGCAGCGGTGAGTCCATCCTGAGAGAACAGGCGATTTACGGTTGTTTCCAATCACACAACGGCATGGGGGGGTGACACTGTAGAATCATTTGAAGTTTCTTTAACGATCTAATTTAGGAGGGGGTAGTCCAATAAAGTTATGCACTCCATTGTGCGCTCTCTTTTTTATTTATGTTGGAGCAATGGGCATTGGCACCAGTAATTCATATACTAGTGATCATACAAACCACCCAGGCAGAAAAATCGAGAGCGCATGGAAGATGAAGAACACTCCAACATATAGTAGACAGAATATTTATTTGATGTAGAGGAGCGAGGCTTACAATAAGGTGCTGGAAAAATACGAGGAACACCATTTGCCCGAAGGCAAGGCATAGCGAAGCGGGGCACAGCGCCCCTTTTTTTTGCGTGTTACATGGCCGAAGGTCCGAGTAGAAGTGAGTGACTGCAGCAGGGAAGATGTTCAGCGTCAAGGTTATCAGAAACCGTTAAAATGCTTAGTAACAGAAAAAAATGCTTTCGTTGGTGTAATACTGAAGTCCTGTTGTTTTTAAGGAGTGTGGATTGCATACGCACGTGTGCTTCCAGATACTGAAAAAATTACATGCCGAATGATTCATGACATCTGGGAGATTTTAAAGATTAGCTGAGTGCATGAGAATGTTAACGGATAAACTTATTATAAACCACAGCTGGATCTATTTAACATGGAAAAAATGCAGAAATGTGCAGATTTAAGGAAGACTGACATTCGATTAACTTTTATTGTGACGAGAAAAGAATTAACAGATCTTTTTCAAAGTAATGAAAATCCAAAACAAAGAGTGGGAATGAAATGGTGTTTTTTTATCATATGAAAGAGGGTTTGTAAAGGAATTAATTTCACCTACAAAGTTATAAAAGGGAAAATAACAAAGTACAGCATTATAACCTTAAATGTAAGAATATTAACTTTAAGTATTTATTTAAGGGGGGCAAATTCCAGTTAAAATTTTGAAGTTTCGATTTTTATTGTTTAGTTTCTAAAATGGGAGAAGACAAGATAATATGTGACAGAAACGCTGTCACAGTACTAAACACTTTCTAGGAAACTGGGATCCCAAGAACTTCTCCTGTAACGGTAACAGTAAAAATTCAAGTTTTAGAATCGATTACAAGGGTTTTTCCTGTTACCGTTACATGAAAAGTTCTTGGAATCCCAGTTTCTTAGAAAATGTTTAGTACCTTTACATAATTTTTTTTACAGTGTAGGTCTATTTAATTACAAATTGCACTTTATTTATACACAGTGTTAGTGGGAATGTTCATTGGTGCATCAATATATACAGCAACTAATTTTAAAAATAATGACACTAAGAATTTTTAGTTAAAATTTTCGTTTAATAAAGTGTGTCAAAGTGAGCATGTTTATATTATCTAATAAATTAATCTGTAAGCTCTGGTGTCAGGTTACCATTTCATTAAGGATTAAACCGAGATTCGATTTATACATGGAGAAAACAAGACTGGTATCAATGAATCATAATTTTCATTTTCGCTAAAAGCTTTTTGCAGATAAAATAATATACCAAAATTTAAGTAAAAATGATTTTTAAATGTTTTACGATACAACAACTGTACTTATGTTAAAAATATGCGTCACTGATTCAATTTTGTTTTATTTTATGTTTATATCATCTTATAGTGAAAACAAGCTAACCATAATTATTTTTTTAATTTTTATGGGACGGGGGGGAATTAACAAGTATTAGAAAAAAATTCTTCTGAAAAGAATTTTATGTTTTGATTTAAAAAAATAACATGATATGCTTTTTATGCTGATTCCCCGAATAGAAAATTAAATAAATAATATTTGTGGTAATTTAAATAGATTTTTTTCAAATGTATAATGATACTCCATTTTAAAATTTGATGTTACGGATTCAATTTAATTTTCTTTTATATTGATAACGCCTCCTAGCGAAAAAAAGTTTAACAAATATAAATTAAAAAAGAATCATACACCACTGTAGGCGTGTTTTAAGTAACAAATAACTAGAATTAAAGTTAAATAATCTCCTTCTCTTTTTTGTTGTTGTTGTTAAAAATGAGCACAATTTCAATGTAATTTTCTTCTACGTTTATATCTTCCCCTAGCGAGAATTAGTGCAGCTAAATTACAAAGATATGTTGTTTGCGTTTTTTAATAAATCTTGAGAATAAGCTTCTACCACCGTCAGATGTTTAATCAGTAAATAATATTCCCATAATAGGCAAGGTTTTCGTTTGCTTTGATTACGTTGCGCTTATGGTAATGTGTTGCATAAATAAAAAGACAAAATAAAGTGTTTTATCTTCTGTCATGTGTCAAACATTACTGTAAAATAAAATAATCTATTAACACATACACACATACATTTATGTATGTACAGATATATATGTATGCATGTATATAATACATATGTAATCTATATATGTCTCCAGTAAATGACTGACACATTTTAAACGTTAATAGCAAAAAAAAAAAAAAAAAAAAAAAAAAAAAAAAATCAGAAAAAAAGCGCCGTTTTCTGTGCTTTTAGCAGAAAATCAATGTATTTTTTAAAACATACTTTGTTCAAGTAATTTGAATTTCGGATGGTGCTCATAGCAACCTGCTAATGGAATATTGGCATAACTGTAGTTTCACCTGAATTAGATTCCCGACACAATTTACATAGTCCACTCTCAGTCAACTTACTCTCGACTCATCAGCAGAAATAGAGTTTGTTGGTTGGAAAAAGTATTTATGATTGCACAATATCTGTTATGGTGTTTGTTATATTTTAAATCTCGTCTCAATCAACAGACCCAATTTCTGTAGCCGAGCCGAAAGCAGCCACATCTACACTGTAAAACAAAATCTGCAAAGGTACTAACCTTTTTCTTGGAAACTGGGATTCCAAGAACTTTTCCTGTAACGGTAACAACAAAAATTCAAGTTTTAGAATCGATTACTGATTTTTCCTGTTATCGTTACATGAAAAGTTCTTGGAATCCCAGTTTCCTAGAAAATGTTTAGATTCTTCCTTTCTTCCTTCACAGATTTTTTTTTTTTTTTTTTTTTTTTTTTTTTTTTTTTTTTTTTTTTAAGAATTACTTAATTTTTAAGATATTTATTTAAAGAATACATCCGTTCGATGCTCTTTTCTAATAGTGCAAGAGCCGACAGTACAAAAACCTATGTTATCCAGCACAAGAAAAAAAAAAAAATATTTTATGGCAGAGTTGTAAACGGGAAATCTAATGTTTCATGTCTGCCGGAAGTGAGGTGGTGGATAAGCCAAAAAGTAGTACACTGTAAAAAAAAAATCTGCAAAGGTACTAAACATTTTCTAGGAAACTGGGATTCCAAGAACTTTTCATGTAACGATAACTGGAAAAATCCATGTAACCGATTCTGAAACTTGGATTTTTGCTGTTACCGTTACAGGAAAAATTCTAGGAATCCCAGTTTCCTAGAAAATGTTTAGTACCTTTTCAGAATTTTTTTTTACAGTGTACCACAAAAAGTTTACTCGTAGGTTTAAAATTGAGTTTGCCGTAGAATCAAAGGTATGAAAACATGGAAAATTGGGAGCGGGAAAACACAATGATAAACCTATGAATGAGCCACTAGTGGTATTAATTTTTGGCTTATGTTCTACATGGATCCTTAGATTCCCCTATTCCATAAAATAAAGATCCTTTTTTCTTGTGTTTGATAACATAGATTTTTGTGTTGTCGTCTCTTGGACTATAAACAAGTGTTGAATATATCATTTTTGAATATATCATTATCAAATTTGTAGTTGTGTCAGAAAACATACAATATAAGGATAATGAAAAACATTTTTCATTTTGGCCTAAAAAAAATAAAAATATTAAAACTATTAAAAATTATTTTTTTTAAATAGTTGAAAATTTTAAGAATATACTTTTCATTATTTTAAAAATTGCTTCACTCAGACCTATAATGTAAGATATTTTTAATTAAACAAATTAGTTTCACAAATTCAGATAATTTCAACTTTTCATCTAAAAAACTAATTTAGCAAAATGTACCAAAATGTAAAAAAACACATATAAAAAAAAAGCAAAAAAAAAAAATATATATATATATAATAATAATAATAATAATAATAATAATAATGTATATATATATATGTACAAATCTACAAATGTATATATATATATATATATATATATATATATATATACATTTGTAGTGCTTAAAATATATTATTTTAAGATTTTCTAGCACCATAATCATTTAGGTCCATAATCTTTTATCTCTCTTTTTTTAGGTCGATAATTGAAAACTGAAATATTCAAACAAATTTATGTGTCATGAGTCCATAAAAGCTCACACTACTGATTGAAAAGGACCCGGATGATACTGTTAAGTCTATGGGGGCGTTCTTTTCAAATATTTCGTTCAAATTTTTATATTTTTACGTGATTTTATTTTATTTATTTATTTATTTTTATTTATTTATTTTTTTTTTTTTGCATTTTTTTTTTCATTTTGATTTAAGATTTTTTTTTTTTAAACATTACTTTAACTTTCGAAACTGGTTAGACCCGGTTCAGAAATTCAAACTATCACAATGTAAGAAATATATAGCGAAAATCGAAGAAATAAAAACCAGCCTGAATGTAGATCTTCCTCAGCTACCCTATAACAAATCATTTAAAAATATTAAAATTCGTGCGAGATATTTGAAAAGAAAGCCCCATTAGACTTAACATTATAATACGGGTCTTTTTAATCAGTAGTGTGGGCTCTTAAAAAATATTGATTCTTTTTGTTTAACTGTCTGAAGACATTTACGGCCAATACTTTGAATTTATCCTCATTTCATATAGCAAACAATATTTTCAGTTATAGATTTGAAAACCAACTGCGTATTTGTAGTTTATTACAGATTATTTAAATTTTATCTAAATTTGATAGGCAATTTTATTTAAATTATTTAAACTCAAGTATTTTAAAGTTGTTTTTTGTGTGGGTTGAAATATGATTACATCACAACATGAATTCTAATTTTGCAACACGCAATTCTGCTGAATATATCATGTTTGCACAGTAAGGATACGGATACATGTGACAGAACATTTTATTTTTTATATTACAGGGTATTGTGTACAATGTTGTTTGTCATAGTTTCAGAAAATGATATTTTATATTAAGAACTCTGCAAATTATAAGTAAAAAACTCGGAAATGTTTGTTTAAACTTTAATTTCTCAACGAATATACATGCTATCCGTATAAAAATGAACAGGATTTATTATAATAAGCCACATAACCGTAATCTACAGTTTGGATGCTTTTGCTACATTAATTTTGACAGGGTTATCCAAAAGATATTTGTTCTTCTTCAATCGGTTGACGGTCCCCTATGCAGTTTCGGGAAAAAATCTTCACGGAAATACATGACGTGTAGTATTATGTTTACACATTAAGAGTTTTAGGATAATTCCTCATGCATTTTTTAGATATTCAACAAAATGTCAAAAATAGCAAGTGCCCGGTCATCTTTGGCCATATAATGTATGATAAGCAAAATATTCAAGTTGAATAAAATTCTGCACGAAAAGTTTATTTATAAAACCATTAAGAAGAAAATAAATCCCAAATTTATATTACATTTCATTTTACGGGAATATACTTAATTTTTTCACAGAAATGTGTGTTTTTAAGCTGTTAACTGTACTGTTTTAGTTGGCGCTTGTTTGTAATTTAAGAACATTTCATCCTAAAAAATTTGTACCGTTATGTGTTGTATATGCTTTTATAAATTTTATATACCATTAAATATTACAATCATTAAAGGACATAATACATGCTTCTAAAAAATGCACACCAAAGCTGAAAACAAAATATTATGTTTTAGTTTTAGATAAACGGTCAAGAAAATAAACAATATTGTACACCACTCATAATTTTTGTGCACATTACATAAAATAAATAGTGGAAAAATTAATTCCAATCTAAAAATTCTGTGTTCGCAAATAAAAATATGTATAATAGTTAGTAGTCCCAAAAATAGTTTTCTCTAAAAGCATCTGCATTTAATATTTATGGATTATGCAAACGCCTTTTAATTTTTTTATGATTATACTGATATTATTATTATTATTATTATTTCAAATATTCAAAAGATGTTTTTAGAAACTTTATTAACGTATATATATTTTTTAATTTTAATAGAAAATTGAAGTCGATAAGTCCGCAATTTATTCATAAAGAAAAAAATCAAAATGTGTAAATGAATCATGTCTAAGGTCGAAGATATAAAATTGGTTCTAAAAGCGCTACAAAATGATATAAACTTTCGATACTATCCTGAAAAAAAAATCCATTTTTCACATTTTTTCCACAATTCTCAAACATCCAATCTAGATTAAAGAACCAGAAACCGATATTTTTAGAAGAATTTTTTTGAGTTTTTTTTCCTCTAATAGTTCGAGATATTTCATTTATATAGAAAAATTTTAGGGTTTTAAATTTATTAATTTTCAAGAAAATATTCCTATGATATAAAATACAAAAGTTTTTTTTTCAGTAAGTATGTAAATACATATATTCATTGTTTTTTATGTTTTGTTTTCGATAAATCTCCTTTTTAATAAATTTAGTTTAATTGGATTTAAGATAAAATTGATTTAATAATATATTTTTCTAATAAATTTAATTATTCACATAATTTTTATTGTGACATTTTTTGTAAAGCATTTTTGAATTCGAAATACCAGTAGTCATAATTGCTTAAAAATGAATTGTAAGGTCTGAGAGACACTTATTTCCGTTTAGTTTTTCCAAATTACTGTTCTAAATAACAATTCTATGCATAAATAGCAAAGTGAATATTAAAAAAATAATAATAACAAACAAAATCTCACCATCGATATTAGCATCCTTTATGATAAGCTACATAAAGAGGTAAACACCATATCAAGTTCAATGAATTACACAGCTAAACACTAAAATTGCAGAAGTAAATATCCTAAGAAATCATCATAAACAAAATCATTTCTAAGAAAAAGGGAGAATAAAATATATAAATATCTAAATTTTGACAGATCTCTGGGACAATTTAGTTTTAATGACGTACACGTAAGTTGCAATTTACTGAAGCTCTATAGCGATTATGATGATGAATTTTCAGCATGTAGTTTATATGCATGTTTAAGAAATTGGCTAGTCACAAAGAATCGTTCATAGATTGGGAGGTGGCAGCAGAGACAATTACCTCATCGGGTTCACGGATGAAATTCCAGAATTAATTCAAATTCGATTTTCATATTAAAACTCAATCGGTCTGTCAAGTCATATCCTGGTGCAAAACACTTCAAAACCTTATTTTAGCAGTTCTATCGTGGATTGCATTGTGCATTCTTGTACCCAAAGGAATAAAAACAGCAAGAACTGGGAGCAGGAAAATGCACTCATAAACCTATGAGTCAACAGTAAAATCAAGTTTCCAGGTGTTTTGTACAGCAACATGCGACTTAGAAGACTGATTGAGTTTTATTGTGCGAATATAATTATAGTTGATTTTCTAATTTCATCCGTGAACTCGACGAGGGGATTACTTTGCTTCCGTATTCAGGTCTAACACCTAAGTTATAGTAGATTTGCCCAGCTTCTCGTTCTCCTCCTGTGCAAACTATGCGTATTGGTCATTCAGCTCTGTAGCCAAATTATCCCGTCGAGAAATAAACTATCGCCAACGTATAAGATTAAATGCCAATAATGGATGTTCGTAAAAGTTATATTCACTTGACATTCAATACGATACACGCGTTTTTACATAATCAAATGTTTTTTAATCGGATTTTTTATTTATTTTTTTCTTAATGTCTTACAAGTTTACTTGTTCTTTGGTTATTAAATAAATAAATAAATAAAATAAAATAAAAATGTCAATTTGACAAATATTTTGATGATTTATATAATTTGGCGAAATTGATTGATTGCTTAATCAAGTACTACCCACAAATATTGTAATAATCTTTAAGAAGATTTTATTTCTATTTTTCTTGTATGAAATTTATATCTTACTTTTATTTAGACAGTGAAATAGATAGAAAATTTTTATTACTTCTGTATTCCTATTTATTTATTCAATCAAAAATTTATTAAGTCACTAGAAAACTTTAAAAATGCTTTACTATCAACAAATATTGTACTTTAATAAGATTTTCTTTCTATTTTTCTTATATGAAATTTATATCTTCCTTTTATTTAGATAATGAATTAGATAGAAAATATTTAGAACTTCTCTATTCGTATTGGTTTATTCAATCCAAGGTTTATTAAGTTGCTATAAAACTTTAAAAAGGCTTTACTACCAACAAATATTTTAATAATCTTTAATATGAATTTCTTTCTATTTTTCTTATATGAAATTTATATCTTCCTTTTATTTAGATAGTGAAATAAAAGGAATAGAAAATATTTATAACATCTTCATTCTTATTGGTTTATTCAATCAAAAATTTGTTAAGCTATTAAAAAACTTTAAAAATGCTTGTCAGTAAGGAAAAAAAATACAAGAAAAAAATATTACATTTTACTTTTACAAAAAATATGGATATTCAGATTGAACTGTTTTGAGTTCTGGAAACCATTCTAAAAGACCGTTCATAAAACTGGCTTATTGGAAAAATAATAATTGAATTTTCTCTATCGGAAAATGAAAACATTAAAAAATATAGATTTTTTTGATAAACCACATGGCATTTAACGGATAGACAAAAGGCTTTTAGAAGTGCAGTTTATTTTCATTGTATTTTTTCATTACTATTGATCCAATAAATAAACCTTAAATATCATTTATTTATCATTATCATTTATATCAATTAGCATTTCATTAATAATGCAATTCATTTCCTAATGTAGATTTAAATATCTTTTATTTTATTTAAAAATCGTAAAATGCAGATGGAAAATGCCCTTTATTTATTTGTTTATTTATATAACTATGCGTCATTAAGATTCAAATTTTCTATTGTAATTATATTTTAATAACTTATTTATTACAGAAATATATCTTTACATTACTTAATACATAATGCATTTTTAAAATTTTATATTTAAAATGCCCATTTATAAAGCGCTCAAGTATGTAGAAAAGTATAGTACAGTTTTTAAACAGAGTAATATTTAATGATAGTTATTTTTGGAAAACATAAATTTTTTGTTTCTGCAAAGATGTTAATCTGATTTTAATCCGTTACTACAACGTACATAAAATCTGCTGCTCTACATCAAAATAAAAAAAACAGAATGGTGTCTGTTGTTTCAGACATTTTAAGACGTATAAAAGGTTTTTTATAAATGTACAAGATTTATTTTCTCATGAAGCATTATTAGCAAAATACAAATTTACAGAATATTTTCCTTTTTCATTAAATGACACACATTTTTGACAGATTTTTATTTAACGGTGCAAAACAACTCGAAAAAGTATGCAGTTTTTGTTTTCTTTTGAACTATATATAAGAATATATTATTCAGTTATACGGCGATTCATTTGAGATTGTCACGCAGCCATATAGAAATATTTTATATAAAAATTAAATATTAGATACATATTCGTATCTTTGAATACATTTTCTATATTAAATAAAAATGTGTTTGCAGTTCAGCCTTCTTATAACAATACCACTTAATAAGAGTTATTATTTATTAAAACGTCTCCTAATTCCACTTCATATTACTTAAACAAAGGTAATAAAAATCGGATACAGGGAAGTGCATTCAGGACACCTTTTAATGAAACCAAAGTTTTAGAAAAAGCTTGCAAACAATCTCTTACATAGGTTCCCAAAAAAGTATTATCACAATATAAAAAGTATTTAAGTTTGTTCCATGATCAGAGTTTTTTTTTTTCGTTGTTTCTTAGGGGCTCTATTAAATAAAGTCAGGATACTACAACAATAAAGCGAAATTTTCAGAAATATGTAGTAGAAATTGCACTCGAAATATATGTTTAGGTGGGACCTCTCTTGCATTAGGGTAGGACAAATAGATATGTGCCCAACGGTATATGTGTCCAATATCGGTAGACGGCCATTTGCCTAGTCTAGAGCACAAGCTGGAGATTTTATTTTCACACTTTTTCCGTTTACTAGCAACAAGTGTGAATCTCTAAGTCTTTAAAATAATGTTCAAATTATTCATTTAGTCGTTGGTGGAAAAATGTAGGGAAAAAATGACATTGCTTAAACGTATCAGAAATCTGCAGAACGAAATATATCCTGTTTTATAGAATCGGAATAAAATTTTTAGCCAAATTAAAAAAAAAAATCAACAGTTAAGTTACGGGAAGGGCAAGAATGTATCTGCAAATACAAAATTGTATCTTCTCATATATTCATCGTAATGATATGCGTTGTGATTTATTTAATTTACTTAACATTGTAATATTTTACAATAAAGACATAGAAATGAAAAAAAAAATCATCCCTATCACTGAAAAATAAACACAGTGTAATATGTGGTGCACTTTAACAGGAAGTTTATTCACCTCAATACTTTGATTTAGACACAATATTGAACTGAAAAACTCCACGAGACCTATAAAATTCGGAATTCATTGCAACTTTGTTTGCGCTTGCCACAGGCAGTTTTTGAAATCTGATCACCTCTACTTTAATTATAGTGAATCTGTAAGTGGTAAGAACGGATGAAAATAAAATATATATACATTAAAATCACTTTAAATACTCAATATTAAACCAAGAAAAAATTTAAAGGTGATAAATGTTTAATTAAAAAGCATATAAATGCCATTATACAAATCAAAATAAGTGGGGTGAAGTATCGCAAAATTGCAATTACAAGCAAATATATTTTCATGTTATATCAGACCACATTTTCAATAGAAAAATAATTTACATGCGTTTTAAGACATTTGCATCAGAGATGTACTATTAAATGTTTTTTTTTAATACTAGTGCGAATACAATGTAAAATTTTCCTGTAATTGAAACTTTGCAATATTACCACGTATGCTGCATCGCTGAAGCGGCGGTCTTCTCAAAATCTTTGTTCATAAAAATATTTTCATAAACGTTGTTAAAAACAAAAAATTTTTAAATAAAATCGCAAGGCCACATGTATAATGAAAAACGAGTGCAAACATTAAATAAAATTGGTAAAAAATCACATGATCACATGTATAATGAAAAACAACTACTGACATAAAATAAAATTAGTAAATAAATTCACAAGACCCAAGTATACTAGAAAACACGAGTAAAAGTAAGGTAAATTTGGTAAATAGAATTACGAGAGCCTAGTATAATAAAAAACACGTTCAAAAGTAAAGTAAATTAGGTAAAACAAAATTACAAGACCCGTGCATAATGAAAAACAATTACAAAAATAAAATAAAATTGGTAAATTGTATCACGAATCCCATGAATAATAAAAAATAAGTTCAAACATAAAATAAAAGAAAAAGAAGGTGTTTGTGAATGTGAATTAACTTCTATTAACCATTGTTTCTTATTCTTCAGAGCATCTCTTTATTTTATGTTTGCACTCGTTTTTATTTATACATGTGGTCTCCTATTTTTATTTACCAATTTCTTCTTTAAAAAGAAAATGTGAAAACATTTCTATCAACAAATATGTTGACAATGTTGCCGTTTTAGTAATGAAGTATATGTTGATAGGAATTAAAGTATCAAATACCTTTTAAATGTATTTTTTATCACTCAACTCAATTTTTAGATTACCGGCTTTGCTTAACCCATTAAATCCCAAAATATTTTCTTCAATAAAAATTAAATTTTGAGTTTCCCACCACTTTTATAAAACGAATAATTTAATCTTCCTTTATTGAGGAATTTGTCGCGTGAAAAATAGTGCTTATTTATCTACTGGTGTGAAAAGTGCTTTATTCCCTTTTTTATAATCGTCCCTAAAAAGGGACGCTAGGCACTAATGGGTTAGTTTAAACCTGTTAATATTCTTAAAAGAACAAATTGACAGCAACTTATTTCAGTACCATCTGAATTATAAGTTTGCAAATAATGTTGACAAATATCATCGAGGCCACAATCTGTAATACTAATGTAATATAAATACCATTTTCTTCTTCAGTTTTTTATGTAAGGAATAGCAGTTTTGTTTGCGAAACGTTATTTTCATTGTATGTAGTTTTTTTTTTTTTTTTTTTTTTTTTTTTTTTTTTTTTTTTTACTAAAACTAAGCTTGGGACAAATCTTCTTATATTGAAATATAATTACTGAAATATATTTCATTTCTGCCATGTCGCTAGCAAAACACACGAGCAACGAGTAGATTTTAAGCACTGATCTAGATTCACAAATATCCATCTACTTCAATTTGAAATAAATCATTTCGTTTTAAACAAGATGAATTTCTCAAATATTGTTCAGATTCATTGATATTTGTTGTTTATAACGGCCGATTATCGACGCGAGAAATGTAAGTCCGAAGGAAAATAACATCTGTGAGGGTTTTTCTAAGGGAATCTAACCCGTATTTACGAAGGATAAACCAAGATTTAAAGTAATCCACGGAAAACTTCGAACTGTTAAGCCGACAAGCGAGAATGGGTTTGAACCCATTGCCTCCCATCAACCAACTTCAAGAGCAGAAGCTCTCGGCTACTGGGGTCATAACTATGAAAATAACTATTTTTGAAAAAAAACACAATGCCTGATTAAACAACATTTGTCTTTATTTATCTTTCACGAAGGGTTTTTTTGTCTTTTCGATCTCCCTTATTTTTTTAAATATGAACCTTTTTTAGTTCAAAAATGTTTCTTTCCCAAGAATGTATATTTTTAACTGTGACATTGTTTTAATGCATGATCAATATATATATGTACTAATCTAGATAAACAAAAATCACACTAATCAGAAATTATTTCAATTTTTAAACAAAAATCATTCAGTTTTAAAGAATACAAATTTCGCAATGTTTTCTTAGGTTAATTGCTATGTAAAAAATGAATCTTGACAATATTTCATAAATCACATCAGTAATTTCCGCTGTCTATTCTGGAATGTATATATATGTTTTTAATTTTGTTTTACTGATTTTTAAGGCAATAATATTCTTTAAAGCTTTTCGATATTGTAATCAGATTTTATGAAAATATAGGACATCTTTTCTTTCATAAAAATGCTCTCCATAAATAAAGTAAAGGTGTTTATTATTCACTTCAAATAAATATCCTTATGTCGAATGAAAAACAATTTCATATAAGTTCTATTTATTCTGTATGAATTTAAATAAAATAATAATAAAAACGTGGTTGCCACGAAAACAATATTTCAAAAGAAATCAAAGAATCAATTGAATATTTGATTGAGCAAAAAAGTTCCGGGAAAATTTTAATATAATGATTATCAGAATCTGTATCGTTTATAGCAGTACTAATGTTATATCATGAAATGGTATCAGGAATTTTGGTCCAGAAGTGGCTGCATCCGATTATGGCCATTTTCTATTAATGCAAAAAATTTGGAAGGGCTGTTGATTTCAATACTTTAATGAAATTGAAAAACTATGTCAATAGTTTTTTAATCCAAAGAGCTGCCATGGTACTTGAAGCAAATCCGGAGTCTGGCAAAACGATGGTAGAATGTCGTGGACTATGATGGTCTCTACTTTGAAGAATAGTCCTTGTTGATTTTGTTGTTAATTTGTGCATAACAACGCAAATTTCGCAAATTTGTCAGAACTTTTTGCTCAACTTACTATTAGACAATCACATAAACATTTATTTTTCATTTTAAATTTTACCTTTAGGAAAATTTTTAGCGTGTTTTCACAAGCATAACAGTAAATAAAAGTACAGACATTTTGTTGGTGCTCGATAGCTCCAAAAGTTTATATAGTGCAATCTATTTTATCTCGGTGACATTTTTTTTTGTAGAATATTAACTATTGTTCTTGTCTGAGCAGGACAAAAATTCTTTCCATCCTAAATATAATCGTCCACTACTTACCAATTTCCAACAGATAAAAATATTAAACACACATCATTCTTTTTTGAACATAAACTATTTTAATTGTGAAGAACTGCAATACACTAAGCATAATACATTTTGTTTTTGTTTTTTGCATAACTTTTAACGTAATATTGATATAAATTGCCTATTTCTTCTAATAGCGCTAATGACATTTTTAGAGAGCAAATAAATTTTGGTTTTGTTCATTAACTTCAAATTTAATCACTTATTTGATTGTCTGTAAGTTGTACGCGTAATAAGAATTTCTTCGATCCATCACTTAAAGCTTTGTGGCACCACTATTTTTTTTAAAGCAATGTCATATCATTTAACATTTCGGACTACGATACCTCTTACACAAATTGTATTCGATTAGCACCACTTTTTTAAAAGAACTTTCCTTGAAGCAGACAATTTCAAAAATGCTCTGATTAAATGAGGAAAATTTTATTTTCCTTTATTACTGGTGCAAAAAACTAATTTTGGAAGGAAAGATGATGTCTCCGCAGCGGAGACAACGAAGTGTCAAGGGTTAATAGCAGAAATATTTAAACTGATTCTTAAGAATATTTTAGCTTAAAAAGAGTAGTGTTAACCCCATATTTTCGATTTATTTAATGTAAAAAAATTAATTAAGTGCCTAATATTTGAAAATTATTTTGATACTAGCCCATCCCATAATGACCAGTTTGGGCATAGTAAATCTAAGCATTTTATCATGTTATTTTTATACTTAGCGCAATTGATTATCAAGTTATATGACTTGAACGATTGTCAGATGGGTGAAATGATAATGATGGAATAATTTTTGGCAATTTATCACATAAGTCAAGTACAGTAATGGCTTCCTGGCATATAAAACCGGAACTATTGATGTCAGTCACATGACTTACGAATTTATTATGGCAATAATTTATGTATATAATAATTTTTAACATATTGTAAGCGAAATTATCGTCTATCAATGTGCCTTTTAAGTAGATTTCGTATGAAATACTACCTATTGCGATCGCTCCCATGTTGGAATTTCTGAAAAATTTTTGCAGATCTACACCGATCACGACCCCTAAACCCCAAAACTACCATTAGTAAAAAAGTTTATCTATCTATCTATCTATCGGTGTATATAACTTTCTTCTGAACACGATAACTTCCATAATTATGCTCAGATCTTCTTCAAACTTTTACATAAAATCAAGGGGCATAAAATCTCGGTTATGTTCGTTAATGGGTAAAATCGGACCAAGGGAGTGGAAGTTAGGAGAGTTTTTTGAAAAGAGAAAAAACGCGATAACTTCTAAATTAAAATAGATATCGAATGAGTTTAAAATTTATGTTACTTCTAAAGAATGGGCCAAAAGTTTATGCATGACAGATTTTTGATAAAGTTAAAAATGGGCTCAAGGGGCGAAAAAAACAGGGTTGTTGGGAGAAAAAAATCATAACTTCGTCACTTTATTAGATATCAAATCCAACTAAATTTTCTATAAATGTTCTCAAAATTATGTAAAAATTTGTAGATACAAGTTTTTGATAGGAACAACTTTTACCGATGAAAAAAATTAAAAACGAAAAGAAAAAGGGGGTTGGAAAATGAAAAAAATTCATAACTTACTCAATTCTTAAGCAGTCAAATCTAATTAAATTTATTTTACATCTTCTTAACAATGTCTACGACTTTTATATTAACAAATTTTTCATAGGACCAATTCTTATAGCAAAAATAAATTAAACAAAAATAGGAGTTGGAGAAAAACACTCAAATCCAAACTGCTTATATTCTGAAACATTTTTGAATTCACTTTTGATTTTAAACGCATCAAAATGGCAGATCCTCCTATTTAGGAACTGTATAACATGACGTATTAGCCAGTTTTTTGATAAAATCTGAATATTTTTCAAAAAAGACTTCCAAAAACGGTATTTTGAACAGAATTTCTCAAAGTCATGGTCATTAAAAAAATTGAGGAAGTATAACAAATTGCATTTTTTCTAACTCATTTTTAAATCTATTTTTGTTTTCAAACGCATACAATTTACAGGTCCTCTTATATAGCAACAATATAATGTGATGGATTTGCCGGTTCTTTGATAAAGGCAGAATATATTTCAAAAAAGGCTGCCAAAATGGGCACTTCGCACAAAATTTCCCAAAGTTATGATTAAAGAGTTGAGGATGTATTCAAATAACAAACTGGTTATTTTATGACTAATTTTTAAATTCAATATTGCTCTCAAACGCATTCAATTGACAGTATTTTATTAATTAGGAACTATATAATGTGAGAATTCGTCGATTTTTCGATATAGGCAAAATATACTTTTTTAAAAAGCTATCAAAGTAGGCGTTTCACACAAAATTTCCCAAAGCGATCATGATTTTAGAATTGAAGAAGTATTAAAATATCAAATTGGTTATTTTATAACTGATTTTTAAATTCAATTTTGCTTTCAAACGCATTCCATTGACAGTTTTTTATTATTTAGGAACTATATAATGTGAGAATGTTGATTTTTCGATAAAGGCAAAATATACTTTTTTAAAAAGCTGTCAAAGTAGGCATTTCGCACAAAATTTCCCAAAGCGATCATGATTTAAGAATTGAAGAAGTATTAAAATATCAAATTGGTTATTTTATAACTCATTTTTAAATTCAATTTTGCTTTCAAACGCATTCCATTGACACTTATTATTTATTTAGGAACTGTGTAATATGCCGTATTGGTTAGTTTTTTGATAAAGGTTAAATATATACATTTATAAAGCTGTCAAAGTGAGCACTTCTGACAAAATTTCCCAAAGCGATTATGATTTAAGAATTGGGGATGTATTCAAATAACAAATTGATTATTTTATGATTCATTTTTAAATTCAATATTGCTCTCAAACGCATTCAATTGACAGTTTTTTATTATTTAGGAACTATATAATGTGATAATTTGTCGATTTTTCGATAAAGGCAAACTATACTTTTTTAAAAAGCTGTCAAACTAGGCATTTTGTACAAAATTTCACAAAGCGATCATGATTTAAGAATTGAAGAAGTATTAAAATATCAAATTGGTTATTTTATAACTGATTTTTAAATTCAATTTTGCTTTCAAACGCATTCCATTGACAGTTATTATTTATTTAGGAACTGTGTAACATGCCGTATTGGTTAGTTTTTTTATAAAGGTTAAATATATATATTTATAAAGCTGTCAAAGTGAGCACTTCGGAAAAAATTTCCCAAAGCGATCATGATTTAAGAATTGAGGATGTATTCAAATAACAAATTGGTTATTTTATGACTCATTTTTAAATTCGATTTTGCTCTCAAAAACATTCAATTGACAGTTTTTTGTTATTTAGGATTTATATAATTTGCGTATTGGTCGATTTTTTAATAATAAAGTCAGAATATATTTCAAAATATGTTGTCAAAATGGGCATTTGAGCCGAATTTCGCTTAAGATGATTTTGATAAAACCAATTCCTACATGGAAATAAATTAAAAGTTTTTCAAAAGCGGCCAAAGAAAATTGTTAAACTGCATTTATCTCTAATTATATTTTATTTTTTGTTGCTGAAATGAGCACTCCTCGAAATCTACCTCCGCCTATAGGCCAAGCCGACAGGGATTTTTTATATGAAAGGCATCTTATTTGCATATTATTACTTTGAATTGGATTTTACCATTTTCTTTCCCAAAATAATGCTTAAGACAAAAAATATATTTTATATATATATTTTTATATAATTAAATATATTTTTTATATATATTTCATGATAAACAAGATAAAGGACTCTAAAGTTTGTTTTATGAACAATCCATTCTTGACAATGTCTCATAACTCATCATTTCTCTTTAGTTATTTTCCCTACAGTATTTCTTTAATTTTTCTTTACAATTTCAATTTCTTTTATTTCCGAAAAATGTGAAAACTTATTAAAGTAACATTTTAGAATTTTCATAAATTTTGCAAGTATAGTACGGCAATTTATTTCTATAATGCAGACATATTTAAAAAAAAAATGTTTCCTTTTAAATAAATGACTGGTGCTAACATAGTTGCGAATTATTGCTTTTAATTTAATTTTACTAATTTCATTTCCAAAATAATTCTTAAGACAAATCTTATTATACATAAACATATATTTTATTATATATTCCATGCTATATCACACCATTTTCTTGAAATATTATGAAGATCAATTTTAATCACTAATCACGATAAACAAATACCAAACTAATCAGAATAAATTTCAGTCCGAAAAAAATCATTGTCATTTAATGAATATGTTAACAGCCAAACCCGATTTTAGGACAAACTAAATTGGCTTAGGACAAACAAGTTTATCCTAACGCCCATTGGATAAACTAGATTTTCCAAGGCCAAACCGGTATATCTAACTCTTACAGGATATACTGGTTCCTCCTAGACCAAACTAGTCTATCCTTATGCCCATAGGACAAATTAGATTTTCCTAGGTCAAACTAGTTTAGCCTAACGCTCATACGCGAAACTAATTTAGCCTGCTACACTCTGGACACGATAACTTCCATAATTATGCTCAGACCTTCTTCAAACTTTTACGTAAAATCAAGGGACATAAAATCTCGGTTGTGTCCGTTAATGGGCAAAATCGGACCAAGGGAGTGGAAGTTAGGAGAGTTTTTGTGAAAACAGAAAAAATGCGATAACTGCTAAATTAAAATATATATCGAATCAGTTTAAAGTTTATATTACTTCTAAAGAATGGGCCAAAAGTTTATGAACGACATTTTTTTGATAAAGTTAAAAATAAGCTCAAGGGGCGAAAAAAAACAGGGTTCTTGGGAGAAAAAAATCATAACTTCGTCACTTTATTTGATAACAAATCCAACTAAATTTTTTATAAATGTTCTCAAAATTATGTAAAACTTTTATAGGTACAAGTTTTTGAAAGGAACAACTTTTACCGATGAAAAATATTAAAAACGAAAAGAAAAAGGGGGGTGGAAAATGAAAAAAAATCCATAACTTACTCAATTAATAAGCAATTTAATCTAATTAAATTTATTTTACATCTTCTCAACAATGTCTACGACTTTCATATTAACAAATTTTCGTAGGACCGATTCTTATAGCAAAAATAAATTAAACAAAAATAAGAGTTGGAGAAAAACTCTCAAATCCAAACTGCTTATATTCTGAATCATTTTTGAATTCACTTTTGATTTTAAACGCATCAAAATGGCAGATCCTCCTATTTAGGAAATGTATAACATGACGTATTAGCCAGTGTTTTGATAAACTCTGAATATTTTTCAAAAAAGACTTCTAAAAACGGTATTTTGAACAGAATTTCCCAAAGTGATGGTTATTAAAAAAATTGAGGAAGTAGAACAAATTGCATTTTTTCTGACTCATTTTTAAATCCATATTTGTTCTCAAACGCATCCAATTTACAGGTTCTCTTATATAGGAACAATATAATGTGATGGATTTGCCGGATCTTTGATAAAGGCAGAATATATTTCAAAAAAGGCTGCCAAAATGGGCACTTCGCACAAAATTTCCCAAAGTTATCATGATTAAAGAGTTGAGGATGTATTCAAATAACAAATTGGTTATTTTATGACTCATTTTTAAATTCAATATTGCTCTCAAACGCATTCAATTGAGAGTATTTGATTATTTAGGAACTATATAATGTGAGAATTCGTCGATTTTTCGATATAGGCAAAATATACTTTTTTAAAAAGCTATCAAAGTAGGCATTTCGCACAAAATTTCCCAAAGCGATCATGATTTTAGAATTGAAGAAGTATTAAAATATCAAATTGGTTATTTTATAACTCATTTTTAAATTCAATTTTGCTTTCAAACGCATTCCATTGACAGTTATTATTTATTTAGGAACTGTGTAATATGCCGTATTGGTTAGTTTTTTGATAAAGGTTAAATATATATATTTATAAAGCTGTCAAAGTGAGCACTTCGGACAAAATTTCCCAAAGCGATCATGATTTAAGAATTGAGGATGTATTCAAATAACAAATTGATTATTTTATGACTCATTTTTAAATTCAATATTGCTCTCAAACGCATTCAATTGACAGTTTTTTATTATTTAGGAACTATATAATGTGAGAATGTTGATTTTTCGATAAAGGCAAAATATACTTTTTTAAAAAGCTGTCAAAGTAGGCATTTCGCACAAAATTTCCCAAAGCGATCATGATTTAAGAATTGAAGAAGTATTAAAATATCAAATTGGTTATTTTATAACTGATTTTAAATTCAATTTTGCTTTCAAACGCATTCCATTGACAGTTATTATTTATTTAGGAACTGTGTAACATGCCGTATTGGTTAGTTTTTTGATAAAGGTTAAATACATATATTTATAAAGCTGTCAAAGTGAGCACTTCGGAAAAAATTTCCCAAAGCGATCATGATTTAAGAATTGAGGATGTATTCAAATAACAAATTGGTTATTTTATGACTCATTTTTAAATTCGATTTTGCTCTCAAAAGCATTCAATTGACAGTTTTTTTGTTATTTAGGAACTATATAATTTGCGGATTGGTCGATTTTTAATGATAAAGCCAGAATATATTTCAAAATATTTTGTCAAAATGGGCATTTGAGCCGAATTTCGCTTAAGCTGATTTTGATAAAAACCAGTTCCTACATAAAAATAAATAAAAAAATTTTCAAAAGCGGCCAAAGAAAATTGTTAAACTGCATTTATCTGTAATCATATTTTATTTTTTGTTACTGAAATGAGCACTCCTCGAAATCTACCTCCGCCTATAGGCCAAGCCGACAGGGATTTTTTATATGAAAGGCATCTTTTTTGCATATTATTACTTTGAATTTGATTTTGCCAATTTCTTTCCCAAAATTTTGCTTAAAACAAAAATTATATTTTTTATATATACTTTTTATATAATTAAATATATTTTTTATATATATTTCATGGTAAACAAGATAAAGGACTCTAAAGTTTGTTTTATGAACAATCCTTTCTTGACAATGTCTCATAACTCATCATTTATCTTTAGTTATTTTCCCTACAGTATTTCTTTAATTTTCTTTACAATTTCAATTTCTTTTATTTCCGAAAAATGTGAAAACTTTTTAAAATAACATTTTAGAATTTTCATAAATTTTGCAAGTATAGTACGGCAATTTATTTCTATAATGCAGACATATTTTTTAAAAAAAAGGTTCCTTTTTAATAAATGACTGGTGCTAATATAGTTGCGAATTATTGCTTTTAATTTAAATTTACTAATTTCATTTCAAAAATAATGTTTAAGACAAATCTTATTATACATAAACATATATTTTATTATGTATTCCATGCTATATCACACCATTTTCTTGAAATATCATGAAAATCTATTTTAATCACTAATTACGATAAACAAATAGCAAACTAACCCGAATATATTTCAATCCGAAAAAAAATCATTGTCTTTTAATGAATATGTTAACAGCCAAACCCGATTTTAGGACAAATTAAATTGGCCTAGGCCAAACACGTTTATCCTAACGCCCATTGTATAAACTATATTTTCCGAGGCCAAACGTGTTTTCTTAACTCTTACAGGATAAACTAGTTCCTCTTAGGCCAAACTAGTCTACCCTTATGCCCATAGGATAAACTAGATTTTCCTAGGACAAACTAGATTTTCCTAGGCCAAACTAGTTTTGCCTAACTCTCATACGCTAAACTAATTTAGCCGGCTACTCTCTGTTCCAACTAGTTTATCCTATGTTGATCTAGTTTATCCTAAGCGAATTCAATTTTGCTTGATCTTATTGAATCCAATGACTGTCTCGGCCACAACGTAATAGTTTATCCTAGGCTGATCTAGTTTATTCTAGGCAAATGTAATTTGACGTGTTTTTATCTCATCAGACTATCAAAGCCTGAGAGCTAATTTGCCCGCAAGTTCTGTATGTATGTACGTGCGTATTTAACGCAATAATTCTTCATGCAAATCGGGTATTAGTATGAAAAATTATTGCGTTTGAATATAGGTTTATTGGAATGAGGCGCTTTTCTTATTAGTTTTGGGAGTTTTTTGGAAAATAAAAAAAGGGGAGAAGAACAGAAGGATAATTTGCCCCTCCCATCTAATTAAAAAATGCGTTTTCATGCAAAATTAGCGGATGAGTCGCTTACATGATTAGTTGTGGGTGTTCATTGTTTAAGTATAAAGGGAAGGTGGGGTTAACCCCACATAATTTAGGTAAATGTTTTTCACACAGAATTTACTGATTTACCTCAGATTTTGGATATATTATTCTGGAGGTTTATTCTGGTAAGGTGCTTCGTTAATAATTTTGGGGGGTTTACTCGTTCAGTATAAAGGGAAGAACGTCTCCAGCCTCCTAATTTAAGCAAATATGTTTTTCATGCAGAATTACCCGATATGCTTTAGTTTACTGATTTGCCTCAGATTTTGGATATATGAATATTCTCTTGAGGCGCTTCCTTAATATGTTTTAGGGGTTTCAGATGTTAAGTATAAAGGGAAGAACCCCCCCCTCTAATTTAGGCAATTGCATTTTCATGCAGAATTACCTGATTTCCTTTAGTTCTTGGTTATGTTCATTCATATGAGGCGCTTAGTTGATTAATTTTGGTAATTCTTTGGCTAAGTTTAAAGGGGAAACAGAAAGTTTATCTCCTTCCTTATTTTAGATAAACGGGTTTTTATGCTAAATTATCCGATTTGCTTCGAATTTTGAATATAAGTACATTATGATGAGATGCTTCATTGATTAATAAAGGTTTTTATTGGTTAAGTATAATGGGGAAGCGAATGACTTATCTTCTTCCTTAAATTAGATAAATGGGTTTTTTTAGAATTATCCGATTTGCTGCAATCTGGACTGGCCGGTCTGACCCGACCTGTCCAGACTCAAAAAATTCAGACGGTTGTTTACCTAACTTGTTTATCTAAACACCCATACGATAAACTGATTTTTCCTAAGTAAGGGGTTAATTCTTCCTTCTTGCCTTTATACTTAACCATTAAACTAACCAAACTATTCACATATTTGCCTTATCAAAAAGAACCTATATTCAAAATTTGAAGCAAATCCGTAAATTCTGCTTTAAAAACACATTTATCTAAATTATGGAAGGATCTCCATTGCCCCTTTTTTTTCATTTAAACAATAAACATCCATCAGTAATCTCGAAGGCACCTTGCCAGAATGATCCTATATTTAAAATTTGAATGAAATCTGATAATTCTGCATGAAAAACACATTTATCTAAATTAGCGGTGGAAGGGTTAGACTCTCATTCGCCCCCTTGATATTCTTATCTTATGAGCTGCCAAAACTAATCAGGAAATTGCCTTATCTAAATAAACCTATATCCAAAATTCGAAACAAATCGGGTATTTCTATGAAGAATTATCACGTTACGTACGTACATACATACATACAGAATCTAAGGGTCTATTAGTTCTCAGGCTTTGACATCTGGGAGCTAAAAACACGTCACATTACAGCTGGCTTAGAATATATTAGATCCGCCTAGGATAAACAAGAATGTTTGTGAAGAGACGGTCATTGGATTCAATAAAGTCACGCCAAATGGAATTCGGCTAGGATAAAGTAGATCGGCATAGGATAAATTAGTTCCAGCCAATGAATAGCAGGCTAAACTAATTTATTCTATAAGCGTTAGGCCAAATTAGCTTGGCCTAGAAAAAAACTAATTAATTCTACGGACGTTAGACTTGACTAGTTTGGCCTAGAATAAACTAGTTTATCCTATAGGCTTTAGGATAGACTAGTTTGGCCTAGAAAAATTTAGTTAATCCTTTGGGCTTTACGATAAACCGGGCCTAGGGTTGTCATAGGAAAAACTATTTTACTCGATGGGCATTAGGGTAAACAAGTTTGGGCTAAAATCGAGTTCCGCTGGTAACTAATATAAATGTTTCTAAAGTTTGCTTTAACCCTTTCCGGCACACTGTACCCGTTGTGGGATACCTAATTTTAATTCCAAACTTGCAAACGGCACCAGTAATATTTTACTAAAATTTTGCTTTTACAATAAAAGCTTAAAGAAAGGATTTCAAAATATCTAAGAAAATCGTTTGGGAATTCCGGTGCCAGTCGAAAATCTCTCATTTTATTACAGATTTTACCCATGCCGGAAAGGGTTAAAAGGAATCCTTTGTTGACACTGTCTGATAAATCGTTATTTGTATTAAGTTATTTCCCCCTCCCCAGCATTTCTTTAATTTTTCTTTACAATTTCAATTTTTTTTATTTTTTAAAAAGTATAAAGCCTTATTAAAGTAACTTTTTAGAGTTTAAATAAGAATTCGCAATAATGTAGAATGGCTATTTATTTCCCATGTACATGTATTTCCGAAAAAAATCCTCTTACATAAATGACGTTACTTTCAAACGCATTTTATTGTTTGCAAACTTTTTATTCAGGAAATTATTTCTAATTCCTAGTCATTTACACCGATCGAAAATTTTCTGGCGGTTTCTGCTGAAAGTTATTAACAATCAACAAAAGGACATCTGTGTAAACATTCATGTAAATGTATAAATATGTATACCAAAAGATACCTTTTATTATATATTTTATGTTATGTCACACCATTTCTTTGAAATATCACGAAGATCAAGTTTAACCACTAATCTCGATAAACAAATACTAAACTTATTAGGATATATTTCAATCCTGAAAAAAAATATAACTGTTTAAAGAAGGTAAATGTTTCTGAAGTTTACTTTACGAACAATCCTTTCTTGACAATGTATGATAAATCACCATTTGTCTTCAGTTATCTTCCCTGAGATCTTTAACTTTTCTTTGCAATTTCATTTTTTTTTCTAAAATTATAAAGCCTTGTTAAAGAAAAATTTTAGAGTTTTAATCAGAATTTGCACAGTGTAGTATGGCTATTTATTTCCCATATAGATATGTTTTCAAAGGAAAAATTCCTTTTACATAAATGATTGGACTTTCTAACAATTTTCATTGTTTACTTACTTTTTATTCTGGAAATTAATTTTAATTCCTAGTCGTTTAAACCTTTAGAAAAGTTTCTATGTAATAACAAATAATCATCAAAGAAACATCTGAGTTAACTTTCACGTAAATATATAAATATGTGTACCAAAAGATACCTTTTATTATGTATTTCATGTTATGTCACTCCATTTCCTTCAAAAATCACTAGATAAACTTTAACCACTAATCTCGATAAACAAATACCAAACTAATTGGAAAATATTCCAATCCTGAAAAATATTATTTCTGACTAAGGAAGTAAATGTTTCTAAAGTTTGCTTTACGAACAATCCTTTCTTGACAATGTCTCATACACCACCATTTGTCTTTACTTATATTCCCTGAAGTATTTCTTTATTTTTTCTTTACAATTTCAATTTCTTTTATTAAAGTATTTATTAAAGTGAGTATTAATTTATTAAAGTAGCTTTTAAAGTTTTAATTAAAATTTGCAATAATGTAATATGGCTATTTATTTCTCATGCATATATATTTTTTTAAAAAATTCCTTTTACATAAATGATTGGACTTTTTAACATATTTTATTGTTTCCAGATTTTTATTCTGAGCATTAATTCAAATTTCTGGTCATTTAAACTGTTAGACAATTTTCTATATAATAACAAATAATTAACTAGGAGACATGTGGGTTACCTTTCATGCAAATATACGTATGTACCTAAACATATCTTTTATTATATATTTCATGTTATGTCACGCCATTTCCTTGAAATATCATGAATATCAACTTTAACCACTAATCTCGATAAACAAATATTAAACTAACCAGAAAATATTTCAGTCCAAAAAAAAAGTTATAATTTAAAGAAGATAAATGTTTCTAGTTTGTTTTACGAACAATCCTTTCTAGACAATGTCTGACAAATCATGATTTGCCTTTAGCAATCTTCCCCAGAGTATTTCTTTAATTTTTCTTTACTATTTGAATAAATATTTTGAACAATGTAGAATGTCTAATCACGAATGTAGGCATGCTTTCGAAAAAAAGATTCCTTTTAAGTAAATGACTAGCATTAAATTAGTTACGAATTATTGCTTTTGATTTAATTTTACTAATTTTTTTCTTAAAATAATGCTTAGGACAAATCTTTTTATACCTATCTTTCATTATATATCTCATGTTATGTCACGCCATTTCTTTGTAATATCATGAAGATGAATTTTAGCCGCTGATCTTCCGGTGAAACTTGACTGAAAACCGGTTAGAACCAGTTCTAAACTTGAAACTATCATAATATAAAGAATATATAATACAAATCGAAAAAGAAAACATCTAGCCCAGTTGTAGATCGTCCTGAACTGTCCTATGCAAAAAAGCATGTAAAAATATTAAAATTTAAGAGAGATATTTAATAAGAACTTTCTCTTAGACTTAACATTATCATCCATGTCTTTTACAGTCAGTAGTTTGGGCTCTTAGAACAAATCTTTTTATACCAAAATATACCTTTTATTATATATTTCATGTTATATCACGCCATTTCCTTGACATATCATGAAGATCAACATTAACCACTAATCTTGATAAACAAATACCAAACTAATCCGAAAATTTTTCAATCCTCAAAAAATCATTATTTTTTAAAGAAAATAAATGTATCTAAAGTTTAATTTAAAAACTATTCTTTCTTGACAATATCTGATAAATCATCCTTTATATTTAGTTTTCTTCCCTAGAATATTTCTTTAATTTTTCTTTACAATTTCAATTTCTTTTATTCCTTAAAACTACAAGACCTTATTAAAGTAACTTTTTAGAGTTTTATATAGAATATGCAACCATGAAGTATGCCTATTTATTTCTCTAATTTAGATATATTATCAAAAACAAAATCCCTTTTACATAAATGACTGGAAATTCTAACATATTTTATTGTTTACATATTTTTTTTCTGAGATTTGACTTTAATTCCTTGTCATTTACACTGTTTAAATGTTTTCTGTGTAATAACAAATAATCAACTAGGAGACATCTGTGTTCAATTTCATGTAAATATATACATATATATACAGGGTGATTCAAAATAACATGGACAAAATGATGACAAATCAAGCATACAACAAAGATAAAAAAATCACATAGGAACATAGGGTCGCAAACTATTTATTGAGTCACAAATGCAGGAGTTTCATTATAGCTACACCCGGTTTGAAAGTAATAATTTGGAGGAAAATATAAATATTGTAATGGAAATGGAATGATATGTACCTTATTTTGTGTGAAATGTGATAACGTTACGAAAAGATCTGAAAAACAAATTGCTCAAGCAATTGATGATACCGTATAAACTGATTATCAGAGTCCAAAATGTGAGGTACTGAGTGTATATTGCTGGTGCGCATAATGAAAATTTCTACCACTTTTGTTTGCTGTTATCACATTTAAAACAAAAATGAGAATGTCTGTTAAATGTTTTATTATAATATACTTCAGTTTTCTAAAATTTATTACCGTCAACCTAAATTGAGTTAGGATGAAACACCCTGTATTTGCGATTCAATAAGTGGTTTTTAGCCCTATCTTCCTAAGTGATTTTTTATCCTTGTTGTATGCTTGATTTGTCATATAAATGTGTCCATGTTTTTTTAATCAACCTGTATATGCACCAAAACGTATAATTTATTGTATATTCCATGTTATATCACACCATTTCTTTCGAAAATCACGAATATCAATTTAAACGACCAATCTCGATAAAGAAAAAACAAATTAACCTGAAAATATTTCAAGCCGGTAAATATATATATATATATTAAATAGATAAATGTCTAAGTTTGAATTACGAACAATCATTTTTTGACAATGTCTGATAAGTCATAATTTTATTTCCTAAAAATATAAAGCCTTATTAAAGTAACATTTTAGAATTTAAAAATGAATGTACAACAGTGCAGTATGCCTTTTTACTTGTATAATATAGGCATACTCTCCAAAACATATCCTTTAATATATATTTGATGTCATGTCACGCTATTTCCTTGACACTTCATGAAGATAAAATTTAAACACTGATCAATAGAAAAAAAAAATAAATAATACCAAACTAAACAGAATATATTTCAATCCTTAAAAAAATTTTATCTTTTAAAGATAAATGTCTCTAAGGTTTTCATTATGAACTTTTTAAACAATGGCTAATAAATCATCACTTGTCTTTAGCTATCTTCTATAGAGTATTCCTTCAGTTTTTCATTAAAATTTCAATTTCTTTTATTTACTATAAATGCGAAACCTTATTAAAATAAATTTTTAGTGTTTTAACACGAATTTGTAACCATGAAGTGTAGCTATTTATTTCTCTAATGTAGATATATTTTCGAAAAAAATTCCTTTTTCATAAATGACTGGAAATTCTAACATATTTCATTGTTTATAGGTTTATTATTGTGAAATTTAATTTTAATTCCTTGTCATTTAAACTGTTGAGAAATTTTCTATATAATAACAAATAACCAACTAGGAGACATTTGTGTTAACTTTCATGTAAATGCAGTGGCGGTCAAAAGTTTCCGGCCAGTTAGTTTTTTTTTATTTATTACCAGAAGGTTTCAGCAAAGAAGAAGTACTGTTGCTTCAAAAGTTAGGAATATGTGACTGATCTCTGACCACATGATCATATTGATTGAACACTGTGGACGCATTATGCAAAGGGGTAGAAAGGGGTAGGTTCGCGTGTGCAAAAGTTTCCGGCCACTCATCATTCCTTAGTTTTTTTCAATGGGTAAAGTGTTTTTTAACCGTGTTTGTGAATGAATCAAAGTGAAAAGCATAGTTTAAATTCAAAGTTGAAAAGTTCAATAAATATTGCCCATAAATGAGGGATTAATTTTTCACTAAAGGGCTAATCTTCTCGAGGTATTCGGTAAAGTTATCGATCGGTAAAAATCGAATGTAAACGATATTTAAAAATTATATAAAGATGGCCGTGACCTTCAGGACTTTGTGAGGTTTGGAAGACTTCAAAAAATTACTATTCTCGTTGACAGAATTATCAGGAGAAAAAAATTGATGACTCGCATAAAAATTTCGTTGCAATATACGGCTATTTACAAAAGAAAAATATTATTGAAATAAGTCGGTATACCGTGTCAAGAAGCTGAGGTGATACAGAACTTTATGGAAGTGTCGGCGTTCAAAAATATTTCGTAAGTAAAAAAAATATAAACGTACCGACTGGCGTTTTCCAAAAAACACAAAGTCTGGTATAGTAAAAACTGGACAAAAGTACTATTTTTCCATTAATAGAATTTGAAATTGTTTTGGGACTGATGGTAGACACTACATCCGATAACCTAACAACAAAAAATATGATTCAACATATATTATTCCTACAATGAAGCACGGCGGAGGACACGTTATAATGTGGGGAGTATTTTGTAAAAATACTGTCGGTCCGTTATTTCAAATCCACGGCAAGATGAATGATGCAATTTATAAAGATATGTTGGAAGATTATTTTCTGCCTTATTAGAAGAACATTTTGGTCGCAACTGTTTGTTTTAACATGATAACGACATAATGAATGTATGGAAGCCTTGGCAAGCAATGGTTTTCGCGCAAAAAAAAAAAAAAAAAAAAAAAAAAAAAAAGTTTTCAAATGACCAGCCCAAACGCCCAACATGAATCCAACAGAAAATATTTGGAAAAAAGTTGGCAAACGTCTGCCGATCCATAAATATTCCAACTCAACAGAAAATTCCGAAAATTGCAAGAAATGTGGAAAAAACGTACCATAGGCTATCTTTAACCGTTGATTGTATGAACACACACTGCGCCGTAGTCACATTACTCCGCAGTACAACTTATTTCTATAGGTAATAAAATACTAATACTATAAAATACTAATTAAAAATGTTTTTGACCGTAGTTTTCTATTATAATACATTTAAAAAATTGCGAAGGTGGCCGGAAACTTTTGAGAGCATGCGTTTACCTTTGTACTTATTTTTTTCAATTAAATTTGTTGATATTTATATGTTATTCCACAAGTAAATTCCTAACTATTTTGTCAATGAAATGTATAAGTATCACTTTGAGATTCCTCTTCATACGGCTATAGTTACAAATTAACAGAAAAATTTTTGGAGGCCGGAAACTTTTGACTGCCACTGTATATGTATGTACTTAAACGTATCTTTTATTATACATTCATGCTGAATCAGGTCATTTCTTTGAGATATCATAAAGATCAGCTTTAACCACTAATCTCTATAAAGAAATACCAAACTAACCAGAAAGCATTTGAATCCTCGAAAAAAAAAATCCTGAAAAAAAGATAAATGTCTTTAAAGTTTGCTTTACGAACTATCCTTTGTAGACGATGTCTGATAAATCATCATTTGTCTTTAGCTATCTTCCCTAGATTTATTTCTTCATTTTTTATTTCTAAAAAAGGCCTTTTATTCCTAAAAAAGTAAAATCTTATTAAAGTAACTTTTTAGATTTTTAATAGAAATTTGCAACCGTGAAGTATACCTATTTATTTTTCTAATTTGAATATATTTTCGAAAAAAAAATTCCTTTCACATTAATGACTGGACTTTCTATCATAATTTATTGTTTAAAAATTCATAATTCTGGTCAATTTCTGGTCTTCATCAAGGAATTAATCATAATTCCTTGTCATTTACACTATTAGAAAATTTTCCATATAGTAATAAATATTCTACTAGGAGTCACCTGTGTTAATTTTCATGCACATATATATTTAGAGAGAAAACAAATATATTTTGTATTTTATATTTCATGTTATGTCACAATATTTCCTTGAAATATCATGAATATCGACATTAGCCACTTATCTCGATACCAAAGGATGAACTAACCTGAAAATATTTCAATCCGAGAAAAAACCATTTTGTTTAAAAAAAAATAAATGTTTCTAAAGTTTGCTTTACAAACAATACTTTCTAGACAATGTCTCATAAACCATCTTTTTTCTTAGTACCTTCTCTAAAGTATTTCTTTAATTCAACTTTACAATTTGAAATTCTTTTATTTCCTAAAAATATAAAGCCTTATTAAAGTAACTTTTTAGAATTTTCATAAAATTTGCATCAGTGTAGCATATCCATTTATCCTTTTATATCGACATACATTTAAAAAAAAATTATATTTACATAAATGAATAGCGTTCATGAAAAAATGTTTTTCATTTTATTTTATTGATCACTCACTTTTTATTCTAAGAATTCTTTGTAATTTCTTGTCATTTACACAATTAGAAATTTTTTATATAGTAATAGATAATCAAATAGGAGACATCTATGTTAACTTTTATTTAAATATATAGGAAACTGAAATTGTAAATCCTAATGCAAAACGGACAAACTATTCTGTTAATTTAGCGCAGACAATACATACAATACAAAAGTCTCTCAATTCAGAATTATTTATTGCAGAGTTTCATGTACTTTAAGGATTAACAGACTAAATAAATAAATGAGCAGTATGCCTTTAAAGATAAAAACGCGCAAAAGAAAATATTTCAAAACTATTCAATAAGCTATGAAATAGCTGAAATCTTCTAAAAATTTCTTTCGCGTATAAAATTTATAATTTTTCTTCCTTTCTCACTTTGAAAAGACATTAGAATTATCACCAAAAACAGAATGACAAAGTTAATTAATGCTTCTTCAAAATGTACATGAGAAAAGAGAAATTTACTTTTACATAGCTGATAATATTGGTTTTAGAATTTCTTAAAAGTTTTTAGATTTCCTAATATCCTTGGACGTATATATCAGAAGAAGAAGCACCACTAAAGCAATGTCTACTGACATTTACGACCTCTTTTATTAAGGTAAGGATTTTTAGCGTATAAAAAGCTTGAAAACACTTTAACATTTTTAAAGATATTTTGATGGTAATGATTAAAATACGACTTAATAGAAAGATTTGACAGTTAGTTAAGAAAGAAAGATTAAGTTTAAAAAAAACGATTGTGCAATTTTTTTGCCGTATATAATATAGTATTATTTTCAGAATAATTCTAGTATGAACAAATCGAATAATACCAGTGTTATACTATTTTCAATCCGGATTGGGGGAATTGTCATTCTTTAATCATATTTAGTCAGGTGTAGTAATCCCAAAACTTTGTTCTTTCTCATGCATGCCACGACTTCCTAAAAATATAGTATAGCAGCACCACCAGTGAGTTGATTCACGCTAAAATCTAGTCAAAAACTTTTAACTGAATCTGAAGTTTAATGAAAATTCATGAATTAATTTCTGAGATAGAGCTATTACAGAAATCTTCTGCATAACAACGCCACCTGTTGGGAGATGTGGATCAAAACTAATCAGGATCAATTTTATCAGGTACTAACTAAATAAATTGTTTGATTAAAAACCGTGCATTAGTTCTGGAGATGCATCTATTGCGAAATAGTAAAAATTCACCATAACAGCACCACTTGAAGAGCAATTTATACTAAAAAATAAACAACACTAATCTATATCAGGGCCTAGCTGAATCTGAAGTTTGATAAAAATTTGTGCATTATTTCTTGAGATAAAGCTGTAGCGATAACTATGCAATCATAAGAAACATGCAGCATAGCAGCATCACTTCTTGAACAATTCGGTACCAAAAAGTACTTCGCACCAAAATATATGATGTAATAACTGAGTCTAAAAATTAAAAATACACGTTCGTTAGCTAAAAATCAGCTATAGCTATAGTGAAAATCACGATTAATGCTGCATAGCAGTTCAACCTGTTAACAATGTACACCAAAAACAAATCATCTTTGTTTATATCAAGGTCTAACAAAATCTACAGTTTTGTGAAATTCCGTGCATTAGCTCTTGAGATAGAGCGCCTACAAAATGTATCCAGACACATAGGAAAAAAATTACAGTTTGCTTATATTCTCAAAAGATCTTTAAGAAGCATGTTTAAAACCATAAATATCATGTACATACAAGATAAAATCGTCTGATATAATCGAACTCGATGTTTTAAAATATCTCGTAAAATGAGTAAAATAACAAGAAAAATTTTTCAACATCAACTTTGTGAGTAAAGTGGATAGTGTAACCGATTTTAAAATTGCTATGCAATCGTATGCAAGCATGTTTCCCCTTGAAGCATCAACAGTGAATACCAAAAATTAAGAGTGATTGAATTCAAACGTATTCTTACAAATCGCATTATTACGATATTTTCATATGGTCAAAATTTCCCTATATTTCAAAGCAACCAGCTAATACCTATGAAACAGTTGCTGATAAAACGAACAAATATACTACTGAGAAGTCCATTAAATATCGGATGCTTTTAAAAAAATGTGGACCATGTAGAAAAAAGTAATGTCTTCGTGATCGTTAAATCATCTCTGCAAAACATTGAAGAAGTTTCTCTGCGAATATGCAAACCAGAATCTTGCGTAGTAGAGTGGATATCTCATATAGACTTCGTCTCATATATATACCCGCCTCTAACTGCAGTTCTTGTAAAAATATGGGACGATATTGTTATTTGTGTAGAACTGTCCAGCAGTACTGTTCTTTCCGGGTTTTAAAAACTACCATCTATATTTTTTGTCAGTAGATTCAAGAAGTATATACCAGTATATAAATTAAAGCGTAATTAATGCAACAAAGATGTCCTTATATACAAAAGCTCTTAACGTGCTTAGATTCTTTCTGTAACAATATAAAAATATTTTTAACAATCTGGCAACAGTCAGTTATCAGGATAGAATACAATCTCAACAACATATTAAGTTAGTGTCAAACCAAAAGCAATGCAAACGACTTCTTACAGACCAATTTCATGACAAACGAATGTGATTCTTGAAGCAAGGAGTTATGGACGGAATGATTACTGCTTGAATCAAGGAATATTGGATTAAGATCTATCAAGGAATGATTTTTTTTACTTGCCTCAATACGAAATGCTGAACGAATCAACGTATTAAAAAAACAGATCTCTGTCACAAACGTATTACAATCGGATAGAAAGAAGTACAAAGGACTATAAAAGGTTATACTTAAAGAGGCAGTAAAACAATATCTCTATACGTCTGGCAATGGCTCTATGAAAGAAATAATTACGATCAAGGACAATAAATACCGAGAATAACTTCTCCTATTCTGACAACAACTGTAGTAAATACCTTCAACGCATGCTCAGGTACATCATAAAATTTATTGTGGTTAGACGCAATTATATTCCTTTTACTAAAGATTTTTAATGCATCATATTATTATAAGCCAGTCAAATTGTCAGAAAAAAGGGCCAATAGATGCAAAAATTCTGCTAGCATATTTTATGTTTTCAAAATTTTTATAGGGATTCTAGTAACAAGAATTAATGGTTTTCCAACAAACTATCTCAAGGCTAAACTTTGTGGGGCCAAAAAACTGCAAAATTTTAGGACTTTTTTTCAGTTTTTTGCTTATAAATCAAAAACTATAAAATTTTTGCGTACCATACTCAATTACAAAAAGAAAGAACATTAAATTCTCTACAAATTTCATACTAACACTGTTTTTCTAAAGCCGATAATAAGGGCGCTAAAGCTTTCTGAAAGTGACTCTTTTTTTTTTCTAACTTTGTGGAAAATTTTCAAAAACGAAAATTTGACACAATTTCTCATTATTTTATACTGTTTAATATATCTTATTTAAATTACAGGTATTTGCATGACGAAGGTAATCCCGGTGACTTCAACGAAAAATAATAGAAAAAGTTCTTTGAAAAGAGAATTTTGATTCCCAAACTAATGAAATCAGTTGCAAAAATTACATTTTTGAAAACTGCTGAAAAAGTAGGGATATAGGGCCCCAAAAATTAATTGAGCGTATTCAGCACGAACCTGACTTGCAGATGCGAACTTGACTTCCAGATACAGAGTATTATAGTTTTTTTCGCGTAAAACTAGATCAATCTGTAACAAGTGGAGAGAAAAGAGGGCGTCCGCCCACATCATCCGTTGACGAAGCCAATGACAGAAACAAAATCCGCTTTACTTCATTGCTTAAACAAATTAAAAATTTCAAAACAAGAATTTCAAAATAACAGAATTCAAGTTGAGCAGGCAAAGGAAGAAGCTGATGTCATGATAGTTACCCCAGCCATTTCAAGAGCCGAATCTTTTGAAAGTGAAGAAGTTTTTGTCAGAGAAGACATTGACCTTCTCGTGGTAATGACGAGCTTAGGCTGTCAGCACAAAAATCTGTTTTTCTAAAAGCCAGGAAAAAGTAACATAGAAACCAAGTGGTTTTCAACCATGTCGTTTAAATACAGTTACAACAATGTTCTTTTCACTCATGCAATCTACGGATGCGATACAACGACCGCTCTTTTTAGGCAAAGAAAGTCAAAGTTTTCTAACACTTTGAAAAAACATGATCAGCTTAGATAGATAGCCTACGTATTCAATAAAATTGGTTCTACCCGTCAAGAAATCATCAAGGTTGGAAAAATTCCATATTGCACTATACAGTGGATGCATAGCTACCACACAGAATTTGAACACCTTTAGGTTCCAGTTATTTGCTAAATCTGCCACAAAAAATCTAAGCTCATTTTGCGCAGCATCATTTTCTCCGATGTTATCATCAGGTACAAGCTAGGCTAGGAAACAACATCCCTCCTCAAGGATGTGGGTGGGCTCACAGGTTCTCTTTCACCCAGTTCAAATGTGTCAAGACCCGGCACTTGAATCCTTGCTCCATGTTGTGTCATGTAGCTGTAGAAAAGGGTGCCGCAAAGCATGTTCTTTTCATAAATTAAGACTCAAATGCTCGGGAATTTGTAAAAAAAATGTAATTGGGATCAACTACGAAAATGTCGACCACATTATTTATCAAGAAGGCGGGGATGTAAAGATATCACTGTAAGTATTTTTTACTAACATTCAATTAAATACCAAATATTAAAGTTTTCCATTAAATCTAATCATACAAAAAAGTTATAATGTTCTTAATTTTTTTTACATGTTACCGTTGTAATTACTCATGATTGTTATCATGCAAATACATATAATTTGATTAAGTTACATTAAAGAGGATAAAATAATGAAAAAATGTGTCAAATTTTCGTTTTTGCAATTTTTTCACAAAGTTAGAAAAAAAGAGTCACTTTCAGAAAGCTGTAGCACGCTTAATATTGGCTTTGGAAAAACAGTTTTCGTATGAATTTTGTAGAGAATTTAATGCTCTTTCTTTTTGTAACTGAGTATGGTACGCAAAAATTTCATAATTTTAGAGTTATAGGCAAAAAAACTGAAAAAAGTCCGAAAAGTTTGCGGTTTTTTGACTCCACAAAATTTAGCCTCGAGATATTTTGTTGGAAAACCATTAATTCTTGTTACTACCATCCCCATAAACAGTTTAAAAACATAAAATTTTCTAGCAGAATTTTTGCATCTATTTATGACAATTTGACTGGCCTATTACTATGTTTACAGTGAATAATATGGCAACCTCTATGCAACAATATATTAACAACAATAGCTGTGCCATTTTACTAAAATCAGACATTTGACAAATGCTGATTCAAAGTAAAATATAAACTGATAATGCTTCAACAAATGCGAATAGAATTTATTTTTATATTCTTTTTTTTTTTTTAGTTTTTGACATGTTAACAATATTTCTATCAACAAGATTTTAAAAAGTATACAAGGATAGTTTTTCATAATGGGACTGATTTAGACTGATATTGGACAACGTATTCATCACTTGATTTTGGAAAATCTCGTTTTTCTATCTTTCCTCCTTTTTACTTTCTTCTATCTGCAATAGAAAAAAAATATTTTAATCGAGAATTTTTTCAACTTTCGGATTTCGACGGATTAACACGTTTTAGGAGTCAGAGATTCCAAAAAACACGTTTTTACAAAATATCTGTCTGCCCGTGTGTCTGTGTGTCTGTTTGTGTGTGTGTCCGTATGTCGCCATTCTACCATCAAAAAGTATATGATGATATGCATAGAATTGAGCCAAACTTTTTGTGAATGTTTTTGGCTGTAGCAAGCAGATCCTTCTTCATTTTTGAAATATTGCGCCGGAAGGGGGCGCTGCAATAAAATTTTTGTGCAATTTCCAATATTGTACCGACTAAAAGTGTACGAAGTTATGCATAGAATTAAACCAATTTTTTGTGTAAGTGTTTGGCTTTGGCTATTTGGTCTTACCTGAATTAAAAAAAAAATTCGCCTGAAGGGGGTGCTGCAATAGCGATTTTTGTGCCATTTTCTATATTGTACCACCTAGAACTGTATGAAGTTTTGCATAGAATTGAACGAAAGTTTTTGTAAAAGTATTTGGCTATGGCTAGTAGGTCCGCCCTAAATTTGAAAAAAAAATCCACTGGAAGGGGCGCTATTATCACGTTGTATGTGTCATTTTCATTATTTTACCATCAAAAAGTGTATGAAGTTATGCATTAATCTGGACTAAAATTTTTGTGTGTGATTATTCTTGAGTATGACAAATAAGTAATCCCTGAATTTGAAAAAAAATGTCTGCCTATCATTCTATTATCCATCGGCTCATGCAAAGACGGAAACGCGTATTTTCTCAAATTAATTGGCTGAATCAGAAATTTAAGATGAAAATTAAAGTTGTATTGTATTAAATTAAAATTGTTAAAGCATTAACATGGGTAGGTATATTTTAAAATATTAAAAAAGCGTACCTATGAGATAGAAGAAAGTCTTGGGATTGGCACATCCAACTAGTTAATTATGTAATACTGTGATACACATGCGAATGATCTGGCCGGTGGGAGATCATGTGTTTACCTTTAAAGGTAGAGGTTATGTAGGTGAAACATAACTACAATACAATATCAACTTAACATCATTTTTAGGTGCGTTCGTAAATATGTGAATACGTAGCACCTATAGTTGTCGTTCAGTCCGTCCGTTGGTCCGTCTATCTGTCCGTCCGTCTGTCCGTCCACATATAACAACGCAAAAACTACCCACCGAATCGTTTGAAATTTAAAATATATTTTTATTACATAATTTTGTCGAGTCATTTCAAATTTTATGAAAATCGGATGCATAGATCAATTACAGGGAAAATCAAAGTATTCCGTACATTGCGGTCAATGGGAGGAAAAATTCAGATAAATTTTAATTGTTTGAAATTTAAAATAGATAATTATTAGATAATTTTGTAGAATCATTTCAAATTTTATGAAAATCGGATGCATAGATCAATTACAGGGACAATCAAAACTATTCCGTTGCATTACGGTCAATGGGGAAAAAAGCATCAAATGCGTTTAAATCGTTTGAAATATAAAATGTATAATTATTACATAAGTTTGTCGAGTCATTTCAAATTTGATCAAAATCGGATGCATAGATCAATTACAGGGACAATCAAAATTATTCCGTTACATTACGGTCAATAGGAATGTAATAGTTTCAAGTACATTTTAATGATGTTAAACTTTTTCGAATATAATAGAATTGATATGAACCTATGAAGCATATATATATACTAAAATATACATTCTGTACAAACTGCGATTCATAGAACATTTATCATTAAATTATAGGACTACACAAATGTATTCCACTACATAATGCTATACAGAGAACATTTTTAGGAGCTTGTTTTAATTATATTAAACTATTTCACATTTTTTGAATATGATATGCGTTGTTAAGTTTTAATAAAAGTTACTTCCTGTATATTTAACGGAATGCAAAAAAGATTTCTGCCACTATACTGTACTTGAAGTACTGCCTACTATAACAGCAAGATCTGAATATTTTTGAAACTTCGCTATCGTACGAAAGCACCTCATTTGCTACGTTTCATGTGCAATTTCGAACTTGTTGTTTATAACATCTGTTTTTACTAGCTATTCGTGATATTATTCCATTGTTTCCAGATATTTCCAACGTTGTTAAGATCCTGCAAGACCCCGATTTAAAGGTAGAAAAACATTTCATGTTCGGATGAATTTAGCAAGCTTAAAAATTGAAAAATATTACTTTTTTGGCTATCCTAGAATCTTTAATTAATTCGTCAGACAAAAATTCGGTTGATATTTTAATCAGACGGCTTAATATCTGTCGAGCCTGTTTAAAGAGGATTTTATTCTGAAATAAATTAAATACTCAAAAATGAGTAAATTCATGTACTCATATCGAGTTGTTGTGAATGTCTGGATCAAACATGAACACATTGCTTTCTCAATTTTGAAATATCATATGTTGTCAAATCCAAACAGACGATAATTTTGTGCCCTTTACTACGGTTTATTTCCTTCATGGTGGCATAAAATATGCTTATTAATCTAAATATTAAATTATGCACAGTATTTTAAAAGAACTTTAAAAGGTTTGCAAATAATGCTCCTGTTAAAAAAATATTCGATTTGTGAATTTTGCTAATAGAATTGCTTTTTTCATAATAAAGTATTAATTTAACGTTTATTGTTAATAATTTTGAGCATTAAATAAATATCAGCATATTTGTACTTTTAATTGTAAGTTAAGAGGGCAAGTCACAGCAATTTATATTTGAACACAACCATGGAATCAAAAATAAGAACATGTGTTTCGCAGTTTTGAGTACTTTTGAGTACGGCGCTATTTTGAGTATGTGAAGTACTTAAAATCGAGTACTTTCTACTCAATTTTGGGAACCCACTTTTTTAGTGAATAGGTTAAAAAAGATCTTCTCTTCACCTCATTTTAGCGAACGTCAAAATTGTAACATAATGCTCTTTGGCTACCAGACAACTTATAATTAATTTGCAAAACTGAAATTTAAGCAATAAGTAAATTCCAGAAGCTTTAAATCTGGGACCAAAATGGATTGTTTGAAAAGTGGTTTATAGGTTTAAAAAAAGTGTCAAATTCATGTTATTTCTGCAAAGTTGAAAATTGTAACACATTACTCTTTGTCTACCAGATACTAAATAATATTTAGTTTCTAAAGAGAAATTCAATTATGTTTATGCCAAACGGCTTGAAATCGGGCAGCACAAGAGCCTATTTAAAAAGAGGTTCATAAATTCTGAAAAAATGTCTAGAATTAGCTTATCAAAAGAATTTCTAAATGGGAGATTAATTATGAGGTAATGATAGCCAAAGTGTAAAGAGGATATATATATATATATATATATACATAAATTTCGGCATTTTCTCGATTCGATTTCGTTCTAAAGTCTTATAAGAACATGCTTTCCTTTTTAGTTTCCATAATATATTAATATTTTTAACGGCTAAAGCTCCTTTTCTTTTTCTTTTCTTTAACTCAGCATAATCTATTATTTATTTTCCTAAAAAGAGCTAAAATGTATTACTTAAATGTCAATATTCTATTGCGAAATATTAAAATCATTCCATTAATCCATTTCCCCTTTAAAAAAAAAAAAAAAAAAAAAAAAAAAAAAAAAAAAAAAAACATTTATCAAAAGCTTTAATTTTGTTTTATTTATTTAATTATCGTCTGCTGGCTGGTTTGAAACATCCGCATGGGACTATTTACTCTTGCATATTACACCGTTAAGGAAAGAATTCTGACAACTAACTTCGCCTCTGATCCAATGGAAATGCTAGAAGTGTTATACAACTACCTTCGAATAAATCTTATTGGGTTTTAGTACGAGCGTCATACAGGGTGGCATGGCCAACTTCTCTGAAAATTTTCAGGGAGTCAGTTTTAACTTGGAGAGAGATGAGAATTTACTGACCCACCAAATAATAAGCAGGTGCGTGCTTCTTCACGTAATATGGAACTGTTACTGTAGTGACCGTAATTTCACAAAAAATGCCTCTGCCTTTATTCTTTGTGATTTTGTGACATGGGCATTGAAAAGTCGGGAAGTTTAGTGGTTAATTATGGAGTAACTTTGAAATGGAACTATAATAAACGATGCTTTTTGATTTTTCATAGAATATTTCATTATTTGAACTACTACACATTTAATCTATTTCCATATGCCTTCGACTTCGATTGCTAATCATTTTGATGGAATGTGATTCCTGATGACTGATCCAACTCCGACTACGTTCATGCCATTCTGTTCGCTTCGTCATATCTTGTGTTTTTGCGGGAACCCCTAAATTTTCACCACATATATACATAAATAAATATACAGGGTGTCCTGTAATTGACTGACCCTTTTTGAATGTAAATAACATATAAACGGTTTGAGATAAAAATGTGCGGTTTGCTGCATTGTTATCAGAAAATCAATAAATTTTTAGACATAGAATTTCTTAAAATAGTTCGAATTTCGGCCAAAAAAGGGCGCTGACGGCGGCAACAGGCTGTTGAAATTCGGACATCACTCTAGTTTTCATAAGCTTGAACTTTTCGGCTGATTTCGCAAAGTCGAATCTCTGTCGACATGTTAAATCGACGCTCCACTCATCTGCAGAAGTAGAATTTGTTTTAGCCGAAATAGAGTTTTAAAATAATATTTGATTGAATAATGTCTATTATCCTTACTAATATTATAAATCGGAAAGTGAGTTTGTTTGTTCCGCTTTTACGCCGTAACTACTGAACCGATTACTTTGAAATTTTGCAGACGTAAAGTTAGAAGTCCGGATTAAATAATAGAGTACTTTTTATCCCGGAAAAAATTGATATTCACGAGGGAAAACAAAAATATAGTTTGCTTGATGGATGGATTGGAGATAGAGCTGTGTGCCGTTTAAAACAAGATAAAATATTGCAAACGAATATAAACATGTAAATTTAGAAGCTAAATAATACGATAATGAATCCCCGAAAATGAGGAATTCCCGAGGGATGACGTACAATTTGTTTTATCGTCTAAACTGTTTTTTTACATCTACTTATATATTGCAAACGAATATGAACATGTAAATTTAGAAGCTAAATGATACGATAATGAATCCTCGAAAATGAGGAATTCCCGAGGGATGACGTACTATTTGTTTTATTGTCTAAAATGTTTTTTTACATCTACTTATCCCGAAATAACTATAAGTCAACGAATTACTAATTGGTATAAGTATTAGTTACGTTATTTAGTTCTTGAGGTATGCGATAGATGGCGCTGGGTGTTTTTAAAACGTGGTAACGATGTGCAGTAGCTGTGTAATAGTTAGGTTAGGTTAGTTTAGTGCTTTTTTTCTAGTTAGATATCTAAAGTAGTTATTGTTTTTTCGATAGGTAATTACGTCGCTTTGTTCGTCGTTTGGATTGCTATAGTTTAGTTTGGGATTTTAGTTTAGTTTAGGTTTATAGTTTATTCATATTTTCACAATGCCTCGCAAACGTAAATCTAATTTTTCGAGCACCTCATCTAAAGTTCGGGCAATTTTCATTGCCCGATCTCAAGAATCGTCTCTCCATGCTGAATTAAGAAGGCGCGAACAAGCAGAGCGTCAGGCTGCTTCAAGAGCTGCTGAGCTACCATCTCAGCGCCAGCAAAGACTTGAGGAGCAAGCCGCTCGCCAAGCTTCTTTGAGGGCTTCTGAGTATGATATTCGTACTCAAGTCCGTTTATCTCAACAGGCTCAACGTCCGCATGGTCAGCTCTATGTAGCGTGTTCCCTGGTTTCCAGTGCCAAAATCTGCATGTTTTTGCTCCACAAGGGAAAACATATAATATAGTGTACAATTCAGGTTTGGTTTAACAACTAATCGTATCCAGCGTTACATCGCGCTTCTTACATTTTTTCGTGGAAATGAGGAGTTTTCTTACAGTTGTGCTTTATAACATAATATAACCGAATTCCACGCGGGCAAAGCCGCGGGTGGAAAGCTAGTACTTAATAAAACCCAACAAAATATTCATTGACTTTTCACACATTTACCATAAGTAAATTGTATTCAATTTTTTTTTTTTTTTTTTTTTTTTTTTTTTTTTTTGTAACCGGTTAACCGATTTTTTTTACATACATTAAGTTGAAAACATGGGGTAAACACCGCTTCTTTAAATAAAAAAAAATTCTTAATATTTAATATAAACATTTCTTCCATTAAATAGTATGAAACTGTATTTAAAAAATTAGTGATGTTAAAAAGCTTTAAGTTATGGATCAAGCGATTTCTTCTTGCCTACGTCGTGCAGTGAAATCAGTTAAGTGGTTAAAACAGTGGTACGGAAATAATGTTGGGGCAAGTTCCCTGTCTAAAATAGCGGTGCAGGGACTTATAAATTGGCACATAAAAATATAATAAATCTTAGAATGCAGGAATCCGTTTATAACAAATCCTGTTTTAAACGCAAAAAATTATTGATTTTGACGGAGAAAGTAACATATAAAAACAACTGCTAGGACGGAAACCTGCCTGAAACAAAATATTGTTCATTTTTTCCGAAAACCGAATTCATCCCTACATTAAATTCATATTTTGACATTTAACACATCTGAATATTTTATTACAAAAGCTACAAAAGATTTTAAGATGACTTTTACACACACGTCTCCCTTCCCCCCTTCCAACTGAAAACATATCTAGGCTAATATGGAAGGATGTTTAAAAAGAAAAAAAAAGCATTGTACCTCTTTTATATCCTGCGAGTTACCCCTTTACAAAATTTCATTAGAAAGAGCATTATAGATCCTGAAACACATTTTTCGTCCACCCTCCCCCCTTTTCCTTAACTATTCTTCATGAGCAAAAGAAGTTAAATAATTCTAAAAATTCCTCCTGCAACTGATTAGAAATAAAGAACATTATTTTAAAAAAAAATGATTCTAAAAACTTTTTTAAAATTATATATGAAAAACACTAATGTCTCAGTAATTTAGTAATATTTATATTTATAAAATTGAACTAAAATACGTAGACCTATCATCATTCTATGATGATTCAGGATCTATTATGGTTTCTGTGATGAAATTTTGAAAAGGGATGACTCGCAGGATATAAAAATTGGTAGGTCGCTTTTTTTCTCTTTTTAAGCATCCTTCTATTTTTGCGTTACGTTTGCAATCAGGGGAAGAAGAGGAAAGGGTTTTGTGTAAAAACCCTCTTAAAATCTGTCGTGGCTTTCGTAATAAAATTTTCAGATATGTTAAATGACAAAATGTGAATATAACGTAGGGATGAATTTCGTTTGCGGAAAAATGAAATATAATTCAATTTAGACAGATTTTCGTCTTAGCAGGTAGTTTTGTAAGTTACTTTCACTGTTTTGATCAATACTTTTTTGTGTTTAAGTCAGTATTTTTTTATAGACGAACCTTTATTCTAAGGTTTAGTATATTTTTATGTGCCAATTTATATTAATATATAGGCTAATTTTTACCCGACTACCTAAAAGGAGGGTTATGTTTTTAGTAGTTGCATTTAATGGGATGATGTGTAGTAACAATTTGCCGTGTCAGCAGTGGCACGGGAGTGAGCGACTTGCTCTATACCGAAGCAAAGCGAGGGCGAGGTGCTAGTATACACTATATTGCCATTGATTATGGGACACTTGCGATTTTAGACATTTTACAAAATATCTAAAAAAATACATGAGGAATCATCTCGAAACTCTTAGTGTATAAATATAATAGTATACGTCATACATCTCCGTGAAGAGTTTTTACCGAAACTCCATAGGGGACCGTCAACAAATTAAAAAAGAATGAATATCTTTTGAATAACCCTGTCAAAACTAATGTAGCAAAAGCGCTCCAACTCTAGATTATGATTGAATGCCTTATTGTAATACACTGTGTTCATTTTTATGCAAATAGCATGCATACTCGCAGAGTAATTAAGGTTTTTATAAAAATGGTCCCAAATTTTTCCAAGTTTTTTCCTTATAATTTTCAGAGTTCTTAATATAAAATAATATTTTTTTCAGAAAATATGACAAACAACATTGCACACAGTACCCTGTAATCAGAATTAAAAAATAATGAAAATTGTATACAAAATGAGTTGGTTTACTAAATAATTTTTTACTGCGCATGCGTCAACGATATCAAAATTTCATTTGCATATTATGTTAGCTAAATGTGTAGAGCAACTTTTGTGAAAGTCACAAAATCATAACTTGAAAATTCTGAAAATAATCGTCAATTGAATTAGTTGAAAATCCGTTATTCTCAAAATGAAGCAAAAACAAGAGGGGTTGTATCCATATATTCATTGATTAGTGTCAATATAGAATACACAATACGGGATGTTACGACTACTTTTGGATAAAATCCCTCATTTTTTTGCTTCATTTTGGAAACAACGTATTTTGTCCTTTTTCTATAGACGATTACTTTCAGAATTTTCAAGCTATAATTTTGAGACTTTTACAAAAGTTGCTCTATACATTTAGCTAACATAATATGCAAATGAAATTTTGATATCTTTGACGCATGCGCAGTAAAAAATTATTTAGTAAACCTACTCATTTTTCATACATTTTCTGTTATTTTTTAATTCTGATTACAGGGTACTGTGTGCAATGTTGTTTGTCATATTTTCTGAAAAAAATATTATTTTATATTAAGAACTCTGAAAATTATAAGGAAAAAACTTAGAAAAATTTGGGGCCATTTTTATAAAAACCTTAATTACTCTGCGAGTATGCATGCTATTTGCATAAACATGAACACAGTGTATTACAATAAGGTATTCAATCATAATCTAGAGTTTGAGCGCTTTTGCTACATTAGTTTTGACAGGGTTATTCAAAAGATATTCATCCTTTTTTAATTTGTTGACGGTCCCCTGTGGAGTTTCGGTAAAAAATCTTCACGTAGATGTATGACATATACTATTATATTTATACACTAAGAGTTTCGAGATGATTCCTCATGTATTTTTCTAGATATTTAGTAAAATGTCTAAAATCGCAAGTGTCCCATAATCAATGGCAATATAGTGTATATATATATATATATATATATATATTGTTGCCTTAAAAGTGGTTCTAAAATAAGATAGTAAGTATCAAATTATTAATCTGCAATACGCGTTGCAAAATATATTTCATTGTACGAATTTGATATTATCAAACAGGCAATTGTCTTCTGTGATGATTATTTAAAGGGAGCATAGGCAGTATTTAAATAGTTTCACACGGATTCAAAGAAAAAGAAATTAAACATCAAAAGATTAGGGCACAGATTTCAGAAGCAACAACCTCAGTCTATGAGTACATAACCTCTCAGGCGGTGTGGCGTGACAATTTTTACATAAAGAATATGTCTTTGAAACTTAGACTTTTTCTCTAGATTAAAAACGAAAAATGCAATGATTTTTACCAAAGAAAGGGAAAAACAACATGAAATTAAAAGATTAATAAGATCAAATCTAAGTTTCTAGAGGAATATTTTCACCAAAGCGAAATTTCTCCGAAAATTGTTTTCTTCAAAAAACTTTAAATTTGATGCCATAGAAAGTGTATAGTAATATCTTAGTTTTGTTTTGAGAAATTAAGTATCAAAAACTCTTAATTTAATAATTTAATCTTCTTAATTTGTTTTAATTTATGGCTCGTTAAAACTGTTTTCATAAACGTATCCAATTTCCTTTATTACTTTATGTATCCTAATTTTTAAAACTGGCAATTTTCATTAACTTCATGTTTTTAAATGAAAAACATTTCAACTTTTATATTAAAAATATTTTGTATGTTAATTTTCTATTAAAAGCATGCTGTACTTTTCTGTGCTTTCTTTTTTTTTCCATTTTTGTAATAATACTGAACTCACAATCTACTGTAGTATTTTTATAATATCACAATTCATTAATATATTAATTCATAAATATAAAAGTACTAGTTTTTATACATTTTTACATTTTAAGTTAGTTCTAATTTCCAATAATTTATAAGGATAAAAACAAATTATAAAATATCCATGCTATATTATTAGATTGCAAAAGGGAAGAAGGCAAAAATATAAGAGAGAAAAGCAATTTAATTTTTTATAAGTGTTAAAATATTCATGAGTGGTTATCAGAATAGCAACAGGAAAGAAATCCCTAAAGCACATTACAAAAAATAATGAAATATAGATATGTAAAATTCACTGATGTGCAGTAGAAATATAAAAAAAATAGTTCTATTTGCATGTTTTTTCTGTACAGTAGTTAACAGAATTTTAATTTATAAGAACTTTTAATTAGAGAACAAAAATCGATTAACTTTTGTGACCTTTAAATATATTTTTTTTTTTAATATTTGGAGATAGAAGAAAAAAAATCTATAATAGGTTAATTTTCTTTTACGCTTTTGCATCGACTAACAATATATTTTTTTTTGTAACAGTACTTATTTGTAGGAATGATTTCGTTATAGTAATGTAATATTATAAAAGTTCTTAGTAACCGTATAGAAGATTAACCTAGACTTTATTTTATTTTATTTTATTTTATTTTATTTTATTTTATTTTATTACAATTGTTGCTGAAATACTTCATTTGTTCATGTCTGGTGATAAGTAATTTAAATTTACTGAATATGATGCTTCATATATGTTCAAATTTATGTATTTAGCAAGCTATGTCTAGATAATAGATTAAAAAGAATACATTAGATAAAAGGGTTTTTCTTTTTTTTTTTTTTTTTTTTTTTTTTTGTAATAAAAATAAACATACAATCCACAATTATATTATTACAAAAGCAGAATTTATTAATATAATAACCTATAAATATAAAAGTACTATTTATATATTTTAATATTTTAAGTTATTTTGAATATTCGATAATTTATATAGAAAAAACAAATTAACGAATATCCATGTTATGTTATTTGATTGCGAAAGGGCAGAAGGCAGAAATATAAGGAAAGAAGCAATTTAATTTTTTTTTCTGTTCATCTATATATATATTTTTTTTAACTGTTAAAATATTCGTGTAAAGTTATCTGAATAGCGAAAGCAAAGAAATTCCCAAAGCACATTACAAAAAATAATGAAATTCTAATATGTAAAATTCACTCACGTGCAGCATAAATACAAAAAATATAGTTCTATTTGCAATTTGTTTCTTTCCAATATTTAACTGAGAAGCAGAATTTTAATATATAAAAAATGTTAATTAGGGAATAAAAATCCATTAACGTTTTTTTTTATTTTTATTCATAGCTTTTTTTTCTGTCTTTAATTGTTAGAGATTGAACAATAATATTTTCCTTTGATTTTTTTTTCTTTGGAGTTTAGTTTTTATTTATTTATTTATTACGTTTTGCATTGACTAATATATTTTCTTTTTACTACTTTTTTTACGGTAACTTTTTTCATGAATAATTTCGTTATACGAATGTAATATTTTGAAATTTCTTATTCCTCGAATAGATAGTTTACTCAAATTTATTTTTTTATTTATTTTTTCATTTTTAAAAGAATTATTTCACTAGGTCATTTCAGAAGGTAAGTCATTAAATTTGCTAAATATTTTGTATTCTTTATGATAAAATTTATATATTTAGCAGCTATTGTTTGATAATAGATTGAAAAGGCTGCCTGAAATGAAAAAATGTTATTCGTTTATAAAAGAATGTCGAGACACTATTTTATGATGCTCTTACCCGAAGGAAAACATGCGATGCATACCTTTCAATTTCCCACCGGTTTTACTGTTTCATATTTCAGAATTTATTTTCTTTTCAATGAAAATAAACATACGTATTGCAGTTGCTTGAATTACAGCGAGAATAATATTTTTATAAAAGCACAATTTATTAATATAATAACATATTTTTTGCATATTTATATTTTAAGTTATGTATAATTTTCGATAATTTATAAAGAAAAAAATAAAAAAATATGCATGCTACATTATAGATTGTCAAAAATCAGAAGGAAAAACTATTTAAAAAAAAAAAAAAAAAAAAAAAAAAAAAAAAAAAAAAACAGAATTTTTTTTTTTTTCATGTGAAAAATAGATTGAAAAAAAAAACTCTATTTTTCAAACTCAATACAATATATTTTTTTAAGTGCTAAAATATTCATGAGGGGTTATCGGAATAGTGAAAGGAAAGAAATTTCTAAATCACGTTACAACAAGTTGAAAATTGCTCGTGAAGCGTAGCAAATGAGGTGCGTTCGTACAATAACGAAGTTCTAAAAATATCACTCTCATATATCAATCTCATAAAATTGTAATTAATTACAATTAAAATGCGCATCAAAAAATGTTCTCCTTATACCATTATGCAATGGAATAATTTTGTGTTGATTTGTAAATCGATAACAAATATCTTTGCATCACAGATTATGCAAAATGCATATTATAATCTGTACTTTATAGATGCATATCAATTTTATTACGTTCGAATGAGTATAACACCATTAAAATGCATTTGAAACATTTTTCCTTATTAACCGTAATGTATCGGAACAATGTTCTCCCTATACCATTATGCAATGGTATACTTTTGTGTTGCCTTGTAAATCAATAACAAATATCTTTGCACCACAGATTATGCAAAATGTATATTATAATATGTACTTTATCGATGCATATCAATTTTATTACGTTCGAAAGAGTGTAACACCATTAAAATGCATTTTAAACATTTTTCTCCATTAACCGTAATGTAACGGAACACTTTTGATTGTCCCTGTAGTTGAACTATGTATCCGATTTTAATAAAATTTGAAATAACTCGACAAGATTATGTAATAATTATGTATTTAAAATTTCAAAGGATTAAAATGAATTAGAAAATTTTTCCCTATGGACCGTAATGTAACGGAATCCTTCTGATTGTTCCTGTAATTGATATATGCATCCGATTTTCATAAAATTTGAAATGACCATTGGTCACTGCATAGAAAAGTTGATTGTGTATTTTTTATTTGAACTTACAAAATCACCGAGGTTATTAATTCTATGCAGTTTCAGCACCAATAATTAGATTCTAATAGAGAAAAATTTGTTTGAAATGTTTTTCTCTCCAAATGGGGCATTAAAAGCTGGGATGTGCAAGTGCATGCCATATAAATAACAACAAAAGTGGCAAGTCCTTAAATTTTTTTAGACTCCTTGGATTTTTTCTGTACTTCTTGGATATTTTCTTCCCAACTCCGTATGAATCCTGGGAAAGAAATTCCCTTAGCACATTACAAAAAATAAAGAAATACAGATATATAAAACTCACTCACGTGCAGCAAAAGTATAAAAAAATAATTCTATTTGCAATTTTCTTCTTTTTAATATTTAACTGAGAAGCAGAATTTTAATGCATAAAAACTTTTAATTAGGGAATAAAAATCGATTAACTTTTGTGACTTTTAAATACAGTTTTTTTCTTCTCTTTTAATTTTTGAAGATTGTGCGTAAAAAAACTCCGAATTTTTTCATGACGTTTAATTTTCTTTTTACGTTTTTGCTTCGACTAATAATGATTTTTTTTTTTTAGTAACAGTACCTTTTTGTACGAATATTTTGGAATAGAAATGTAATATTTTAAAATATTTTTAATCTTGTATAAAAAAAGTTAACCTAGATATTATTTTATTTTTTAGAATTGTTGCAGCAACATTTCATTGCGTCATTTCAAAAGATAAGTTATTTGAATTTCCTAAAAAATACTTCATGTATGATCAAATTTTTATATTTAGCCAGCTATTTATTAATAATAGATTAAATAGAACACAAGAAATAAAATAATAAGTTCGTCATAAAATAATGTCGTGCCTTTTTTCATGATGTTGTTACCCCTAAAAATATATATACAAAGAAACCTTTGTGTTTCAAATTTCAGGAGATATTTTTTTTTTCAATGTGCCAAAATTCTACTTCAAGAAACAAGACAAATAGGCCGATGCCAAAAATTATTACAAAATTAGTGCTTGTCTATAACATTCTGAGGAGTTTCATACAAATGCGTTGAAATTTAAAAAATAAAATAAAATAATATATTTATTACACTAGGAGATATACGTTTTTTATAGTAGAATATTAAGTTTTTATCCCTTACTATCTATAATTTTCTGTTTTCACAAATTCATAAAAAAAATATTAATAAATATTTCACAATTTTTTTTTATTTCCTGTTGTTGCGTATGTATTTGTCTACGTATACAGGATGTATCAAAGCTGACTATCAGAAAAGTAAAAGCAGATATAACGCATCTAAAACACATTTCGCATAGGAATGTAGATGCGGAATTAAACAGTGTAGGCGTTAGAGTATCCCTTGAATTAAGTGGATAAAAACATTTTATTGTCTTGAACCTTCATTCTCCCCACAGATTTTGAGCAAGATGCGTCGTTACATCAATGCTAAGCTTTGAAACATGCATTTCATGTAAGGGTCTCTCTGCAAGGAAATAAAGCGGCTTCTCAAAGGTTGTACATGGACATGGAACGATTCATTCACAGGGATCTGCCGGATCGTTGAACATTTGCGTGTCTTCATCGCAAATTATGCATCGGATCGTTCGTAAGTGGATTATTTTGTGCATCGAGGCACGATACAGACACAGAACAATAGGGGCTGCGCAAATATAAAGTTATCGACATTTTGGTAATTTTGGACATTGTGGACCCCCTCCCTTCTTTTGTTATCATTCCTCGAACCCTACTCTCCAGTTCTGATATCGTTATCAAAGTGTAACTTTATTTTATATTTAAAATTTAGTTCTTTTGTTTGGAGCAATATGTAACACTGGTTAAGTTTATTTTTCACATATTATTATAAATATTTAAAAGAAATAATTACTATTTAAAAGCATTTTATAAGACATTTTGGGTACATAATGCATATAACAGTTATAAAGTCTTGCTTTACTTGTTTCGAATTGAGGAGGGGGTAGGCAGGTAGAAATTTTTATCAACAAAATAAGTGGACGAAAAAGACATTGTGAATATGAAAAGACATTCTTTGACTTTTATTTAAAGTAAACGCAAGTTTCATTTCAAATATACTTCACATATATTTTTTCAAACCGTGATTATATCTGTATGCACATTTAAAGATGAATAGAAATATCCAGGTTTGGAGCATTATATATTTTAGAATTAGATTTTATACTTTAGTGATTTTAATAACAACTTTGTGTTTTCTTAAAAGTAGTTAGCAGGCTAAACTAGTTGGATGTACCAATCCCAAAACTTTCTTCTATCTCATACGTACATTAATCGGAGTAAAAATGAATTTCCGTCTCTACACGAGCCGATGACCAATAGAATGATAGGCAGATTTTTTTTTTAATTCAGGGAGGATCTATTTGTCTTACGAAAAAATAATTATATACAAAAATTTTAGTTCAGTTCTAGGACTAACTTCATACACTTTTAGGTGGTGCAATATTGAAAATGGCATAAAAATGGCTATTGCAGCAACCCCTTCCGGCGGATTTTTTTCAATTTCAGGGACGACCAACTGGCCATAGCCATACACTTACACAAAAAATTTAATTCAATTCGTTGTATAAATTCATATATTTTTCGTCGGTAAAATATTAAAAATGGCACAAAAATCGCGATTGCAGTGCCCCCTTCCGGCGAATTTTTTTCAAATTCAGGGAGGACCAATTAGCCATAGTCATACACTTACACAAAAATTTGGTTCAATTTGATGCATAAGTTCATATACTTTTGGCCGGTACCATAAAATGGGGTGAATCGGAACAATTTTCAATTTTAACGTTAAAAAAAAGCAACAAAGGATTTTTTAATTTTTTAATTTTTCTACGAGAAACTTCGGTATTGTTTTGTTCTCTACTTTTTAAGCAAAATCTAAACATTTTTACTGTTTATATATATATTATTTATTTTTTTAATGGTGTTCCGATTCACCCCGCAGATAGGAGTGAATCGGAACTAATGTTATAATCTTTATTTATTCCGATTCAAACTTTAATAAGGTTAATAAAAACAGGTAATAATGATAAGGGACAAATAGGAATTCGCAGTTATTGTGAAACCAAGCCTTTATTTTATATACAAGTAAAGATATGCCTTTTTTAATATTAGAAAACAACTTTGAAATCAAGAAAAATTAAAATTTATTTTAAGAAATTATATTAAAATTGCAAAAGTAGAATTTAATAGAAATTCAGCCTTGTTTTGTGTTATCCTTTACTAGTAGTCATTGGATAAGTGAATATATTGAGTAGCCCCAATCGCTGCGTGTATTAATACGATCTACTAATACGTCCTCATCCCCATCCCTTAGTACTGTTTGCATCCCTCTCTTTTTTAGTTGGTTTTTCATTTTGAGATGTTTGTGTAATGTTGTAGATGTCTGAAAATAACTCTGTGCAGTTTTTCTAATTAATTTGCTATTGTTAAATTATTTTACTGTGTGTTCCATATCTATTGGATTAGGCGTTGACTTTTTGTTTAACCAAGTAATTTCTTGCCAACTTTAAACTATTCAAGTAATTAGAACAAACAAAATATCGTTACAATACATATTCATACATATATTTTTATATATTACACGAAACTATTACTGTATAGCAAAATAAACATTAGAGAAAACGTGTTCCGATTCACCCTGTAAATCTTAAGCCTCTGCTGTTACAAGCCATTTTTCATTTTTTTCATTATGTAGTTTAGAAATAAATAGAATTTAATACAGCATATCGTTTACAAGTCTATCATTAATTAAAAATCCCTGTCTTAGGTTTAGAATACGAAAAATACTGTAGTTACATACAAAGATTTGAAGACGTTGAAAAAATGAGGTTTTTGAGGATCTTTTTGAAGTTTTTTTATATACCGCAGCAGTGATGCGAACATTTCAAAACTGAATTTCCCAACTCCTAATGTTATTACCTTCTTATAAAAAAATTGGCAACTAAAAATGTCATCACATATATTTATAATGAATTTAATTGTGTGACAGGGAAGTTTCGTTCCTATTCACCCCATTTTACGGTACAATATTGAAAATGGTACAAAAATCGCGATTGCAACGCCCCCTTTCACCGGATTTTTTTCAAATTCAAGGAGGACCAATTAGCCATAATCATACACTTGCACAAAAAATTTGGTTAAATTCCATGCATAACTTCATATACTTTTGGCCGGTACAATATTGGAAATGCACAAAAATGGCAATTGCAGCGGCGGAATATTTCAAAACTGAAGGACAACCTGCTTGCCACAGACAGAAGCATTCACAAAAAAATTGGTTAATTTCTATGCATAACTTCATACATTTTTTGATGATATAATGGCGACATACACACAGACACACACACACAGACACACAGACACACGGGCAGACAGACATTTTGTAAATACAGGTTTTTTGGAATCTTTAACCCCTAAAGCGTGCAAATCCATCGAAAAACGGAAGTTGAAAAAAAAAATCGATTACAATACTTTCTTCTATTGAAGATAGAAGAAAGTAAAAAAGATAATGCGCTATTTTGAGCCAAAGACCATGTTACAAATACAAAGAGACATTTTTAATTGGATGAAAAATGACATCGATATCAAAAGGCAACCCTCCCCCCTCCCTCTAGAGATATCTTACGATATTATGCGTTAGAATCCCCCGGTCCCTTCGAAAATGATAATGTTATACATACACAGCCAAATATCACAGAATGCCCGCAATGGAAGAAGCAGGCGATGCATAGAAGAAGATACTGCTTTGACAAACTTGAAAGCAACTGGACTTGTGTTTAAGTGAGTCATTTACATGTGAAGACCTATGTATGAAATACATGTTGGTAAGCTCCACATTTGTGTAACGATATATACTGCTCGAAATCCTAGTGTAAGATAACGATTCAAGTCAGCGAAGCGCCTTTACCTAACTGAAAAAAGTCCTCTACTGCCGCAATACTCATTTTTGTACCGGTATTCCTAAGTGAAGTCTGCTTATTGTGGTTGCTTCTACCTGTTTTTACATTTCAAGACATGTAGTTTGGAAACACGTTGTATAAACTCCTTATGCACATGGCAGCGAAAAAGCGATTATTTTCTTTTGTTGATAACAACGAGTGGTTTGTCTAAATAGTCAAAAATGTTATTTTATTTGTTTGTTTGCCAGTAAGCGTTTTTAACTTTTGAATGTGTACATGAGAAACTATGCTTCGATACCGAAATAAAATGTTTCTTTTTATATTTTTTTAGTTATAAAAATAATATGTTCGTTAAAAAATTTGTAAAATATTTATTTTAATTTATTTTAGTCCAATACAAAAAAAAAAAAAAAAAAAAAAAAAAAAAAAAAAAGACTTTTTTTCAATAAAAAAGATTTCTTTTGTTCATTTTTACAATGATAATGTTAAAGGGAATTTTTTTTAAAGAGGAAGCAAACTATTTTTTAATTCGCTGATTTTTTTAATGTTACCAAGCTTCTGTCATATGGTAAAGGAAAAATTGTAATTTGATTGTTGCATAATGTCATTGTATAATTTTTCCCTTTCTAAAATTATTCTAACTTAAAATAAAAATCAATTTTCTTCCTTAATATTTCAAATAAAATTGAAAAATTCTTTTAAAAGTGTGTATTTTGAACCTTTTAACAAAGATAAAAATGTCTTTAAATGAAGACATGAAAATTCTTACAGGGAATTAGATATAATATAAGAGAAATGTCAGTAAAATGATGACTGAGAAACTAGAACGAAATATTAAACTTTGAAATCTTGTAAATACGGAGAATCTAACTTCTTTTCTGTGTTTTTGCAGAAATTTTTAACAGCGTGTCAACAATTTTACAGAGTGTTTTTTTTTTCGAAAATTAGCTTCAAAAAATAACTTTTCCAATAAATTTTATTCGATATTTATCCCATCTTTACAGCTGTATATTCTTTCATGCGGTGAAAAATTTAGCGTATTAAATTTTCGGCGTGCTTAAGCTGCCAATTATAGCTCCATATGTGATCTTTTACTAGAAATGAAATTGCAGAAAGAATCTATTTAAAAAGTCAACTTTAACAAAGCTGCTTGAAGAAAAATCTTCAACTGTAGATAATAAATGTTATAACATTAAAGAATGTTTCAAGTAATTTGGAAATTTTGAGATGTGATAAAACTTACCCGAGGCTGTAAAAATTCTCGCATCATTAAATAATATTTCGATTGATTTCGAAACATTTTTACAACTTCTTAAGTTTGCCTGCAGCCGTAAAATTAGATAATTCTGTTATAAGGAAAGGAGATAACATCTTACATTCGAAGAAGTCTTTCACTTAATTAAAATGTTCCTTTATATTTTGTGTAATGTTTACAAACCTTTAAATAGTTCTTTTTCCGTAAAAGAGTTTTTTTCACAAGAATTTAATTTGTATTGCATATTTGAATCATGTTTACATTTTTCTAAAGTATAAATCTATACATCCGAAGTAGGCATTATTTTTACGTTTTTTCAGTTATTAGAAGACAATATTAAACAAAATCATGGACTGTAAAGAAAACAAAATCTGTAATTCCAGAAATATCGAGTTACGGAAATCTATATACTTTCTAAAGTTTTACCTGTACACTGTACAAAAAAGATGCAAATCATCAAATCTTTTTTTGTAGATTTACAAAAAAACCTACTTATGTTATTGTAGATTTATTAAAATGTTATCTGTAACCCAGTATATACATTGATTTACAATACAAGTGTGTATCTGTTACATGATTTTTTTGTTGTTGCTATTACATAAAAGTTCTAGCAATCCTTGATTTTAAAAAAATTAGTAACTTTACAGAATTTTTTATTGTGTTTTAAATAAAATAAAGTGCAATAATATAGTATATCTATCTATCATTCTGTTGTGTAATATTAGAAAAAATATATAATTTTTTTTCAGATTTAGCCAATTTGTTTGACGTAGATGTTTTACTTTTAGGCTACGTTGTTAATGCAATAAAATACGAATTCGCAATTAACAGTAATCCTTACCTCCTTTGAAAACAAACATATAACATTTTTATACATAACTTAGTATTTTTTTTCTACAATGACATTTAAAAAAATACTTACTTAATAAATCACAATAATTATTTAATGCATTATGTATTTTAAATAATAAATTTTTAAAAAACTTTACTGAAAAAACTGAAACTTTATTTATATATAATTTTTTTGAATAAAAATAAACAATAGTATTAAAACATATGTGTGTTTTAGATTTCGCTTAAAAGTATGCCCACGTGCTTCTATACTTGGATTATCTAAAGAGCGTAAGAAACTATATCAATATTGTAAAAAGTGTACATATTTTTCATTTTTTTATATTTCAGAAAGTGGTTTTAAAAATAACTAAGAATTAAAGACAATGTACGAGTAATTCACATAAAACCATTAAGTCATCGACAGAAAAAAAATCTACTAAAAATTACGGAAGCCTATATGTTGAAGCGTTAAAATATAGATTTCTGTGAAACGTTTTATAAATTCACATTTTTTTTTTAAATCATCTTTAAAAAATATTTTTTTAATTTATTTGATACGTGTTTAAGCCTTTTTCTTCCAACTGCATACTTTCATCCTTAGAATTTTAGGGTATTTAAGTTTTCACATATAGCACTAAATTCGATCTTTTTCTTGAAACGAATATGCAGAAAGAATCTATCTAAAAAGTCAAATTTAAGAAACTGTTTGAAGAAAAGTCTCCAACTGTAGATAATAAAAACTTATAGCATTAAATAATATTTCAGTAATTACGAAATTTTGAGATGTGATAAGAAACTACCCGAGGCAGTAAAAAATTTCGCTTCATTAAATAATATTTCGATTGATTTCGAAACATTTTTACAACTTCAGAAGTATGCCTGAAGGTGTAAATTTAGATAACTCTGTTAAAAGGAAGATCTTACATTCGAAGAAATTTTTCATTTAATTCAAACGTTCCCTTATATTTTGTGCAAGATTTACAAACCTTTAAATAGTTAATTTTCTTAAAACAGTTTTTTCATAAGAATTTAATTTGTATTTCATATTTGAAACATGTGAACATTTTTCTAAAATACACATCTATACATCTGAAGTAGACATTGTTTTTCGATTTCTCTGTCATTAAACGACAAAAAAATAAATAATAAAAAATAAATAAAACACTGAAAATAAAATAAAATCGGTAATTCTGGAAATGTAAAGTTACAGAAATCTGTATCTTACTGAAATTTTATCTGTAAACTGTACAAAAAAGATGTAAATGAACAAATCTGCTTTTTGTAAACTACACTAATTTATAGTTTCAGAAAAGAAACAACTTATGTAACTGTAGTTTTACTAAAATTTTATTTGTAACTCGGGTTGTAGTTACATGAACATTTCTAGGTATCTCATTTTCCTTTAAAAATTCTTAGTAACCTCACAAATTGATTGAATTTGATTTACAATGTTAATGTGCACTTGTTACATGATTTTTTTTTTTTGTTGCTGTTACATAAAAAGTTCTATAAATACAAGGTTTTTTGAAAACATTTAATAACTTTACATTTTTTTTACAATGATTTAAATAAAATAAAGAGAAAAGAAATAGAATATCCATGTACCTATTTGTTACATAGTATTAGAAAAAAGTATAATTGTTACGTATTTAGCCGTAGGTTTCACATAAATGTCTTACTTATAGGACATTTATAGTAGTTAATTCAAAGAAATGAGAAAACGCAATTGATAGTAATTTGTAATCTCCAATAAAAAAGAATCGATAATTTTTTATTCATAACTTTTTTTTTCTACAATCACTTAAAAAAATATTCACTCAATAAATCACGCTAATTATTTGATGCATTATATGTGTTTTTATAAGTCTATTATAAAAACGGATATACATATATATATATGTGTATGTTCATTTTTTTCTGCAGTGACCTTTAAAAAATATACATTCAATAAATCACACTAATTATTTAATGCATGGGTCGGCAAATATTTTTAATTGGAGTCTGAATACTTTTGAATAATTTTAGCGAGGCCCAGGGAAAAAAAGCACATAACAAATATAATGACTTACTAATTTTAATTTGTAGTTTTTCCATACACATGCATATGCATATAACAAAAAATAGAAAAATCAGTTAATTTGTTCAAAAAATCCGTTTGAAGCAATTATAGCTGGTTTTGGACAGTTTTCAATTGTTACTTTCTTCAATTTTTACAAAAAGAAAGTATTGGATTCGTAAAAATTTTCGATTGCCAGTTTTAGACGGATTTATACGTTTCGTTTTTAAGGGTCAGAGATACCAAAACATGTTTTTACAAAATGTCTGTCTATATGTGACACAAATTTTGCCGCTCTCTATCTCAAGAAATAATGGAACAAATTAAATAAAAAATATATTTTGTTTGTTCCTGCTAACAGAATTATAAATTGCTGCTGATTAGTTTTTGAGAAAAATTGTTCAACAGGTGGTGCTGCTATGTAGAAATTTTCACGATTTTCACAATAGCTCTGTCTAAAGAACAATGTATGTATTTTTATTAAACTTCAGATTCCATTAATCCATGGCATTAATTGAGATTATCTTTGTTTCGGTGTAAATCGCTTAACAGGTGGTGCTGCTGTGCAACATTTATCAGGATTTCTGGGATAGCTCTATCTCAAAAATTAATGCACGAATTTTCATCAAAATTCAGTTCCAGTTACTGCATGGCAGGAGTTAACATTTTCTATAGTTGTATGTAAATCATACAACAGATGATACAGCTATGCAGCATGTATTACGGTTTCCGCAATAGTTCTATCTCAAAAACTAATTTTCATCTAACTTTAGACTCAGTTAGTCCAGAAAATGAAATGATATCTTCTTCATTTTGGTGTAAATAGCTTAATAGCTGGCTTTACTGTGGAACAATTTTCACGATTGCCGCAATAGCTCAGTCTGGAGAACTAATGCACGGATTTATATCAGACCTTAGATACAGTTGTCTTTGACATGAATTTATGTTTTCTACTTTTTGGGGAATATCAGTAAGCAGATGGCGCTGATATACTGCATTTTTTTCAATTTCCACAATAACTCTATCTTTAGAACTAATGCACAGATTTTCAGTAAACTTCAGATTCAGTTATCCCGTAATATGACTTAGTATTGTTTATATTTTGGTGCAAATTGCCTTACAGAATTAAACATGGGAATTGTAATGACATGAAATTCCGTGTATTAATTCTTGAGGTATGAATGAGGTATAAATGTCACTAAAATAATGTAATCATGAAAAATGCAGCATAGCAGCGCCACTTATTGGGTGATTTAGACCAAAACCTGATTTGCATAATAATTTATGTCCACACCTTACTGAATCTGAAATTTCATGAAAAACCGTGCATCAGTTCTGGGTGTATGGTTACTACAGAACTGGTGAAAAATGCAGCATAGCAGCATCCGCTGTTGAGCGATTTACACAGAAAACGAATCATTAACACTACCCGAGTACAAATTTTTATTAAATTCCATGCTTAGTTTTTGAGATAGGGCTAATGCAAAAATCGTGTAAAATGCAGCATAGTAGCGCCACCTATTGAGCACTAAAATGTATCAACAGCATCAATGTATGTCAAGGACTAACATACTCTAAAGTTCAAGAAAATCCGTACATTAGCTATTGAGATATAGCTGTGTAGAAAATCGTAAACAAATTTCAGCATAGCAGCGCCACCTTTTAAGCGATTTACACCAAAGACTAATCAATCATTTTATATCAGAGATTTCCTGAATGTAAATATTTATTAAATTCCGTACATTAGTATCTTGAGATAGAGCCTCCACAAAATTTGTCACATTTAACAGAGTTACTGACTCACAGAACCACAGACTCATAAATAGACATTTTGTAAAATCATATTTTTTTAAAAAATCTCTAACCTTTAAAGCGTGTAAACCCTTCAAAAACTGGAATCCGAAAATTTCCACCAATCCATTACATTTATTTTGTAAAAGAAAATAAAAGCCGTATTAAATATTCTAGTTTTATAAATTATTTATCAAATGATCTATTAATATAATTGAAAGTGTATTTTTCTAATAAATTTAACTATTTGTCATCCGTTAACTTATAAAACAACGATTAATTTTTATGTCAAATTGTTTACTTTATACTCTAACGGTTAGACAATCGATATTCTATAAAATAACTAGTTAAATCATAGAATCCAATGATTTTATACACTTTAACGGACTTGCTTAGTTATTTTATGAAATAACTCAATTATATGCGTTAACGGTAACACATATAATTCATAAATGACAACATTATAAAATGTTTTCACAAGTATTGAATAAAGAGTTGTCCTTTTAATTAATTGGAATTCTTATGTTTTAGTGTAATAATTAACTTTTTGAAAATCATAGATTTTTTTCATGTATTATTATTATTATTATTATCATTATTATTATTATTATTGTTGTTGTTGTTGTTGTTGTTGTTGTTGTTGCTGTTATTAGTATTGTTGTTGTTGTTAATGTTTATACGAAAGGAAAGGCCGTGAGTGAAATTAGCAAACTAATTTTAAATGTATTATTTAATATTTTTTTTTGATTTGTGAAGTGTGCATTTATGCGAGCATTTAACCCTTTCAGAAGAAGTAATTTTTGCATTCTATTTTTTATCTTTTCTAACCATTTTTAATACAGAAAATTTTACTTAATCGAATAGGTAAAATTTACGGATTAATAATGCAAAAATTTCAGTAAAAAGTTTATTGGTGATAATAATCAAGGTTTATAAACACCTTATGCAGCACGTATACAGACAAATCGTCCCCAAGGGATTAAATGAAATGTGTACTAACGTCAATCACTTATCTTTTTTTGGGGGGGGGATTATCTAAATTATAATGTAATTCATCGGTTGTACTAATTATAGAGAAGGAAAACGCATATAAGAAGGTTTATATATAACTATCTATTCTACTAACTCATGCGTATAATCAAAAATATCGCTGTCAAAAATCAACTATTACAACTGCAAAAAACAGATCAATCTTGATCATTTAATAATCTAGAATCCGAGTGCAGCTGTTGAACTGTAACCCACCGTCTGATCACAATTTACTGTAATGCAGAACAGTGATTTACTGCATGATTCGTACAAGACCTCAAAATCATGACAGGAAAATTCTTCGCTACCAGTACTTTCTTATAGAAAATCTCTGGTTAAATAAGAAGAAATATCATTATTTTAAACTATATATGTTTTTCTAAAATAAAATACTGATATTTCACCAGGAAAATAACAGTACCCATACGATCAATGTACTAAAATGCTGCTATAGACAATAAAATAATACGCTTCATGGACTGTATGAGATTGTTGGAGTGACAATAATACTTGAAACTGGATCAGTTAATATCAATGCCTGTTTACACGGAAATAACTGTTTTGTTGAAATAACTACATTTTCATTAATAAAACTCCAAACAAAATTTTAATTGAAATTACCAAATTTTAAACAAAATTTTGTTGACTTAATTTTTGAAAATATTTAGTCAGTCTAATCACAATTTGGTCATTCCAATCGAAAGGCTTTGTTGCAGCTATAGTTACCAAAATTCAGTTGTTTCAACAAAACTGGTTTATTTGTGTATTATTGTTAGATGCTATATTTTGCGAGTAAGTGCAATATTTAGAACAATACTGTATTACAGTTAATTATGTAAAGCAATTGCTATTTTTAAATGCGTTTTTTATGATAGTTGGAAAAGCTATATTGTATTGCTATTATATTTCTATTACCCTCTCTTTCATTAATCTAGAATGTTCACACCTGGTCGATTCTCAAGTAAAAAGAACAGAAACATGACGACATTTATTTTGCATTCACTGATCACCGAGTACATTGGTTGAAATCCTTTTGAAGTATGATGAATTTTTAAAAGATTTTAATATATAGTACCTTTAAATAATTTGGTACATTTTATATGTACTTTATATAATAATTTTAATCACATTTAATCACTTCGAACAAAAAGAAACAACTTCAACAGAATTCCTCCAACTTCCTTCTCTTTGCCAACATATCGTCACCTGAGAATAAGATGGTTCTATCTGGCCAAAAATCAATTTCGAGTTAAAAGACTTTCAAAATCAGCATGCTGTGTATTTGCAGCTATTCAAGTTTGCACAAAAACGTTTGGCATTAATAGGTTCATATGCATGTATAGACAATAATTCTAAAAAAATAAAGTATTTGAATAACATTTTTATGGGTTTTTTTACATTAAAAATTTTTGATAGAACCATATTATTCTCAAACGTCGTATAATCCTTAGAATAAGATAGTTCTATCATGAAAAAAAGCGTATTTTTATTAATTTGTATAGTTTTTTATAGTTTAATAAAGTGAAATTTCGTTTATTAATTCGAATAAACTTCAATAAATAGTAAAATATTTATTACTATATATACTGTAGCACAATAACAGCAAATTGCCGCCTGCACTTATTCATACTAATTAAACCATCTTCTAAAAACTAATGAATATACGTAAGTTAAATATATTATTTAATTGAACATAAAATAGCTTAAATATTTAATTTTATTAAATAGAAACCGAACTGTTATCAATTTTTAGCGAGCTATTTCAATTTCAATGGGGGAATATGAAAATTAATAAAAAATTGTGATTATATTCATAAATTAAATTGAAATGAATTATAAATGATTTTTTTCGTATTACAATCAGGTATACTCCTGATCAAAAGAAAAGACTTTATATCTCTAAGGAAAAAACTTTCTTGTTCTTTTTAAAACAACAAAATAAGTTTGATACTCTTTTGTTTGTCGATATTTTGGAATGTTCCATAAATCATGATTTGTTTTATTTTACAGTTAGGCTAATTTCTCTTAAACATATTTTAAAACTAGAACCGTTCATCGCTCGGAAACTACTTTAGCATGGCTCTGCAGATCTTTTATTTTGTTTTTGTTAATGAAATCTTTCTTTCTCTATGCTACCTTAGGATTTAGTAAAATCCTTTGTGGAAATGGTGTTGATACTCCTCGTCGATTGTAGGGGCTCCTTTGCAACTTCACCGCTGTGAAATTCTGTTCACAACAGTTGCTTGTCTTAAATTCAATTTTATAAAAAAGTTGTGTGAATCAAAATTGTATCAGTTTGGTCTACAGAACGAGATTATAGGCAAATTTTTGCTACACAAATGGAAATATAAGAACTGTTCTCACTACATTCTCAGGATTATAAGTGGATTACTGTAATTTACTCTCAGCAAAAGACGTATAAATGAAAGCGGCGAAAAATATTTTGCTGCATTCACTGCTCTTTCTATTTGGCTCTGAATGTTATCCACTTCTTGCACACATGAATGTCCAGGTGTACAATATATGAGAGTAATGTCCATAATATGTGAATGAGATTATATAAATATTGCAATTGCATAAGATATCATTCGGTTTCTATTCAGGGGAACACAACTGTCACAGTATAAAATTAAACTATCAGCATGTGGAAAGTCTGTCAGTATCTTCCGAACAGTCGTTGATACAGCTGAGCTTATGTCATTCCCAACTCTGCCTAACATGTGGTCCGTTCACAAGAAACAATATGGTTTACTTTATATCTTCCATGTTGCATGTGCTGTCAAGTTATACAACTTAGTTTTCTTTATAGAAAAAATTACTGACATCACTTTTGGGACATGTTATAACTATTATAAAACAACGCAAGTGATTGACTTATCAGGGGAATTTCTTTCATCATTTCTGACAATTCTGGTGGACCCAACTTCTTTTTTGTGCAAATCATATTTAAATTGCATGTCATTATTAATTTCTCCCTGGGTTTCAGCATGTTTATGTTTCAAAGTTATTTTTTTTTATTTGTTGTGTTCTGTAAATATTGTGAAGACTGTGCATCTGTTCTTTTGTGTTGTGAAGTGTTTCCAAGTATTTGTTCATCATTATTCTACTTTATTTCTTCGATAAATGTGTGTCAACTAAAAGGTAAAGCTTTTAACTCTTTTTTATTATTGAGGAACTTACTTACTCATGCCTTATGGAATAACATTCCAACAATATTATCTTAAATGCTGTCTGCGATTACTTTGCGCAAAGAACTCTGTTATTCTCACTATTTTTCAACAATTTCTGATGGAACTATATTATTCTCTTTCGCAAGCGGATGTAAATTATATATATTGAAATTTTAATGCAGAAATTCATTCATTGATACAAATAGAACATTCCTATGCCAAAAAGTCAATTTTTTTCAAAACGTCAGTTAGAACCTTATTATTCTCAGGTGACGATATGTAGGCAATAAAAAATTTCCCACACAAAAGTATTAGAAACAGTCTCAACAAAAGATCAATTATTATTCTTGCAACAAAAGAAATGACATGCCATGCATCTCTCAGGCCACACCAGCGCACAACAGTGACAGAGGTTTATTTTGGAAGCCACCTTGCACTGTAAAAAAAAGGGTCAATCTACTAAAAAAATTTTAGTGATCCTTGTATTTACTAAAAAAATTTTTGTAATCTTACTCGGTTACAAGGAATCTGTAAGAATTACTAGAAAAAAGCTAGCAACGAATTGAGTGTACAGTTTTACATTTTTAACAGCTATTACTAAAACTCACTTGGTGTGGCCGTAATAGCCTAGAGGTCATAGCACTGAAATCTAAGCTGAAAGTACCCGGGTTAGATGCTGGACGCCACTAAATGTGCACCGAATGTATGCAATGTAAGTACGCGTTAAATACAGGGATTATGAAAATCCTGTCGTAGCAGTTACCATGGGTAATAATCTCTGGACTTCCCTCCCCTTTAGAAACATGTGAAATGGAGCAGGTAGCAATGTTTGGTGCTGCCATCTATTGCGGCTTTGCCGAAAATCTTCCGCATCAGAAGTCTAAATATAATTTTTAATTAACTAAAAATAATTTTGGAGCTATTACTAAAACTTGCTTGGTGGCTCATACTAAAAAGTTTTAAGTTAGTTATACAAAAAATTCTTTTGTTCAGTTTACAAAAGAAATGTTTGTTTCACTTGCAAAAAAAAGCTTGTAATGGTTACTAAAAAATTCTGTAGAATACAAATTTACTAAAAAATTTTTACTAACCTCTTGAATTTTTTTTACAGTGTGCAACACGAGTGAATAGGTATCCTTATTTCGACATGAACAAAACACACTGTCCAAACATCGCCATGAGGTACCACGGTGACGCCTTTATGCACGGACAGTAATTACGAGTTCACGAGCAGTTAGCAACTACATTAGTTTTTTGCTTTAGTGTATAGGACTTGTTGGAAAGGTATGGGTTATTAAAGAAAGAAATAATTTAAATTACAATTTATTTGATCAATTAGACACAAGATAATATCCCCACTAAAGAGTATAATTATTAATTAGTAAAAGGTGATCGATAGCGAAACTGTATTCGAAGAAAAAAATATCTTTGGGAAAAGGTGAGAAATTTAATTAAATTTCTATAAAATAGAATTTCGGTGTGTTAATATTTTTTGAATAACCTTCTTCTTATGATATTCTTAGCACTTAGGTTATTCTCAAAATGCAAAATAAATAACCATGATATTAGAAGTAATTATTCTTGAAAATAAAATAAAATAAAAGACTTTTTTTAAACTAAAATAATCCACTTGCACCAATTAACATTTAACATAAAGATTTATTTGCAACTATATACAAAGTTTACCTATACAAAAGTGATACACATTTTCGTGAACATTACCCAAATAAATTTACAAATTACCTTTTTTTTTTGAGAGAAGCAAATTATTGGAATAAGTCATCATTGCAAACACACTATTGATGTGACTACAGTATCATAGTTCGTATTTTCATTTGGGGGAATTATATAGTATAAAACAAACTACTTGCCAGAATCGTGGATACTGTTGCAACTGCCAGGCCTTTAACGGGATCGCCGACATCAACGTAAACCATATCATTTTCTTCTTTGCATCACCACACTACCATATATATCAGGTCACCACAGGCAACTGACTAAAAAAAAACCTTTTTTTCTCAGCTTAACACCTGTTGGAAGTATACAAACTTCTATTTTTTATTGGAGCAAAAGGTTACAATTGATTTCACTTAGTCTTTCTTTGTATAGGCTTCCTTAAAATTATTTATGCAGTGGGATCCAAATAATCCATCCCATTGTATACCCCCGGAGAGACGCTGGCCCCCTTGTCTGTAATTGCTTCCATAAATATATTTTGCTACATATCGTAAATTTATTTGGCATTAAATGTCCTCAATAATGACGATGTTGTTACAGCATGGAGATTTTTCATCGTAAACTTTCATTACAGACCACCCAGATGTCTGTGTAACTGGTGGAGATCTATTTAAATGAAATTGTTCATTTAATTTATAAATATCATATTCTGTGATGAATGCATGAGAAAATGTGCCTATCAGGACTCATCTTCTAATACAAGTATCTTATTTGATCTTTGTCTACTCCGTTCAAATCATTTCAACTTTTTCTTGGCACCATTTGCCTTCTGATAAATTTCTAAAACGTGCAATTATTTATAGGAAATTATCTAGTTTAATTTTTCTCAATTAAGGTCCTTTTAAAAATGTTTAATTGCAAAACATTTCTTGGTAATTTTACGTGTAGATTATTTATTTATTAAATTCTTTTTATATAATTATGCCTTTAAAATGCAAACTATATTCTTCCCCCTTTTTTGATAATGAAATAATAATAATACTTCTTTCAGATATTTTATTTCAATGCATTTTTTAATAACCTTTGTCTTTTCTTATTCAAAATGTATGAATAATTATGCAAGCCATATAAAAATAGAATAATCATGATATATGCTTTTTATTTTTTTAACGCCTCAAATATTCACCGATAAATCTAGTAAAGGATCAACTTTTTTCAATGATGATTCACTTGTAAATTTTAGCCTGCTCGTTAAAATTAATGGCACTTTTTTACAAATCTTGAAGAAAAAATATCACTTCACCATTAATCTTTAGTTTCGAAAGAACTCTGTTTCCAAAAGTTTTTTGAATTGTTTGCGATTTCTTTAGCAATTTATTTTTGCTCTACTTAATAAATGGAACTTTTAATCTTTCTCAGATTAAAAAGGCTGAAAGAAGATTCAAAACAAAGAAAATACTATATACATTTAAAAATTGTTAATTTCTTTTTACATAAATGTATTTTTTAATGTTTGTTAAAGATTTTGAAATTTCTCAAACTATTTTGATGTAATTTAAATAAATCAGAGGCTGTTTTTTTATATAAAAAATACCTTGATGAACATCAAATAACTCGGATATTTTACGTCAGATGTGGCAAATAAGAGGCATTCGTACTATTCGTAATAAATTTTATAAATATTCATATCTCGGTTTTGGTTTGGTTTATTTTATGTCGGCCGATTATCTACCCGAAGGATATAGGCACAGGGGAATGTGCTTTTCGTGGGGGTCTTTCTAAGAGAACTTAACCCGTATTAACGCAAGGTTCCAAGAAAACCACAAACAGTCCGAACAGTAAGGCCGAAGGTCGCGATCGGGTTCGAACCTAGCACCTTCCGTCTACCATTTGAAAGGTCAAAACCTCTCGGCCCCTGGTGGGCCTTTAGATCTCTGTACAACATTTGTATGAATAGGAAATTTATTGCGATCACATATATTAAATTAAGTAACATGGAAATAACATGACTCCATCTTAAATAAGGCGTAAACACTACGGCAACTTAGAATCTTTACTTATGACAGGGTACCATTGAATTAAGTACGTATAACAGTATTTAATAGAATGAAGAAAACTTTTATTAATATCATTTTAGGTTTTGATTCAATTTTCATAAAATTTCAAAATGACTCAAAAATGAATGATATATTTGCAGGAATTATATACAAGGTGTCTCTAAACTCATGGTATTTACGCTAGGGGTGATAGAACACATCAAGACGAGTAATAGGAAATAGGAAACCAAGGGTCCCAAACGTTTTCCAAAGGAGATAGGCACCATTAAAGTTTAGGGTCCCAAATTTCAAAGAAACATAAAAAACGGAAAAATTGGTCGATTGATTTCCGGTTTTCAGTAAAACTATTCTTTATGACGGTATTTTCTTGAAAATAAATTATAAAACTAAATTTCGGAAAATGCCAATAGAGGGCGCTTTAGACTTTGGAGTAATGAAAAACTATTTTATGCCGTTATTTTTTGCATCTCATTATCTGGTTTCGCAATGGTTCTTAAACTTAAATTTTGAGCTCAAAATCAGAATAGTTGAGAGTAGTTAAGTTGCACAAATTTAACTGTGCTCAGAGGGTTCAAATTTCAAATGATAATAAAAAACGGAAAAAAATGGTCGGTTGATTTGCGGTTTTGACTAAAACTATTCTTTATGTCGGTATTTTATTAAAAATAAATTATAAAGATAAATTTCAAAAAATGCCTATAGAGGGCGCTTTAGACTTTGGAATAACGCTCAACTATTTTTTGCAGTTATATTTTGCATGCGATTAAATGTTTTCGTAAGATTATACTTAAACGTAAATTTTGAGCTCAAAATCTGAATAGCTGGGAGTGGTTAAGTAGCAGAAACTGAACTGTGTTCAGAGGGTTCAAATTTCAAATAATTATAAAAAACGGAAAAAATTATCATTTGCGGTTTAAAATAAAACTGTTCTTTAAATCAGTATCTTCTTGAAAATAAATTTTAAAGATGAATTTCAAGAAATTCCATTAGAGGGTGCCTTAAAATTCATAATAACCAACAACTAATTTTAACCGTTATTTTTTTTATCTAATTAAAGGCTTCGAAAATCTTATTAAATGTTTTCCGAATTTTAGATTTAAACTGAAATTTTGTATTCAAATTTTGAATCGATGCGAGGGGTTAAGAAACGCAAACGGAAGTGTTTTCAGAAGTTGAAATTTCACCCTCCCCTCCCCTGGAACACAGTTCAATTTTGCGCTACTTAAACACTCGCACCGATTCAGAATTTGATCTCAAAATTTAAGAGTAAGCATTTGAAAGCATTTAATGAGATTTTAAAAAAAATAAGGGTTAAAAATAGTTGTACGCTACTTCAAATTCTAAGACGCACTATATCGGCATTTGGTGAAATTTATCTTTAAAATTTATTTTCAAGAAAACACTGATTTAAAGAGTAGTTTTAGCGAAAGCCGCAAATGAATCGATCAATTTTTTCCGTTTTTTATAATCATTTGGTTTTTGAGCCCTCTGAACACAGTTCAGTTTGTGCTACTTAACCACTCCCAACTATTCAGATTTTGACCTCAAAATTTAGGTTTAAGTCTAATCTTTCGAAAACATTTAATCAGATGCAAAAAATAGTTGTTCGTTACTTCAAAGTCTAAAGCACTCTCTATCGGTATTTTTTGAAATTTATCTTTATAATTTATTTTTAATAAAATACCGATATAAAGAATAGTTTTAATGAAAACCGCAAATCAATCGACCAATTTTTCCATTTTTTTATAATCATTTGAAATATGAACCCTCTGAACACAGTTCAGTTTGTGCGACTTAACCACTCCCAACTATTCATATTTTGAGCTTAAAATTAAAGTTTAAGTCTAAGTTTACGAAACCATTTAATGAAATGCAAAAAATAACGGAAAAAAATAGTTGTTCGTTATTCCAAAGTCTAAAGCGCCCTCTATTGCCATTTTTCGAAATTTACCTTTATAATTTATTTTGAAAAAAAATACCGTCATAAAGAATAGTTTTAGCGAAAACCGGTTATCATTCGACCAATTTTTCCGTTTTTTTATGTTTATTTGAAATTTTGGACCCTAAACATTAATTTTGGCTATCTCCTTCGGAAAACGTTTTGGACCCTTGGTTTCCTATTTACTATTACTTGACTTAATGTGTTCTATCGCCCCCTAGCGTGTGTACCGTGAGTTTAGGTACACCCTGCATATTACATTTCTAACCAATCTCTTCGGTAGTTTTCGATATTATATTCAGAAAGACAGAAGGATGAACCTAATGACCATTATAGTTGCTACGTATTTATATAATTACGAACGCATCTGACAAACGAGAAGATTTTCAATTTAACATATATGTGTTTTCTATTCATGTTTGCCGATTATTCCGAAATTTATTGACCGATTCAAATGATTTCTTTTATTTAAAGAAGATATTCACAAAGTATTTCCATTTGAATTTCGTTGAAACTGATTCATTATTTTTTAAATCAACGAATGAATAAATAAATAAATAAAAATAACTTAAAAATATTTCATTTTCAGCAATTTTCATCGTGACGTTGTACTATCTTGAGAAATCTTCACTGCTGGCGAATAAAATTGCAACAGTAGGAAGGAATGATCTGAACTATTGTCAAAATCACATGAAAGAAAGAAGAGGTTAAAATTTAGAAATGATTAATATGTCAGGGCATTTAGACGATACAGGCGGGAGAAACGACATCTGAAGCACTACCTATAAGAAAAGTTTCGTAGTGTATTTCTCATTCA